>OY856188.1:287702562-288302562 GCA_963693315.1 Diogma glabrata
TAATAAAACATTATTTATTACTCAATATGAATATAGAAATAGTAGTAAAAACATTTTAAATTAATTTGCTAATTCAATTTTAAACTGAATCAAAAGTGTAATAAACTAAACAATTTATGAGCTATACGTGTGAAAACCAGAATTCAAAAATAAAATATTAACTCTAACACAGAGAAAATCTCATAATGAATGACAGTTAGAACAAAACACACAAGAATCAACTTAGTCATAACAACCACAAGAATCAGTTTAATATTTCAATTTCTAACCGAATTGCTCCAACGATAAGCATTTTTTTTTGGACTTGAGAGTTATTTCAAATAAACATAAGCGCGAATATTTTATTTATTGAGATGTGTGGAAGTGTATGTACCTTATTTAACTTGTACTTACATTAAATATTATTTTTATTTTTGATGTACTCACCTGTAAAGAAAAAAAGAAGCAATTTAGAGCAAATTTATTTTAAATTTATTTAATTTTATAAACAAAAAGAATTTTTGTTTTATGTTTTTGATATATGAAGGAGCGAATAATGAAATATAAATTAAATTTTAAACGCAGAGAGTTTAAATTTAAAATTTGATTTATCTTTATTTAGTTAAATTATCGACCAAATATTGAATATTGATTGACCAAGGTATGTAATTGTGTTAGCTAGAGTTTTATAGCGTCATCGCTTCCATTCATTAAGCGTAGAATATTTCACCCATATAAGGAAAAGTGAGGTGAGTTTAGGCCGTCTTGAGATATTTTAGTTGTGATCCCTACTGATCAACTTGTTGTTACGATAGCGTTCCTGCGTAGTACGAGAAGAACCTCAAGTTGTGTTATTTATGTTTTCCTTGGTTTTGTTAAGAATTTTGGATCGGTTTGGTTAAGATCGGTTAATCCGTTTGAGCATAATTTAACTTTAAACTTTCCTTGACTCTAAATTTGTGTCAAAACTAGGGAAAAAATTATATAAATAAAAAGCATAAATAATAATAAATTTCAATAAACGCAAATTACCATTATATTATATTCATTCAAATAATTTACATATCCGGCTCGAAGGACCAAAAAAAATTAAATTGCTCGTTTTATATATTTTAATTAGCTAATAATAATCTTCAATATTATACTACCAAAATGTAAAAGGTTTGAAGCTGGAATTATGCGAACGAGAACTCTAGAAAATAGCTATTAGTTTTCCTTCTTCCCAAAACAATTTTAAATTATCAAATTAAAAGAAACGAATAACAACAAACATTATCAATTTTCATAAATCTTTGACTTAAATTAAAATTTAAAAATAACCGTAAATTAAATATTATAAAACAACAATTTGCTTATCATTTTCTTTCCATTCATTACTTAACATCGTGATTATTGCAAGAAAAACAAATATTCTACTATTTATTTTACGAATATTGATTTAAATCTTTCACGGTTTTTCTGTTCTTTTTTTTTATTTTTATTTTCCTTAGGATTATATTCTATTTTTTAACAAATTACCTATTGCCATTAACGGTCTATATACCACAGAACAATCAATATGCTAAATCAAAACAGTAACATAATAAGAAAATCAAAATTATCAAAATTAAATTTTTATAAAAATAAAACAAACAAAAAATATTCTAATCAATTTTTCATCATCAAATAAGAAAACCAATATTAAATTATTTGTTACAAATAACACATGTTACGTTACTATAAAAAAAATAACAAAAAAAAAATTATTGGAATTTTCTTTTCTTTTTTTTTTTTTTTGCAAAAACGGTAAAAATTGAGATTAAGAAAAAAAACGAGTAATTCGCTTACTATTTTTCTTTTAACTCTTTTGACAACTAGTTTCGTAACTGTTAGTTTTTTTCTTACATTTATTTTTTTAGTTAAATGCAAAGATTTATTAATTTTAAAAGAAAATTAGTTGCCTGCCTTGTTACGGTTTGTGTGCTTGCTTTTGGAAATTGTGTTAGATATGATAAAAGAATTAGGTTAATGGATTTATTACAGAAATGTTTGTTGCAATTAGTTTTGGTTAATATAATAAATATTGAATTAACGGGAGATTCGACATTAAGGAGAAACATTTCCAAAAAACAAAACATTTTTGATCAAATCCGATGTTAAGAAGTTCGACAATACTAACCTTCAGTCTGAAATATCAGTATCCTGATATGATAGATCATATGCCAAGTTGATGTACATCCTGCCGTTGGTTATTCGTAAATTCGTTTTAAAAGCCTGGTGCTTGAGAATCCGATTGATATAGTCATCTTCCTTAAAAACTGGGGACTTGAGATCAATGTGTAACGGCAAAAAGTCAGCATTCAGAGCCATCGCGTCCTGGATGGAATTCGTCACCTCCTATACATACACACGAGATAAATCGACCGGAAAGGTATTCGCAGTTCCTTTTCGGTGCTCACTGTTAATGTTAAAAGCTTGTAGCTTTAAATTTAATGAGCTAAACGACCAGAAAGATATCGTTGATTTATTAGCTACTTTAAACTCATGTAATCCGTGATTATGGTGAATGGTACGCCTTCCAAGTACGTGCGAAGCTTCTTGATACTTAACACCACCAAGCATTTGATTTCGGTAATGCTATAGTTTAGCTGAGCACCGCTTAGTTTTTGAGAACAAAAAGCAATTCTCCATTTTCAGTTCTCTGTAACAAATCACTCAATACACTACTAGTGCTTTCATTACACTGCAAAAAAATGGTTTTATGAAATCTGGAGTGGCGAGAACCGGAGCGGTTGTTAATGACTGTTTAATCTTCTCAAACGGTTCTTGAGCTTCAGCAGTCCACTTGAGACTATTTCCCTTTTTTTTGGATGTCCGTTAACGCCGCTGATTCCGAACTGTAATGCGAACAAAAACTACGGTACCAACCTGTAACTTCTAAGAAGCGTCGGACTTGCATTACTGTCTTGAGTATTGGATAAGCCTGAAGACCATTCTCCCCAACGATGTATCTCAAATAATTTATGTGGTTTACGCAAAATCTGCTCTTCTTCACGGTAATTGTGAGGTTCGCTGTTCGCAAGCGACTTGCAACATCGGTTAGGAGTGATAGGTTTTCCTCGGATGTTTCCAATGCTATTAATAAACGTCGAGTTAGACAGAGATTTTATTGTATAGATAATACGGAATCATCTTTTGCTTCAACCGACACATCGTTACGGTAGAGTTGCTAAAACCGGTTTCTTATTTCGGGTATAAGACCAATTCTGTTCCATATATCTTCAAAAGATACACAATGGCTCATAAGATGACTGACTGTATAATGTATCGCTTGTCTTGCCAAAGCAGCTTATAGTCCTGGACTTATATTCCTGATTAAAATATTATGTACCTTGGAATCGGATAATTGGACGCGTAAAGGTAGAGTCATGGTGAGTGTCTCATGATAATAATCTATAAATGATTTTTTGGACGCAGTTTTCAATTTTTGATTGATGGTCAAAATCATTTAAATGATCTTGAAATGTCATTGGAAGATGTCTCTCTCAGAAAGCAACACCATTTCGTTTTCGAAATGTCCAAAATCACTCATGAGCATCGTCCGTAAGTAAAGTACTGAATCGATCGATTGCTATACCTCTCATCAACCCAGAAAATCTAGCTTTGTGGTGTTGCGCAAGAACGGGTTCATAAATACCATCCCCTAGGTGGATAGGCAAGATAGATATAATATCCCGGTACATTTAGAATAAGCTGTAGGAATGAAGTTAGGTTCTAGAATATTTGATTTCGAGGAAGGACCTGGAATTTAGCTTTAATCCTGGATTTTCTGATATAGGTTGTATGAAGACTTTGTATCCCTGTTGGATATGTAGTTTTTGGAATTTCAAATAATTGAAATTGATTGAAATTTTATGTTGGATTGCAAACCGTAACCGTAAGGTATATTCGGGGTGTCTGACTTATTTATGAGATAGTTCAATTCAAATGGAACACATACACTGTGAGAACCCACATTACTCAATGGTAACGTTGAGGGTACTACTGAAAAGAGACTGTGTTTACAACCTGCTCATTGGAATGGTTGCCGGGAAGTTTTACTATAACGGACAAAATTCGTTGATTTAAAATATAAGAATTCCGATATGCACTCGAAGTCAACTGAGCATGCTACATCTTCAGTAAGTTAAATTAAATTTTATATTCTTGATTAGGGTAAAGCTTTATTCCTGTTCTAGAACATAAATTTGTTGTGATGGGAACTGAAAATCTTGGTGCGATGAACTAACCACCCTATTTGTTTTGAATCTGGAGAAGAGCTGAAGAAAATTAGAAAGAAGTGTCTTAAGAAAATGTAGGGGTATCTCATCACTACTAAGGTCATCAGATTGAATTTTAGAAAATGCCAACATCATTTCATCGAGTGAAAAAGTGTAAATTAAATGAGAATATTACCTGGAATGTAAAATCGCAGTAGGAGTAAAACGATGGACTTTTGCATTATTTATTAAAATCATTAGGTAAAATATCACTTTTTTTTAGAAAATCGATTATGTACCGGTTTTGCTTTTTTAAAGAACGGAACCCTAAAAACAACGACAATTGCATACATTTTTTCAGTTGTTTTAGTTGCTACAGTCAAATTGAACGCGAAAAATGTTTACATTTAGCTAGAACTGGAAAGAGTTTTCATCTTTTTTTTAATCAGTTGGGCGTCGTGTAATTTAACTGTTTTTAATTTTTGAGCTAAATCTCAGTTCGGTTTGTCATTTTTATATTATTAAAAATGTTTTGAAATTTTTCCTTGTTGTTGAGAAATGAAATACAATTTTTTTAGTCTTTGGGAAATTTATATTCATCAAGATTCGAACGGCTTTCAATTTTGAGGTCATCGTGTGGTCGATACTCGAACTACAATCCATGGTGCTGTGCACATATTTCATTTTAAACAGAAACATCTTCATAACTTGTTACTTTTTAGCGCCCCACTTCTTACAAGCTCAATGTGGGACACAAAAACAGCGTTATCATCGCACAAAATTTCGAAACATATCTTGATCCAAGAATTAATAGCTAAGTGCATCGCATTACTTTTGCTGATTTTTTGCAAGTAAATTGAGATAAATTTATTGAACAAATCGAATACCAACGAGCAAAAAACTCGCATGCTATCCAATATCCATGTTAAAGAACATTTATTTTGCTACACCATGAAAAAAGCTGTATAAAAACTTTATTTCTCCAGTCGGCTACTCAGAAATCAGGCTTAATTTTCGAACTGACAATTGGCGGACTGCAGCACGATTGGCAGACGAGGGGTGAACTAAATTCAATTAAAAACACACAAGTTTCTTTAATTGTAAGTTTCTATAATAATAGTTTATTGTAGTGAACGTTCACATATTACAAATATTTTCACTTTTAGGTAAACTGAGATCAGCAGTCAAACTCTGTAACTGTGAAGCGGTGAAGTGATAATATTTTTAATGAAAAGAAACGAAGAAATTTTTAACACTTTACCGCTTCACAGTTATAGAATTTGACTGCAGGGTTATGTTCATAATTTATCCTAATAACGAATTAAAATTAAAATAATAAAAACTAGGAGGGCCCGGCGTGCTTCGCTACGCTTATAAATAAAGTTTTTGTGTAGACATTATGTTGACGTAGAAGCAATGATTTCAAAAAGTGGTAATGAGATATGTTAGCATATAATTTTTAATTTTTCTTTTTAAATATATAAATGAAAAATAATCAGAACTCTACCTGATCAGTTCGGATATATGAAAAATTAGCGATCAAATATGTTTTGAAGTAAGCTTATTTGATCTCTAACTTATTTGATTGCTAATTTTTTATATATCCGAACTGATCAGCTAGAGTTCTGATTATTTTTCATTCATATATTTAAAAAGAAAAATTAAAAATTATATGCTAGCATATCTCATTACCACTTTTTGAAATCATTGCTTCTACGTCAACAAAATGTCTATGCAAAAACTTTACTTATAAGCGTAACGAAGCACGCCGGGCCCTCCTAGTAACTGAAAATATAAGAAAAATTTGCTGTCTCTAATAATATTTAAAAACAAAGAAAAATAATACGGTCATCCCCCCAAAAGCATTTCATAAACTAAATTTTCTTATTTTGAAAATCATAAAAATAATAATAACTGAAAATATAAGAAAAATTTGCTGTCTCTAATAATATTTAAAAACAAAGAAAAATAATACGTTTATCCCCCCGCCCTCCCCCCTAAAAGCATTTCATAAACTAAATTTTCTTATTTCGAAAATCATAAAAATAATAATAACTGATAATATAAGAAATATTTGCTGTCTCTAATAATATTTAAAAACAAAGAAAAATAATACGTTCATCCCCCCCAATAGCATTTCATAAACTAAATTTTCTTATTTCGAAAATCATAAACATAATAATAATTGAAAATATTAGAAAAATTTGCTGTCTCTAGTAATATTTAAAAACAAAGACAAATAATACGTTCATCGCCCCCAAAAGCATTTCATAAACTAAATTTTCTTATTTCGAAAATCATAAACATAATAATAACTGAAAATATGAGAAAAATTTGCTGTCTCTAATAATATTTAAAAACAAAGAAAAATAATACGTTTATCCACCCGCCCTCCCCCCCTAAAAGCATTTCATAAACTAAATTTTCTTATTCCAAAAATCATAAAAATAATAATAACTGAAAATATAAGAAAAATTTGCTGCCTCTAATAATATTTAAAAACGAAGAAAAATAATACGTTTATCCCCCCCAAAAGCATTTCATAAACTAAATTTTCTTATTTCGTTTTTGTTGTTTCGTGTTTTTTTTTCTCTTAAAGCAGGCTACAGACCTTCAATCAATTTGTCAATCAATTGAAAACGAAAATAAACGAAATAAAATTTAGGAGATTTTACACTAAATTTTATTTCGTTTGTTTTCGTTTTCGAATTGATTGACAAATTGATTGAAGGTCTGTAACCTGCTTATCATTTTTGTGAAAAAAAAATATATACTTGGGCAATTCCATTTTTATATTGTATGTGGGAGGCCGTTGAATTCAAAAATACATTTTAATTCGTCTATAACTTTTTTATTTATGATCCGAAAAATCCCAAAAAACTGTCAAATCTAAGTTACACTAATATCAGTTAGCAGTAAAAATTTGAAATGAATCAAAATTTGAATAAAAAAGCTTTAGGCTGTACAAAGTTTTTATTTAGCGTATTAATATATAAGATTTAAAAATATAAAAATATATGCTCGGTTTTTGGCAAACGTTAATTTAAATCTTTCTTCAAATGTTCTACCAGTTTATTCAACATAAAATTGCTAATATGTAACGCTGCAGAATTATATTTGTGAATTAAAAATAAAACAAATATAAAAATGGTTGCAATTTTTTATTTCCAAAAATTTAATTTCCAATAATAAAGCGGAATTTCGTTTAGGTCAAGCGATTTCGGGTAATTTCGATCATGGAACCTTAGATAAAATTAGATTTGAAGTGAGTGGTGTTGTAGTGTACTACGACTCAAAAAATTGCTATTGTTTTCTACCTGATTACTGCTTGGTTGCTGCCCATCAAGAGCACGTTTTCTAACTGTGCCACGAGCACTACTCGCGTTACTCGTCACACGATCACTGTTCTGCTAGGTCAGTGCTTTATAATTTTATAGGTGAGGTACAGTCTCGCAACTTTATCTTACATAAATGCACTTAAAATATTTTTAAAAAATCGCTAATCAATTTTTTTCAAAAAATCAAACTTAGAAGATGATTGTCAAACGAATTTTTTTTAACATGCTAGCGAATGCCGACTTCGATATATTTTTTCTCTTTCCTTTCTTCGTTGAGAAATTGTTGTTTTTTCTTTCGATAAACAGTATGGTAGAATTAGAAATTATTTTATTTTAATAGAAAATGTGTCGTTACACGTCTTGTGTCAAACTTAAAACTTTCTTTAAAAAGAAATTTCCTCTTTCAGTAAAGGAAATTCAAAACTAGTTAGGTAGAGAAAAATCAAAACCTTTGCATGCTTACTTCATTAAAATATGCACAAAATCATACGCCACATCAACCAGAAGAAAAAATTAAAATCGATAAACAAATTTTCAGTTTAACCAAATTGATTGACGATTTAAAATTACTGGCGCAACCAGGTCAATTTAACTTATGTTAAATATAATAAAACATCAAATATTTTAAAACTAAAATAACGTTTTCATGACTACTTGACACGACCACAAATTGAATCATAATTCACTTCCTAAAGTTCGCACTAAATTATCGCACGCCCAAACCAGTCCGTATATTATATCCAAACAATTCTGCCAAGTCCTTCCGCTATAGGAAGAATGTTTTCAAAATGCCACAATATTTGTTGTAATCCAATCGTGTTAGTTATACACTTTCGTTTCCCACAATTACCGCAGGCATTAACTCCATTGACCTTACAACTTCCACTTTTCTTCATCACTTCATTTTGGTTTGTTAATAGCATCTTTTACTGTTAATCAAAATTACCTTTAGTTTATTTCAAAATAAGTTTTAGCACATTGCGCTAGGTAAACGATTTCTTAGTTTCCAAACCAATTATAAAACAATACTAACATAAAGCTTCAATGAGTTTATTTAGTCATTATCTCTACAATTTCTCAAAATAATCAAAATTTCTCAATTAAAAAGAAATCACGAAAATTTAACACTAAAACCTTACAATTAATTCTTCTTCAATTACATTTTATTTGATCTTAGAACTACAAAATACCAACTTTTGCGGTTCTACGTTAACGGAAGTCATTGACTCTTTCAAAAGTTTTTTTGCCTGTATATATAATATAATCAAAATGTCATTGTTTGGTGGAAATTCATCAAAACAATCAAAGGAAATTAACTAGGAAAAGACAAATCATGTCGGTTTTTTTATGTTTATTTTTAATTTTGCGAAAAAACGACAAATAAAATGTAAGAAGAATTCTGACATTCTGTGAAAAAAAAAAAACAAAGTGGTTGGTATCAACAAAACAGTTGGTTCTTTTGTTTGTAGTATATGATAACGGTTGATAGCGCCATATGGATCTTTAAAATCAAAAATACAAATGTCATTGACTTCCTATAAATTTAAATATAGGAGGAATAGAATTACATTTTTCTCATGATTAATTCGAAGTTTTTTGTTTGTTTCTAAAACATAAAGAAATCAAAATGAAATTGAAATTTCTTTTAACGAAAAAGAAATTTTGAACATATAATTTTAATTCAAGACAATTACGACCATGTAAGGATCATTCAAACATACAAATTAAAAAAACAAAACACTTAGAGCTTTTTTAAGACAATAAGATATAGCCAAGAAGTTAGTAATTAAATTCAAGAAAATTGTTTTCGGTTTCTTGTTCTTTGGTTAAGTTCTTATGTTTATTTAATTGGATGAATTGGGCATTTGCATTTGGCGCCCAGAGTTATATATCTTTACTTTTATTGTTAGTTTTTGTTCTTTAAATTATCGTTATTTCGTGATTTGTGATTATGATAATGATGTTGTGTTGTTAGTTGGATTTGTTTTATTATTATAACGGTTATATCTATTTTTTTAGAATTTTTCATCAAGTGCAGTTGATTGTATTTGAAATTTTAAAAATCAATTTATTATTTTTAAGTAGCTTTAAACGTTTTAAATTTTTTATTCTGACAGAACGTTTATCTAAAAACTGCTTCGTAATCATTTATGTAATTTAAAAAAAAAATAAAAATAAAAGTCACCATCGGTTCTTAATAATAGAAGAAAAAAATATTAAATTTTGATATGGTTGGCTTGTTTTTACCCACATCTACTAATAATCAAATTGATAATGATAATTTTTTAATGCTAATTATTTCTATTAAATATTATTTTAATAACGACATTGCAATAATAAAATAAAAAAATAAAAACTTATCTTCATGCTCAGTTTTCCATAAAAATATATCATTTTCCTTATACAATTAAAATTATTTATAATATATATTTTTAACAATTCATTTTTTTCCAACTCACTTAACCTCTAACAGTATTTTATTTGTTTAACATAAAGAATAAAAAATAAAACTATTTAGTTATCTTCAAGATATAGAATAGAAAATATTTTGTGTAACATAATTTTTCTAATGCATGTCAGGTTATTGTAAACTACGAATTTATTTTAAATATAAATATATTATATATTATACAATCTTAAAAGAATTTTAAACTTATTTTTTTCTAATTATCATCTTTGTTACGTTACGTATATAATACACGATGTATTAATAGAAAATGTATTCATAACAAACTGTTACATTTTAATTTTCTTGTTATTGTCTTTTTAATAAAAGATTCTGGTAAAATAATTATTTTTATTTTTACTATGTTTAATTATTATTTTTGGTTATAATTAATGTAATGAATAAAGTTGACATCCGTTAAAAAAAAGATTAAAGTTTTTATAACTATTGTTTTAGGAAATTTATGTATTAATGTTAAAAGAATCAGTTTTTTATACGTAGGACTAAGAGTTTCTTAAAATGACACTGATGCGCTGGTTCAATTTTATGAAATACGGAAATTATTAAAAATCAATCGATGATACACATTAAATGTTTCCCGGAAATGTTTTTCTTTAAAACGAATGAACAATATGAAAACCAAACCTATTAACCTTATTTCCTAAATTTAGATCAAAACCATGATTATCCAATAATGATATAAAAATATCAACCCACATAATAAAAATAAAGAAAATAACTTGAAGGCAAATAAAAACTAAAAGTTAACATCTATAAGCCGTAATTAGAAAGAAAACTGCTTCGGGTTGTATTTTCATTTCTAAAATAGGAAAATATTTATGGTATATTATTTTTAACTTTATAGTATTTAATGCGTAATATACTGTAAAATTACCTTGCGGTTTTTTGTTAGATTTATCTATAAACAATTACAATTTGGTTCGAGGATAGAAGATTTAACTGATTATAGGAATATGAATTGGTTTCATTTGGCTTAAAGCTAGTTAACTGTTTTGTGGTAGATTTAAAACAATTATTATCAATGCTGCTTGCAGAGTCAAAATATGGAACGGGAAACTCATTTAGATTCTAATAGTATCAGTCAAAATTATTTTATGTTCAGACAATTTGAAATAGAAAATACATCGTTTTGTTCTATATTTTAGAAACTGACAACTAGAAATTGGATACACGGTCCTGGTAGAACATATAACGAAAAACTTTTTTGATTCTATTTTTTTTTCAAAATATTTTTTATTTTTTCAAACTACATACTATATTTATTTGAATATCCAAAATTAATCTGAACTAATGTTTTTCACATCATGGAGGATATCAATCACAATATATCTTTTTTTCTTTCTTTTCTGAAATCTTGTCTCACATTAAACTCAATGTTTTTAAAATAAAAGCCGATTTACAAGATAAATTTTTGTATTTGATTTTATACAAAACATATGCGGTCGAGATCATATAAAATGTATTCTCGAGGGTAAGTAGAAAAGTTAATTTAAATATTTGCAAAAATGTGTATTTTGAAGTTTTTTTTCGATCAACCACCGTTAAAATTGATTAAAAAAAATGTAAAGAAAAATATATCTTTGTACGACTTAAACAGTCAATGACCGACCGGCCCCTCGACGTTATCGCTATCTCTTTAAAATATTTTGTATTTTATTTTAATATAGTTTTATTAAAAATATGTTCTAGCAATACATAACAAATGAACAAATGAACACTTTTTTAGTGCTCTAGACAAAGTTTTCTATCCCAACAACGAACGTTTGATTTTTTTCGATGGATTCAATGTCGTTACAATAGTTGTCTTTAAGTTGAAATGTAATAAACTAAAAAATTTCAAGTTCTTGTTAAACTTAACTTGTAAGACTTAATTTCAATTCAACAAACCTCTATTGAGGGTGAAAATCAGCCAAAACGAAGTATTTTTGTAATTTGTTTATCTCTTACTTTATTTCGGCGATTGTAACTTAATGAGGTTTTAAATTTACACAATTTTCCCTATATATTTAGCAGGAAAGTATGTTGATCCAAAATCATTTTATTTTAAAATATTATAAGAACTGAATCTAAAAAAAAATTATGGTGCAAATTGTGAAATTTTTGCAATCCATACAATTTTCGACCGATCTAGTTTCGAACCAAAGAGAAAATTTATCATTCTCATCAAGGCTAGTCGACTAGATAAACTCAAAAAAAAGTCAACCCTTATATAAACCAAAAATTAGTCTACATCTCTAGCGAAGTATAAAAAACAAAAAAATTACATAAACATATATTTATCGTATTGGCGAGAAGAATATGACTAGTCTTCCCTTGTGTCTATTGACACATATTCAACAATTAATTCAGTAAACAAATTTGCATCATAATTTTTTAGATTCAGTTCTTATATTATTCTTGATGGGAAATTTTCTATCGGAGTGATGTTATATAACAAATAATTTACTGAATCAATTGTTGATTATGTGTCAATAGACACAAGGAAAGACTAGTCATCTTCTTCTCGGCGATACGAGCGTTATTTGCTGTTTCTTTGCAACTGTAGATGTGTGTATTAATTTCTCCATTGACGAAATGAATGACGTATAGGTACTGTTTATATCATCCTTCATGTTCACATTGAAGTTGTATTTAGCAATTTCATTATAGAGGTACATTTTATTTACAAATGTGTTAGAACAAGAGTCAATTATTTGTTTATTCTCAGTGCATGTTTTAAAATAAATTCATTTAAATGACATCATGATCCAGACGATCATGTGGTATCTCACAAATAATTATTTGCTGATTAACAGAGTTAACAATACAATGATCGATACAATTATTTCCTCTTGTTGCTATGGTATTAAATATATAGAACCCAGATGTTTTGATTAATTCTAAATAATTTTGCACGTCACGATCAGGGTTTAAAATATTAAAATTCATATCACCTAAAATGATATTATTACAGCGATCATTTTTCAAGTATAGTGTATCTTCAAGTGAACTAAAGAATTCAATAATTTCTGGTCTATTTCTTGTCGGAGCTCTATAAATATTGTTTATAGTGACAGTGGATGTACTCAATTTATCTTTTTTTTTTTTTAAATAAATGTGTTGTGTAGTAGGAATTACAATATGTGTCACAATAACACATAAAAACCTTTTAAGACCACGGTCCCACAACAACATACGCTCAAAGATGTTGATGGACGTAAATCTTTCTTTTTTTTATTTAGTGTTGAATATTTTACGTCAATTTTGACAGTAATGAGCATAGCATGTAACTATATGTAGATTTTTTTTTGGAAAAACACCAATCAATTTGCTCAGTTTCTTTAATATTAATTTTTATTCATTAAAAATTCCAAAATTTTGGAATTTTGTAATGGAATTTTTAATGAATAAAAATTAATATTAAAGAAACTGAGCAAATCGATTGGTGTTTTTCCAAAAAAAATCTACATATACTTTCTTTTTTTGTTTTTTTATATTTTTTGTTAAAGAATGGATAACTAAACAAAAAATCCTATCACTGACAAAATATGACATAGACCAATATTTTATGATAGAATAGAGAAAATAAAAGTAAATTAAAAAGTAAATAGCAAATTTTTACAAAAATTTGCTGAAACAAAACTGTAGTTGCCAATGATCCAGCCGGTTGCATATTCCTTGATCCTGTGACGCTCTGTCTTTCTTGATGATTAAAGCCCACACATAGTTATATGAAGAGTCGTTTCTTCAAGAAAGCAATAGCGTCTCATCATCAAGGTTTACTTCACAGCTAAGATTGAGGGTGCTGCCGTTGACTGAATACAGTTCATCCGCCACCCCCCTCTAAGATGACACCTTGACTAGTGATATCTCACTGCTATTGTCAGTGGTATGTGATATCTCACGTTAACTCGTATGTCATTAGCAGGGACTAGAGTACGCGGGGTTATCTAATTGTACATAAATTTTAATAGTGACCACATTTGTGTGTTTGTTTGAAAAAATATTAATTGTTTTAAATTGAAGCAAATTATGAATTAAAAAACCAGTTCCTCCATATCCATCATTTCTACAAGAGAAAACACCAGTGTAGTTTTTTATATTAAAATATTTTATATTTTGCTCATTCAACCAAATTTTTGTTATTGCTAAAATATCTATTCTTGAGGAAGTGGTAGATAAAAAGAATTCTGTGTCATCCATTTTTGGTGAAACGTTTCTAGCATTAATATAACATATTTTAAGACTTGTGGTATTATTAAATTTTATATCAGAAAAGGTGTTCATTAGCTTTGTAGTTACACTTGGTATTAAAGGTACATAAAAAATTAATGTTATGTGTCCAAGAATTCATCTAAAGTGATTTTAGAATGGATAATGCTGACAGTTGATGTTTGACTGTAGATGTTTTACGAACTTTTACTGTACCATTTTTAATCCAAACATATTTAATTTTTCCTTTCTTCACTTCATCCCTTGCCAATTTGTAAATATAACTATCATAACTAGTAAGCTTTTCATTTATAAAAATCGTTGAAGATTTACCTCGAGGTAAATTTGTATGCGCTAATTTATAAATCAAGCTCACTATATTATTTTTATTCGAAGAACTTTTAAAGTTACATTTACCTTTTCGAATACAATTTCTCACATCCAATTCATAATAATCCTTTATCAACTTTATTCATAACAAACATTTATCATTTAAAAATAGAAAAAAACCTTATTTATAACAAATCAAAAATGTTGAAAATTGTATTTCATTTATTTGCTTTTGAAAATTCTTGCCAGTTAAAATGAAAACTGAACTAATTTAAAAAATAAAATAATTATAATAAACTAATAACTTATGGCACAATGCACTAGTAGCAATCTATAATCTTTTGATAAACATTTATTATTGCTCGATTGAACAGATTGATCGATTTTTTACGAGAATTTTACATCTTTGTTACGTTTTTATATACATTGGTCACTTTCACGCACAATAATTATTCAGAATTTTAATCACATAATCTATATATAATGCCAGTTAAAAGAAAAACCTACATAGTTTTTTCTTCATAAAAACAGGATCTTTTTTATATACTTTCAATTAATATCACAAAAATTCAATACAGATACCAACACGCCACAATTTTAAATTTAATAAAGTTCGAATAATCGTATGACCGAATTATTATTCTAGAGATAGGTCCAAGAAATGAAAACAAAAAACTGCAATTTGAATTACGGATTTTCTTTGAATGTTTCTGAATTTGATTTTTTTATTTTGATACAGAAAATTTTCCACAGTGTTTCTGACACTGACCATAGGGTTTTAACTACACGATTCTTAAATATTTAATAACAAATATTTATACTATTCTCACGTGTCTAAGAACTTTCATGTGAACTCAATCATTTTCTCTTATAAAAATTAAGTCAAAAGTTTTGATATTTTTGAAACAGCAAATTACTCAGGAATTTTTCAGCGTGGATGCCTAAAAATTAAACACTTTTTAAATTATTTTCGAAAATTTACAATTTATTAATTGTTTTTAAAATATTCGTTTTAACACCATCGTTAATTCGCACTAAAGTTTTGAACTGAAAATTGTTTAGCCCTTTAACCCATTGACCAATTTCACTCAGTTACGAACTTAACTAAGCTACAATTACCATACGTATTATCAGGAAGTTTTATTGGTATAGCTCAACGAATAAAACCATAAAGAGTGTCGGTAAAGTCTACGTATACTCGAATCAGAATTGTTTTTTAAAAAACCGTTATGCAATGTTTGTAAAATTTTAGTTGAACTCATTATTTATATTTTCCAAAACAATACAAATTCTAATCTTCAATTTTACTAAACATATTTTAATATTTCCTCTATAAAAGTTGTAAACACTACAATCATCAACAAACACCCATAATTATCGCAAAAAAAATAAAATTATTTTTTATTCATTCAACATAAAATGTTATAATAATTATTATTTAAAAACAATAATAGCTATAATTAATTACCACATTACACATATTGATTACATGACTTTCGTGCTTACTTTTTTTATCTTTAACTTACTATTTACTGTTTCAATTCTATAGTAAGTTTTATTGCATAAATTAAAATTTTATTGTAACTTCTTTATTGTATATTGTTTGTTGTTTTATATTTAAATGTTACATTTAACGGTTATAAAATTTAAAACAAGAAATGTTTTGAAGACAGTTTTCAACTTTTCATTTTCCATTTTCTAATCGATACTTTCTAAAGCGATAATTTTCTTTAATTTTGTGTTAATTAGTTCAAAATATAATTGGTATTTTTTCTTTGTTTACAACCAAATCAAAATAGGTTTTATTTTAATAATTAATCTATAATCAATTTATTGTAATAAAATGAGCTAACCTAAATAATATTTGCTAAAATCTATCACTTAATTCACAATAAATGAATATCGAACACTTCTTACTCGAAGAAAACGTACGAGAGAAAATTGTGAAGTTGTAGCTGAATTTTTATAAATCATAATTCTAGCAATTAATACGCCTATGTATTTCTAAGCTAATTCTCGTTAAACCAAACAATAATATTTATTTTCATTTTTTATTGATTGATTTTTTTTTTCTTATTTATTTTTAGATTTATTACAATAACAAACTTTCCGCAAAGAATAATGTAAGTAACAATAAGATCAAAACAAAATGTAATAATATTTTAGTTGCTTGTTAGTTGGAATTATTGCTTCTTTGTTTTACTTTTCTAACATTTTCTTAAAACAATATTGTCTTCTTAATCAAGATAAAACTATTAAATCAAGCTGTGATAATGATGACTTAACAGGTTTTCTTTTTAAAAAAATTACAAAGTGGATTTTGATGATGTTTGCACAAAGATAATTAGTTTTAGTTTATATTAAGAAAAATTTGTAATTTAGATGCATCACGTTACACATCGGAAATTTACGTAGATTCGCATCCCTTGAAGCTAAACAGAAATTCAATACCATTATAGTTTGTATTTAAAATGAAAATAATTGTTTTAATGAAAATTCTACGGCTAATGGAGTATACGAGTTTAAAAATAATTTTTTTTTTAATTGTGATTAAACACGAAGTTAATAGAATATGACATTAATGATCTTAGTTAAACAATTGTTTCCGACAAGTTGATATTGTTGTTAGAAACATGTTTCTGGAAACATTTTAATATACACCAAAATTATGTGTTAGGTTAAATATTTTTTTAACTTTCTTTCTTGCGATAACCCCAAAAAAATTTAAGCATAATATTTCAGATAATTTAAATAAAATTGTATTTTATGCAGGAATGTTTTTACAGTAGTTGCAGTTTTTGTAATATTTAGCTTATGATTTATTGATAAAGAAAGTTTGTTTGCATAATTTAAAACCAACAGTTTTGAATCACATACCAAAACCTAATTCTTTTAGTTTTATTTGAAGGTATGCATGCATGATTAGTATTGTTTATAGTAAATTAATCTTTCCGAATGTTAAAATTTTTGCACTTCTTAATATATCATTCGTTAGCCAAATTTTTTTTATTTTTATTTCGGATTTGAAAGAAAATAGTTATTTCGATTTAGGAGTAAGAATCATATTTAATTTTCACATTTGTAAAATGTTATAATTTTTTAAGTAACTCTCATTGAAAGAACAAAGTAAAGGAATGATGTAAAGGAGTGATGTACGAATTGTTTTAAGGCATGAAAAAAATAGTTTTAAAACTAAACCGTCACTTTAGATTCGCAAAGTTTACATATAAATACTGAGTTGTGTAAAAGAAATTACTATACTGTCATATTTCACCCGATTTATATTTTCCTAATTCTAATCGGACCATTGTTTTTCTTAAAAAATTGATTTTTGTTTAGAAAGGCGATTTCATTTATAAAACATGAAGGGCTAACTAAAATCTTAAGGCACTTATATATCAAAACTACGGTTTGGGTTAAGGATTTTTATATAGTTTTCAGCAAAAGGCTTTTATGAAGACATTGTTTTTAGTTTTGGGCAGCGATGTATATTATACAAGAAATTTTTTGGAAAAGTACAAAAAAAAATTTTTAATTCTAAATATATTGCAAAAATTATAACAAAATAAAAAATTGAAACTTTTTACAAACTTCTAAAATTATTGCAAAAATTATAACGAAATCAAACTGTTACAAACTGTTTTCAAAATTCTTAAAATATTGCAAAAATTTTAACAAAATCAATAATTAAAACTTTTTGCATAATTCTTAAAATATTGCAAAAATTATAACAAAATTAAAAATACAAACTTTTCTCAAAATTCTAAAAATAGTTCAAAAATTATTATAAAATCAAAAATGTCACGAATTTAAACTTTTTTAAAATTCTTAATATATTCCAAAAATTATTACAAAATTAAAACTTCCAAAAAAAATTTCAAAAATTATAACAAAATCGAAAATTCAAACTTATTTTCCAACTGTTCCTGTTATTCAGAAGTCGTGGAATCTGGAATAACACAAAAATTACTATTTTTGTTAAAAAGCAACATTTAATCTGCAACAACTTGATATTTCCAACTCTTCCTATGAGTTGGGAAGAGTTGAAACTGGATAAAACCATAGTCCATGTCAAATTTCAATTATATTTCATGTCATACAAATAATTAATTGTATGTTTTACAAAAAAAATGGGTAAAACTAAATTAAAATCATTCTTTTGACACACTTAACGGTATATTTTTGACACACTTATAATACAATAATCAAGGTCCTGGTCTCACATACCAATGCCGACCATCAAGTGCGGCAGACACACATACGTTCTTTTAGAATCAGTAGGTCCTAAAACGTCTAGAAATGCCAAAAAAGTGGGGATAAGAAATTCACTTCTGGATCGAGAATGTAATACTTAGGTTTTACAAACCGAAATAATATAAGAGGCATTCCACGTTAACGGTAGGAACAAACAAACAAAATTTTTTTCTTGAAACTTCGGGGATTCATCGTACTCCATCAGAAATTAGCTTTGGAATTTTTTTAGGATTTTTTAGCCAACCCACTTGCCATAAGTGACTGACACCAATTTGAAATTTTATTTAGGCTTTTTTGGATCAAAACGACGTAGACTTCAAAATAATAACTACTATTTGTTGTAATGTAGTGAACTACGTTGTCTAAAACTGGCGTGTCATAATTCGGATAACTTTTAGTTAATGTTAAAGAATCGTTTAAAATTTCGTTCTATTCATTTTTTTCTTCCATGCTAATTTGATAATAAAATGATAATAACCATAACTACACCAGTTTTGAACAAAATTTAGAACCATTGCATCTATGTAGTAAAGGATTTTTAATGGATTCTCTTGAAGAGTTTGAAATTTATAAGGCATTCAAAAAATCTCCAAATTTAATTTTAAACGACCAATTATTATTTAATTCAAATATTTTGTATAATTCGATTTTGTAAATTTTCATTCTAAAAATTCAATTCATTTATATTTTATTCATAGTATTTTGATCAGTATGTCATATTTTTTAAAAAACAAGTAAATTTTATACGTATGAAAATTATTTTAAACTGTTTAATTCATAAAATGTTAGTATGCCATTTTTTCAATCAAAATTTAAAGAATGAATATTTGTTTTTATTTAGATTTAGTCATATTTTTTGTACCGATGATGAATATTTAATATTCGAAACGCGTCATAAATAAATATACTTAGTAAAAAGATTGTTTGGTGATTCAATTTAACAATAATTTATTAATTTAAATTATTGATTTCATCTAATTTTAACGTTGAGAACATTGGTACGAAGAAATACAGCGTTCATTGATATTGATGTCTCACAATCAGGTAACTGTCTCTTTCCAAGGTACACCATCAGACCATATTTCGTCAAGAAATTTACTCCACTGATAAAACGTGAGACAGCTTACGACGAAGTCCTAAATTGAAATTTAATAGTTTACTACCATTAGCTGCGAAAAGTGCTTGGTCCTCATCTTGAATCATGTGACGATAATGCGAGTTTGGTACGACAGAAATATCAGTACTAGGATCAATAAAAATTTTTACTTATTATTACTATCAAAAACAAATAAGCGGCGAGTACTCCAATTCCACTGAATGCCGCTGGATCTGTGGACTCCCCATGTTTTTGTACTGTTGTTGCCAGTTTTATATTGACAAGATTCACGACAGTTTTTAGTGTTTTCACCGATCTGAGAGTGATACCAATAATACAGTTTTGAGTCATCTTTATACTGGATACATCCACAGCTTCTTGAACGTTAGCTTTTATTCGGTGTGGCATTTTCAATAAAGTTATACAAAATTATGTGATGGAGTAGTAGTTGGGATAGCTGTGCATTTTTTGACTTACAATTTATCAGCAATCCCGATTAATTCGGTTATTAAAGTTTTTCCTGTAGCAACAAAGCTACATTAATATTATCGCATAGGCATCGCATCCAAAGCTTCATTAAAAACCCGCGAGAAAGTTCACTTAATGGACCGGCCAACATCACATAGTCGAATCGTGTACGATCTTTGCATTTTATTGATATAAAAAACTGAGCTCCACGAAAATAATTTATATGTATACAACATATACGGAGAACGAGATCGATGGAACGGACGACTGAGATGAATTCAAGTATAGTTTCGCATAATATATTATAAAATAAATATAGAATCCAGGCGGTAGAACACAGACACGCAAATTAAATTAAGATTAAATGTTTATATAATCAATATATTTAATATTATTTAGAAAAATTAAAATTTGTGATTTTAGTTATTTAAATATTTATTTAATTAAATAAAAAATAAATTTGGATTAAGGATTCGAATTTTTTAGCGTCTTTAAATTCAGCCACTCCTTGTTTTTTTTTGGCGCAAAATTAATGGTGACGCCGATTGAGGTATGTTGTAACTATTTCACCTTTCACGCGTCCTTTTGTAACGGCGAGCACAGTTGTTCACTTCTTAATAAATAAAATAATTTGCCTTTTTAAATTGTGTGTGTAGATGCAAGGTAAATTTAATTTTAATCATAGAATTTGTGATCACGGTGGGTTTACAACTGTGATTGGTCAGCACGACTCAGGTTGATTATCTTTGGTTTATATACCAACAAACTAATATTTTTACACTGCGGTATTATCACTTTCCATCCACCATGTGCTTTATTATGCAATATTTCTTAATGAAGCCACGGTATTGCTTGCTTAAAGAATCGAACCCATATATAATTCTATATCAGGGCTTTAATAAGTGAGAAAGACAGCACGTCACGTGATCAAGGAATATTCCACTAACTGGATTTTGATCGTGTAAATTTTTCAGTTGGTAACATATAGTAACCTCGTTTACTATATCCGTGGTTCGAAAAAATTATTTAATAGAAATTAAAAAAAAATTGAGAATATATAGCCGCACATTTAATTCCACTACATAACCCCCTTATAGGTTTCTGATATTCAGAAAAATTAAATTACTAGATTTTTAACTTTGAATTAAACAAGCAAAAGATGAACCACATGCAACATAAAACAATCACAGTGATTATTACAATTCAAAATAATTGATTTATTTCAAAGTATTATGCAAATAATCCGAGACAATAATTTATTATTTATGATATCTAGCATACAACCGTAACAAAATAAACATTCATCAAATTAAAACAATTATAAATGTAAACAGAAACGTGATTAAAATAACACATCTTAGAAATATAATAAAAACTCATACAAGGTTATAAAAAAAATCAACCATTCAAAAAAAAAATTCATTAATTTATGAATGAGCTAAACAAAACTTCTTTCAATTCAATTTACGATATGTTATAAATATAATAATTAGCGTAATTAGTCATGCGTGCAAATAATAAAAGAAAAAAAAACATTATTCTATTTTTAAAAAAATCTCTCATACAAGTTTATACCAAAACCAACGGCTTTTTGTTATTACTATATTTAATAAACAGAAAAAAAAATGTTTCTTAAGAAATTCTATGTTCTGGTCAGTCAACATAAAAAGTAAAAAGATAAAGTAAAGAAAAGAAAATAATAAAACAAATATTTTGATATTTATTTATACAAATAAAATTAATGACAATGTTATGTTAGGTGAATCAACCGAATAAATATTGTAATTAGAAAATAAATAAAATAATACAAAAAAAAGACCATAGATGCTGTATAGTTAAAATAAATAAGACAAAATTGTTAACAGATACACATTATTTTGTTTCCCAACAAATCTATAATTTTGTTTAACTCAAAAACAAAAACGTTAATTTGATCACGAATTGAAATCATTTTCTCGATCAAACATCAATCACACTTCCATGTAATCGATATACAGAAAACTTAACGATTTCAATTTATATTTAAATCAATTCAATTTTTTTTCTATAACAAAAACATAAACAAACATAATCTAAAGAAATTGTTTCGATCAACCTTCTAGCGATTTATTACTTTCTGTGTCGAACCGAATAAACTTTAACCAAATTAGTTTGAGCTAAATATTTTTTTCTTTGTTATTTTTTTAATGTAAAAAAAATTTAATAAAAAAAATAGTTAAGTATTTTGCTTGTCAAAATAAAAAATAACAGTTTTGCTGTTTACACAAAAGAAATAGAAAATTAAAGTGATTTCTGTAATTGTGATGATGTATGAGAATATTCCATAACGAATTAGAATAATTGGAAAACATGTTTAACCGTTATTGTCACCCACTCCAATAACAACCAGGAATTTTAAATCCAATATTGAGCTATATATAACTTAAACTTAATAATTAATATTCCGACAAAAAATTCGTTCCGTTTCCATAATATATTAACGAAAAAACAAACAAAAAAAAATCGTCTAGTCAACGAAATAATTATATTAAAGTTTCTTGAACTTGAATACTTAACTCTAATGAAATATTACTTGTTTATAACTCAGAAGTAAATATAGCAAATTTTTTTTTAAGTTTCAGTTTCAACAAAATTAAAAGTTAACAGTTTTCTTAAAGTCGTAAAATTGATTGTATTATTATAAAAGAGTTTATTTAATCTTTTATTACATAATTCCGCAAGAAATTATTGTATAATGGAATATTATGATATTTTGTTTGTTCGCAAAAGTTTGAACGCTTCAGTGAAAAATTATAAGAAAAACAAGATATTATGATTTTTTTTAAAGGAATTAATCAGAAAATAAAAACAGTAAATTTAATTTATTATTAATTGATTTTATTATTATTTATAAGTTATTTGATTTTATGGAATTATGAAAAACAAAATGAAAATAGTTCGATTAATTTTTTAAAGAGTTAATTGTAGCGTAGGATGCGTTTAAGAAAACTATAATTTAATAATAATTTAATTTTGATTTTCTTTTGCGTTTTTAAGGTTCTCAAGGTTCAAAGTCGAATGGCAAGAATATTTTTTTATGGGATAGTCGCGATGTTGAGATATTGATTAGCTTGTTCAATCAGCACTGCGAATTAAAGATCTATTGTGCTTAACCATTATTTTGTTATGCGACAGATGAAGTCGATGTCACTGTATAATGTACAATATAGTCGAAGCCAAGCTTTTTCCATAGGCTATGAGGTTGATTGGACTAATGTTTTGCGGTAGAGCAAGTGTTAGTCTTCCTTAACCGAAGTATATGTATCTGAGTCATGCGATGAATCCGGAACAATGAATTTTGTAATGGCGCCCTGTACTGGCGACAGGGATCCAAACAAGTATTACGAGGTTGGTTTTTGCGATTTGTTGTAAATACAGGCTTGGGAATAAAGCGAGCTGAATTTGGAGTCTACAGCACTGTCTAACTTGCCCAGTGCAAACGCCCATTTAGTCCCGAGGCCCAGAACCCGTGCACCTATGTCTTTGTTGGATCCGTTCGGGCGCCATCTGTATGCCAGACGCTAGTATTGGATGGTAGCAATCGTATATAGCTCTCGATAGTCAATACTTCTCCTGTTTTGACAATAAATTGTCGGTCTAGACTCTAGAGCACTGGTATTTGGCATGCAGTTCGAAATGTAGTACAGGTTTTGAAAGCACCTGTGGCACAGAGGTACACACGTCTTTGCATTTTTATAAGTACTCTATGAACAGATGTTTGGTATGTTTTCTCCAAAAATCTGCAAAGTTATCTTTTATCTTGGCAATGATTTATTCGATTGAAGCAATACGAATGATGTAGATGAGTTTTTATCTTCTTCAGGAATGTTAGCTTTACCAAAATGCCATGATAACTGTGGCAATTGTAGCCCCTATTTGGGATTTTTATAAAGTTTCTGTGCTCTCGGACACTCATTTCACAAAACATTTTGCATCTATATATTTTATGAGACTCGGAACAAACAAGACATTCTTCGCTTGTGATCGATTTTATTCTTCTAGAGTGGTTGAGCACTGAAATTAAAATGATTGGAAATTTGTGACCACAGTTGACTCGTGTCCTCATCAAACTTTAACTTAAAAATGTGAATGATCCATAGATCTGAAGTTTTTGTCTGATTTTCAAGAGCATTCAGACCTCTCAGCACTTCGTCAGTTGTGTCAACGATAGGTATTCAACGGTCGGGCGTTTTTACATAGTATTTGACAGGCTTCTATTTCATTGGCTTATGTAATAGATAAATGCTTTACTTTGTACCTGCATCACCTTTTTATAGACTTTTTAAATACTACAATTCTTGCGATGGAGTCATTGTGACAGATTCGTGCACCTCTGACGTGAATAAAAAATAATTGCAATTCACAATTTTAACCACCAAAGAAGGCTATTCTGCAAAGTGGCAATATAAAATCTGATAAAATTTTGTTATCGGAAGTTTTAAAGAAACAGGTGCCGCTCGCTTTGTCTGAATTTGCTAGACAATAAACACAAACTAATTAAGTTATTGAAGTTTCAAATAGAGTACTTTAGCGAAGAACTCCATCCATTTTGCAAATCCAGCTCAAAATCATTCAATGCAATTTACACCAAAAGCTTATATACTAAACATCATCAAAATAAAGTACGCGAATAACGCGATCTAAAATTATTTAAGTTTCAAATATGAAGGTTTTCGGGCACCCCACCTCCTTTTTTGACTCCGAATGGGTGGATCAGTTTTGGCCGATTTTTCAATTTTTTTTTATTTTTTTTTTATTCAAAGTTAGGCATGTTTAGTGTTAACCATAATAAATTATATGTAGAATAACGTCTTTGAATATCCAAATAACCATGCTAACTGGGGAACTAGGGCTCAGGAGTATTTATGAATTTTCTTTGAGGAATTTATTCACATTGATTTTAAAGTTTTGAGGATTAAAATTATCAGGAAAGACCCACACCAGTACGGCATTCCAGAGATGTGAAACTCTGTTAAAAAAAGAACGTTGAAAAGTGACAATTCTACATCTTATTTCTCGAACCGTAAAAGGATGGGCTGCTATTTATGCTAAAATCGATTTGATCTCCGCAGACGCCCGTTCATCCATAATGCATTTGTGAAATATCGTCAAATCAGCAACATTTCTTCTATGTTGCAACGAATCAAGCTCGTTAATAAGATTTAAATTTCCGATCAATTTGACACCTCTCCGTTGTATTGAATCAAGACATTTCAAACAACTTACGAAGGCTGCACCCCTAATGTGAAAGCAATACTCCATGCAGGGACGAATAAATGACTTATATATTAAAAGAAGCTCGCTATTAAAAACTTTACGACAACGATCCAAAAACCCTAATTTTCAGTTCCTCATTATTGAAATATAAATTAACGTGAAATATCACTGTCAATATCAGTTAAATATTAATATACCAAGCTTCATTTGCATACAAAAGCTTTTGGAGGCCCTCCCTCCGATTATTCAAATAATTTAAAACACTTTAGGTAGCTCAAAATAAAAGAATTATAAGAACAAAGAACACATAATTTATAAAAAGAAATAAAAATTGGTAACAACAAGTTAAGAAAACAATTACAAACTTTAAAAACAAGTAAAATAAATAGTTTTAATTAATAATGCCAGCGGTACCAAAGGTATTAGCTGGTAATATTATAGCAAATCACAAAAAGTAACATTAAAACTTCATAATTATATATTTAATTAATTTTCGTCCTTAACCATGCAGATTTATTTGCCAAATAGACACAAATAGAACTAAATGTGTCGGGTTAGTATAAACTAAAAAAAAATTGAAAACAAATGTACTAACAAAAAAGTTTGTAAATAAAATAAATTAGAACGGTGTAAGCCCGTGAAACAAAACAATAGAATACCAAGAGAAATAAATGAATATAACAAAATAGATAAATAATTGGATATAACAAAATAACACACATAAAAATAAAAATAAAAACATTAAAAAAAATTTCACAAATATTATAAATGACCTGCGGACCTGAAAATCAATGCCATAGGATATATTGGCCTCAGATTCATATGAACAATACAAGCACACACGAACGGATGGATGGGAAAGCAATCGCATTGACTCTCTCTATAGTTTTCAGATAGTTAATAAACAATAAAGTAAATATCATAAAAATAATCCAACACAATATACAATGCTTTTTGACCTATTATTATTGTGTACTTAAAAAATGTTCGATTGAAGAAGAGTTATAAGAACCAAGAACACATAATTTATAAAAAGAAATAAACATTGGTAACAACAAGTTAAGAAAACAATTACAAACTTTAAAAACAAGTAAAATAAATAGTTTTAATTAATAATGCCAGCGGTACCAAAGGTATTAGCTGGTAATCTTATAGCAAATCACAAAAAGTAACATTAAAACTTTATAATTATATATTTAATTAATTTTCGACTTTAAAATACTAAAAATTTTATTACCATCATTTTTTCAAACTAAAGCAGAATTAGCGTTTTTTAATATTTATAAGTACATTTTTCATTTTGTTTTGAAAAAAAAAAAACCGAATAATTTAATGTTTTTGGCCGATAGTTACAAGTATTTTTGCCCCCGCTCCGCTTCACTAACAGACAAATAATTTTAAATCTGGTCCGATAAAAACGAAATTTTATGAACTTTATCATCATTATTAATTATTAATATTATAATTGAATATTTAATTTTTTTAATAAATATAATTTATTTTATTTTAAATATTTTAGAACGATTATTTATTGAAGATTTAAATTGGATTACTTTTAATTAACATGGAAAGATCAAGAATTAGTTAAAATTTTTGTTTTCTGCTTATTAATCATGAAATAATAAATAAACTAGAAAATAAGAGATAATCTAATATTATTTTCTCTCATGATGAATTCAAAATTCAAATCTTAAATGCATTATTTAATCGAATCAATTTTCAAATATTATTTATTTTTATTTTCCACCGAAGACAAAATAATTATAATTAAAATAAAAATCCCATAAAAGATCAAAAGATAATAATTCGTCTTAATCAACTTAATGGATTTATGGTGCGTTTCTCATTAATTTGCTACTCAAAACAAAAAAAAAGTGAAATTATGTAAATGATGGAAACGAAAATGCAAAGATAGACCGACACAAAGTAATGCAACAGTATAGAATTAGAAACATTTTGTTTGTCATTGTGAATTTTAGGTATTCTAATATGAATTCTAAAATATTTTTTTGTTGTTTAAAGTGGCTACTGATTGAATATAACTAATAATTGGTAACTAATAATTAGTTTTTTTTAGATATCAAAGATATCTAAAGATTTTATATTTTTACTAGAAGTTAGACTGTTAGTTGGTCCCTTCCTGTTAAGTTTTTTACTTAATAACTTTTTCTTTAATCAATATTAAGAAAAAATATTATGGTTGAAGTATTTTATAATAAAAAATCTAAATTGTTAAGCCGGTCAATGCATCAGCTTTCCCTATTTTTATGGTTTAGAGTTCCTGCCAAGAGATTTTAAGTTTTAGGTAGCTAAACATAGAATTGTTGCTATGCTTTTTATTTTAAAATTTACCAAATTTTTTTCAGAGAGGAGGAGTGTGTGGTGGTTGTTAAAAACCTAAATTTTTAGTTTGCTGCAATTAATAAATATATTTCGTCTTTTTAGCACATCCTCAGGGGTAGTATCGTTTTATTTGATAGGAAAGATTTTATATGCAAAAATATTGCGAAAAAGTTTTCTCAATATTAATACATTTGCGTATGCGTATTATTGCAATTGTAAATGGAAATACCCTATACTACTGGTAATTATAGAGCGCATCCTCTGAAGCCTTTCTCAGTTGGTAAAACGTTAGTTTCTTAATGTCAATTTCGTGCGTTTGAGCCTCACGCTAGGAATGCAACGTGGAACAAGAGATTGGTTGAAAGTTAGATAGTCACTGGAAAGGGTTTTAGGGGAAGCAATCAAGATATTTCCTAAATTTTATCTTTGTTAGGTTAGCATAGTTCCCATTTTCTAAATTTATTTCTAACAACCACACGTAGGAAGTTGTTCTTGAACACCGCCTAACAAAACCAATGTTTCGCTTCCTTTTGGTGACCATCAGACTTTATTATTTTCCCGTGTTTCATTTACAAATTTCTAATATAATGTATGCTCCATAATTCTTTATTATCTTGTTTTAATTAAAGTCTAAGGAGCATAGTTTTGTTAGAATGCCTATTCGAACCACTAAGAAAAATTCATCTGACCCACAAAAGTTTTTTTTTCTATTTTTGGGATTGAAAATGGAAATACCCGATATTTAATTCAACCATGGAGCACGTCCTTTTGAAGCCAGCCTTAGTGGCCAGCTAGTTCAGTTGATAGACCGTAAGTATCTCAATATTAAGTTCGTGGGTTTAAGTCTCACGCTTGCCATCCAACGGTTAGAAGTTAGATACTCACTGGAAAAGGTTTTATCACTGGAAAAGGAAGCTATTCAGAAAAACAAATAAATAAAGTTCTAACACGTAGAGGTGGGAAGTTATTCAGAATTGAAACCGACGTAATTCGATTTCCTTTAGTAGCCGGCAGATTTTATTCTTTGCCCGTTTCGCTTACAAGTTGTTGATATGAGATATGCTTCGCAACTCTCCCTTATCTTGTTTCAATTAAAGTCTTAGAAACATAGAATGTCGATTACCATGTATCCTAGGAACATGAAATTATTCACAAATCTAGCCTGTTCCATTCATATATACATGGTTTTTGGTGGGAATTACCAACGGGGAATCACTACGTTTTGGAGAAGTGCGCGGAGGTTCGGGAGCATATGGAGTTAGATTGTTGGTGATTGTAGGAATATCTATCAGTATCACATGCCCGTCTATGATCTTTAAGTTATCTATTAGAATAGTGGTATCCGTGTGGTGCAGACATATTCGTGCAATTTATTACTTTATATTATTATCTCTATATCCATACGGTCGTACCCTGTGAATATACTAACTTCAAAAATTTTACATCTGGCGCCCATTTTGTGTAGTTTCGAAACTACGTTTTGTTTTTTGCATTTATCATCAGGACTAGTTGATTAGATAAACATAATAGCTACTGGGTGCATAAAAACTTTTGCAAGTTACTTTTTATGTTCAGTGTTCAATGGAAATTTCAAAAGTGTGAAATAACAAATTCAACAAAAAACAAAACTGACACGAAATCGGCACTTTTTGAGTGGAAATTTTGCCTACTGTTTTGTTATTCCCGTTATTTTATCTGAAAAATTGATCAATTCTATTAATTTTGCCATGAAAGCTAGTCGATAAATGTGGAAATAATAAAAAAAAAGTTGCTGTGTTCGATTTATGAAGGTAAACAAATTGAAAAGATGGACTAATTTCAGAGAAATTAATCAATGATTTGATTCCTTAAATTTAGCAAACATACTCTTATAGAAGATTGTTTGCCACCATATCACTATTAGTTCCTGGGCCAAGAGGAAAAAATGTGGTAGCAAATTTACAAGATCGGGCAATCGGCGTTTTTCGGAACTTGCCGAACGAAAAACCGGCCGATTTGAGGAAAATCGCAGAACAAAAGTTTTCGGACTCGTCAAGGACAGGCGCCTCACGAAGTATAAAATATGTGGTAATCATCACAAGAAATCAGCGTGGGCCCAGGGACTATATGGTGCCTTTTCTTTTATAGTGAAAGTTTCTTCAAGGAATAAAATCATCATTATAGAAAAACAAATTAGTTCAAATTTTTAAAAACAAAAATTTATTTCACATTTATTTCACTACAAGAGAAATATTGGTGATTTCAGTTGGTGACTTTTCAAATTATTAAAGGGGATAGTAAAATGCAGCATCTGCTTTTTGGACAAACCGTACTCATGCAATGCTCAAGCGTATTGCAGTAAATTCTACTGTTAATTCTAAAACTGAATTATTCTTCAATTTCCTTTCTTTTCTTTTTCTTCAGACTAGTATACAACACCTTCATGCTTGATATAAAAATGTACACGCATTTTTTGTGCAACATAAACGATACCGCACCAATTCTAAAGTAACATCAAGTAAAATTTTAGAACAAGAACATTCCTCCTTTAGCTATCAGTATTTCATTTCAAAAACTATTTATAGATGATCCAACAATTTCTTGCAAAAAATTTGACACTACGAACAATTTAATTAAAATTCAATAAAATATTTATAGCGTGGCTCCAAATTTAATGTTCCATATAAATACGTAGAATCTGTCTTTATTAATCATCTGTCTTCTTATTAAAAATCTAGTTGGTTCTTAAGTTTTTCACTTTTCTGTCGGTTTTCATGTTTCATAAAATTTTGTAATGTTCATAACGTAATTCTTTTTATCTTTTTTAGTGTTCGTTTTGTATCTACTGCTAGTGGTATAACCAGTTTACGCGAAGTTGTCATACCCGTATATCAAAACTTAAAACATTAACAAATCAACAAAAACTGATCCCTTCATTCGTACATTAGTCCTTTCTCTTCCACTGTACTGAAAAAATAATATTTGACCTACAGACATTAATTAGAAAAAATATTTGCTATCTTGGAATTTAAAAGTTGTTAATTTAATGATTTTACAATATTTCGTGTTTTTTTTAATTTAAAATTTTGTATTGTATGGTTTGGAGATTAAATTTTAATTCTAAGTAATCAGTCATACCAGCTATATTTTTAAACATGTTAATTTTGGCAAGCGTGCCACGTATTTGCGATCACGATTTAGAATACCTACCTTTCTACCTTTTGGTTGAGTGTGTAGAACAGTTGGATTATCAAAAGAAATATTTTGGTTTGCAATTATGATAATATTGTTGGCTAAAGTGGTTTAATGATTACTTTGTTTTATACACGCAAAATGTTCCTCAGTTCTTATGTGAAAGCTACGTCCAGTATGCCCTATATATTTTTACTTCTCTTTCCTTTTATATTACTAAAACCGTTTAAGACTTAGGTCCCACAACAACATATTGAGTTAAATAAAGCCTCGTTTTCTAGAGCAAACTCTAGCGTGCAACTATCAAGGAACATTACAAAACAAGGGTTGAGTGTGCTACCGTTGACTAAATAGCGTTTATTCGCTAGCATTTGAAAGACTTCACCTTTGCTAGGGATATCCTACTGCTATTGGCTGTGGTATGCGATATCTAACGTTAACTCGTATGTCAATAGCACGAACTGGAGTACGGGGGAAAAATTAAAAAAATTACAAATCAACAAAAACTGATCCTCCATAGGGCAGTTAAAATTATTAAAATTTTTATGAATACAATTCACCTGTTAATTTGCTGTTTTAACATACAAACCCAAAAACAATGCTTTGCCTTTCAATTCATACTGCAAAAAAACTCGAATTGTATTATAAAAAATAACAATAATTTTTCCGCTTTTTTTCTTTTTCCTTTTGATTGTGTTCTTTTCTTTAATTTCTTTTTGAGTAATTTTTTTTATCTTTTACCGTTTTAAAATTGTTGTTGTTTTATATTGACTTAATGCATTCATTCTTAAATTGCATCATTACAATTATCGCATTTCTGTTGATTTTATGATGTAAGATATTCAAATTTCGGAACATAGTAATTAATATTTTATAGATGGGGTTGGGCTGACTTTGATGGAGTGTGAAATATTAAAAAATTACATATTTTATATTTTTGATTTATATTTTATAACCTCTCGCTTTAAAAACACAGCATCGGCTAAAAACGCGTTAAATATAAAATACGAATAATGAAATATAACGCACATCTCTGAGTTTCAAATTGATAACAAAAAGCTATTATCATAATTAAAAAAAAAACGTGTCCTTTGTTGATTCCAAGTAAGAAATATACACCAACATTTAATAAAAACCGATACAACAATCTTAAGAATTTACTTTTTATTTTCTGAATCTTAAAAAACAGGTAACCGGTTTCCACCAAAAAAACAGGTATATATTAAATAAACCGTTCATTTTATAGTTATTTTTATTTCATTCTGTTTATTAGATTTTAATAGTGTTGTTGTAATTACACTATCCCGCCGAAAACAACAACAAAATTTAAGCATTGAACGAAATTTGAGATGAAAAAATAAAACTTCGTGATAACAATGTGAAAACATGACAAGGAAGAACAAACAAAATCATGTTGTACATATAAATTACATGTTGAAGTTATTTTAGAAATAAAACTGTGAATTACTGAAAAAAAATGCGTAGGTGTGATACTATTTAGTATTTTTTAATGAAATTGATATACATCTAATGTTACCTAATGTGTTGATAAAATGGCTTCCAGTTATAGCACTGGTGACCTTAATTTACATTTCTTTTTATTCTTGTTCGTTTTAGTTTTTGTTTTTGGATTAAGTTGTCATTTTTCTTTCATTTTGATTAATTGTGTGTGTTTGTGTATCATTCGCGATGAGACGTTTTAATAAGCAATTTTAAGATAAAATTGATTGTAGGCAGCACTTGTTGATAGTTTTGACAAATAGTTAATGGATCGATTTGTTTCATATTATCGGTAAGATTTTAATTTGCGTAAATCTAACTCAAAAAGTTGTATGGTAAGTTACTTCATGTTTGAAGTTATTAATTACTGTTTGTAAAAAATATTGAATTCATGGTTGTCGTAATAATTCGTTATCGGCCAGATATCTATAAACGTTAGAGGAGTAACACTAAAAATAATGACGCGTATTGAATGTTAACTAAAATGTTTAATCAACTTCAGTTTTTAAAAAATATTAACGAAGTGTGTTAAGGTTCAACAACTTGATTTAAAGAAACAGAATGAATTGAGGAATTTTTCAATAAATCGTGTTAAAGTAGCGGTGATTATACATTTTTTTGTTAACGGTTCGATATTGGAAGTTCTTGTATTCGGGTCGATTTTTGAGGTTGTAATTTTTATGATATCTTCATGTATCAAAAACTCTTGAAACTGGTTACGCTATTTTATAAAATTTGTTAAAATCGATGTCTGTTGGAGTAACATAGACCTTCGTGCTTTTCTAGAGAAACCGGTTTATTTGTTACTAGAAACGTAATTTGTTACTTAGTTATTCAGTCAAGAGCAAAATTAACACTATTGATAACAACCTTTAAAAATTATTTTTTAGATTCTGTTATTATTTTTTTGACTTTTATAATTCTCACCATAATCTTTTTTTCTGTTTAGCATAGCTGAAGTCCACAAACACCTGCATTTTGAGGTGTTGGTGGACACTTAAATCTTTGTAAACGAACACAAGAGTCAAACTACATTCTGTTCTATAGCCGGGAAAATAAAATCGGGAGGAGAGGCTTTAAAATCAATTTGCGTCCTAGCCAACGCCCTTGTAGTGTGGTGGTCTGACAACGTTTTTCGGCTATTGTTTGATTCGCTCCATCAGACCGATTTAATTTCCGCATCATAAAAACTTCTGTAACTCCGAAATAATTCGAATTTTTTAATGGTTTCCCGGAACTAAAGTTCTATAAACGAACAAAATCCAATCATTAAATGCTTATTTATTTTTTCGAGATTATTCTTGAAGCCATGTCTATTTTTATTCCAAATGTTTTTGAATAATTATAAGAAAGTTAGTACAAATGAGTTGAAAAAAAAAAACAAAAATTAAAAATTAAATTTGTTTTAGACAAATTTTTTTTCTAAATTATATTCACACAGCGTATTAGTATTTCGTTGACAGTTTTTTTTTAACAAATTTTCTTACACCATTTTTGATAATAAATAAAAGTGGGCGGAGTAGTAAATATAACCTAATTTGCAGCTAGTGTTTTGATACTCCACCCACTTTTACTGAAGATGCCTAGAAAAAGTCTGCGTAGGAAAAAGTTTTTATTTTTTTATTTCACTCCTTTTAATTGTTAAATACTGAAGCATATGAACTTTTAATATGATCTGCGGTACTAACTTTTATGTTGTTATTTTTCTCTATACTAATTAAATGAAATTTTTTATCCTGCTAACTGTTGTAAGCACTGTAGAGTTTTGGACTTATTATAGAAATAATATAGATACGCACGGTATCTATTTATTCAGGGGATTTAAATATTTTAATGATACTTAAGTGAACGGACAAAACGAGGACTTTACTAAGGAAAAAATCTCTTATAAAGTTTTATCTAGCAGTCCATGACCATGATGGTCTCAATATAATTCTAAATAAATAGTAAAAGTAGATAATTCAGTAATAAAATAATAATAAAAAAACTTGAATTAATTTGTTGATTGTAGATCTTCTTCTCCTTTATATTTTTTTGTTTAGTTATTCCTTGGCTTTAAACACCCTGGTTATAATATTTGGCTAGATTCCGCTCAATTACACCACAATAATGAATCCTCACCCTGTAGTAACATGTGGGTACAGATGTAGTCAGATTGGTACAACCTGTTATTTTTGTCCTTTGAGATAGTCTCCCAATCCCTATAATTTGCAATCAATGTATACAGTTTTATCATAAAAAAAGAATCTTCATATGTAACCAATTCTTTTGGCTTTTTCCTGCCTTTGATTTATCGTATATGTCTATTAGTAATGAAAAAGAAGATAACTTACGGTTTGACAAGTTTATCTTTTGTTTGCGCATTACATCGTTTCACAAATAGCGATATAACCTCTACCACGAAGAAAATCTGTGATTGGATCCACATAAAATAAAAATTCACAATCTATTTTTGATTCTTTTGTATATTAGTAACACTGTTAGAAAGCCAAACGTTACAATTAACAATATTATTTTTTCCAAAATTAACTTTAGTACAAATTCTTTTTGTAAAACAAAATATTTTATTTTCTTAATCACGAGGACATCCACAATACAGTTATAAAAATTTTTTTTATTACATAATTCTTTTTATTTTGAATGATTTAATTTTTCTTTTTCAACAATTTGATTATGACTGATCACAAATCAAGAATTTAGATTCAAAGATAAATTCCGACTTCTGATAAGTTTAATTTATTCGCAAAATAAATCACGAACTGGGCGATAAAGAATTTTAATTTAATTTTATTGAAAATAAATCACCAACTGATAATCAATTTTTTGTTAATATCAAGCGCGGAATAATATTATTTGTGCAAAATGCAACCATAAATAGTATTTTTTCCTAAAATTAAATGAAAGAGAAGAGGTTGATTGCAATACATTCCTTTCATTTGTTATACACAATACGTTTTTATAAAAAAAAAATTTACGAGTCCACAGGTTACTCCATCTACCATTCAAAAATCTTCTTGTTGGTTTTTTAACACGTAAAACGCGCACAGAATTTATGAACATCCTCTTCTTGATTTAAGAATACAAGCAAAAAGAACTGGAGATGTTCATGTATTGCAATAATTCATTTCTTTCTCTGTTTTATTATAATTTGGATGGAGGAATTTAAACGATAGCAATTCTTTTGTTTCGTTTCTATAAAAACAAGGAATATAAACAAAATTCGATAGAATGCAAATATATAATAAAAAACTATTATAACCTTGATGTTTCGTATGGATCAAAGAAAATATCAGGTGTACCGATGATTATTAATAGAAATGTTGATATTTAGAGGACAAACAAAGAAACTCAATAATATTATCTAGGTATGGATGATGCGAATACATAACAATGAATTTAGAAAATCATATTTTGGAAGGGGCGATCAATAGGTTCTATGTACGGTGATCTGTTAAATGTAAAATTACAATAATGCAAGACATGTAGTTTGTTAGCTCAAGGATGGAAAATATAAACTGTGTTAACGGGAAGATAAATCTTTGCTGTTAGTGCAACTTTTTTGGTTGTTTGAACTGTCAAGCCCTAGATTCCAGTTAACACGCTTATACAGAACTAAATTGTTCTGAATTGGATTTTACAAACGATACATGTTGAGCAGTACCAAATTGTGGGCATAACAGCACCGCCTATTATCTAATAGAATAACTCTAATATTTATATTTTACCTTAAATTTTTTCGAAGGAAATGCGAGAAAATTCAAATAGAATTTATCTGTATTTTGTTGTAATTAATAAAGTTTTTATAAAATATAGATTTCAAATTACAAAATTGATAAACATTTTTGGTTTTTGGTTGAACGCTATTAGAAACGTCTACAGACAGAATCGCTTCAAAAACTGTTAAATTGATCAGTAAATCTTCTTAACGGCATTGATTCCATGTAATTTTTGGTTAAGACATTTTTTAAATCGAATTACGAATCGAATGGTTCAGAATGAAAATGTTGTACTATAGATTCACCATGTGCAATATACATTTGTATACACTAATACAGAGTAATATGGTAAAAAAATCGAATGAAAATAAATTTTTACGAAAAACATAATGACTAATTTTAATTTTTAAATATGAATAGCCAGTTTATAAGAGTGATAATTCGCTCTGAAACAGTAATCGTAAATATGTGGCACCCGTGATAGATTTGGAACATTTATACACGATCTACCCAGCACACATTGAATTTGATGTGAATGAATGTGATGGACTAAAAATTTTTTAAAAAAACATACTGTTGCGAATAACAAAGTGAAAAAGTGGGATCATTTGCCTTTTAGAATTTATAGATCTGTACCATGAAGAAATTCAACGAGCTCTGTTCCTCGTCTGTTGTTATTTGAACTGCCCGAATTCTATGATGCGTATTTGAATCGCACCCTAGGATCTAGGACAGGTTCTTGTTGATGCAGAATTGCACTACTTTAACGAGATCTTGGGTTGGAATGGTACCATCGTATACGGTGGATACTAGGATGCGACGACTACATTGAGGTATAAGGATACGTTATTGTCACCGTAATGTCATCCGTCACTGTAATGTCATCCTCAACTAAGACACTCACGATTGCTTCAAGGTCAGTTTGAAATATTTCTTTTGACACTACTGTTTTGGAGTTCTCCGCTTTGGGTGCTGTGTCTTCTGTGACCTTGTTGTCCAAAGTGAAATTGACCCGAAAGTGATATTTAAAAGTTCGCTTTTCTTCTTTACTTGAAGATTGGTTTTTTCCTACACAGAGAGCTTAGGTTTAGTTTCTTTAAGCTAGGTGACTGACCGTTCGTTCACACACACAACTAGAGTAAAAGTTCTTCAGTAGGAAAAAAGAAGCGACCTCATCCAAACGTAGAGTCAACGTAGGTTGAAGAGTGATATGTTGCTCTTCAGATCTTCAGATAAAGGGTACTTTTGTTACATAAAAAAAAATTATAAATAAAATTTTTATTAAAAATCATATCTTGATTGACAATAATCTTATTTTTCTTTGACGTATAGGCTTGGATGATATGATTGATGTTTTTTTGTCGATAGATTTATAGAAGTCTTAAAGAAAACCTTTAGAAATATAATTAAAAAAGATGCACAATATTTTTTTTGTTGTTGATTATATCTAAGTTACTGTCACAAAATCGAAAATCTAGAATAGCGTGACAAAAAAAAACAATATTTTTTTTTAAATGTAATTGATAATTGTATTTACCTTTATTCTATTTTATAAATATTCTTTTTTTTTCAAATAATCTTAATTATACAAGAAATGAATCTTTTGAGTTTTCTAGAATTCTTTTGTACATACATAGTTAAGAAAATAAAATTTACGACCAATTATTTTGGAATGTTCGGTAGCTCAATTGTGTGTATCTAGATTTTATTTATTTCATGAAAACGATTTTTTATATCAATTAGTTTTTTTTACGGAAACATATGTGTTGTGATTTTTATCGATTGAGAACATAAATTTTACTAAAAACAACAAATTAATTAGCAAAAAAAATTCTAGATGTTAGAAAGTTGTCAATAAAATTAAATTTTGTTTGTAGGTTAACGAAAACAAAAATTTCTTTCTTTCTTCTTTTTTATAGTGAAACTGATATGGAATGATTTTTGTAGAACAGTAAAATTTTAATATATGTAAATATGAAGAAAATTTCAAATATGAGTGGGACATGACAAAAATTTTTGATTTAATTTTTTTGGTAAAAAGCTATAAAATTAATGTTAGAAGCAAAAATATATAACTGTTTTTAAATTCTTTCCATTTATGTTTTTGCGACGATTTATCATTTTGACTTCAATAGAAGATACTTTGAATAAAAAATATTTTAAGGTGGGAGGTTGAAAAGTAGATGTTTGTTGAGTAAATTTGAATCGCATGAACAGATAAATTGTTAATCTACTGTTGTGACAACACTTACCATTCCTTTATCTATTATTAGCATCTTAGTTTTATACTAACAAAAAAATTAAGGAAAATATACGTTGCAGTTGATAATGATTTTAATGTTCTTGCATGTTAACAAATAAAACGATTCAAGAATATTGTAATTATTATTATTTAATATTCTATATTATATTATGCATCTTTTGCTCATAGCATTTTCAATGTTTAAAATGAAACAAAATAAATAAATAAATAGCTTTGATTAATTAAACGATTTTCATGAAACTTGTACGAGAAAAAACTGTTTGGGTTTAAATGACGATATTGGAATTTTTAATATTAAAACTAAGAAAAATCAAAGACAACAGCTATAAATTAATTGAAGTTATGATAATTTAATTGACGATTTTGTTATTTATTACTATTTTTATTTAATCAGGTAACTTAATGTCAAAACAATTAATTTTATTTTTATTACTTTTTTTTAATGTAATGGAATGGAATGGTAACTGCATCAAAACTATTTTAATATAAGTTTTAACCACAGTAATAACTGTTTTGATATAATTGAAAAAAACATTTTTCTAGCATTCCACAAAAATTAATTATTTTAATGATTCATCGAGGATATCTTGAAATTTTAATTTAAATAAAAGAAAGTCATTTGATTCTCACACCGTACTCGTGTAAAATTAGTAATCAAAAACTTTACATTCATTTTCAATTACTTTTACAAGAAACAATTTTCTTGAATTATAAATATATATATATTTTTTACGTTTTCAAAAAAAAAAAACAGTTAGTTAATCTAATATTTCTGTTAGATATTCATAAGATTATCCGTTAAGATATTATCAGAGAGCTAAAAACAAAACTAAGATTGTAAATAATCTTACCATATTTGTTTATAGAAAAGAAAATTATTTTATTATTATTATTATTATTATAATTTTAATGATAACAATAATAATAATAAAATATTGTATGTACTGTTAAAAGTATAATTTACAATTACTGGTAGTTATAAAAGAACAAGATTATAGAAGCTTGTATTAGACATAACATTTATTTTGAAATTCAATTGTATCAATGAAGTAGATTCTGATCAAATTATAGTTTTAAGGTTGGAAACTATTGTTTATGGATCATTAAAGATTGATGGCAAAATTTTTTATTATAAAAACATAATACAACAATGTTGTTGGTTATAATTTTTGATTGAAATCTTCATCTAAATTATGTATAATTAGTTAAACAGCTGGAACAGCTACACCATCATTGTAAAAACAAAACAGTTATATTAAAACCTTGACCTTGGAAACATCAAAATAATAAAAAGCAGAAAGTATTTAATATCTTTCAATATAATTAGAAATTGATTAAATGGGAAAAAATTATGCATACCAAATTCTTAAGAACGAAATTGGTATTTTTCTCACATAAACTCTTACAGTATAACACACAATTTCCACTAATTAAAAAACAAATAACAGAAAACAATAACAGTTAACAGTAACAATCTAAACCTAATATAATTTTTCTTTCTTAGCTCGCCTCATTATTCTTTAATTTTCCGATTTCGTGCTTAAATATTTGATTAAAATTCTAAACTACAAAACAAAAATTAATTTCTCTTCCTTATTCATTTTCTTTTTTTTTTTTTTTAAATTAAAATAAAATAAAATTTAAGTAAACCAAAATCACTGTGTCGTATTTCCGTATAAATTTTTTTTTTTATTCTAAAATTTTCTTTTAAAAAAAAATAAGATGAATTCATTTGATAAATTCTTTTTTTCAATATATGCAAAATAGAATTTCATTTATTATTGTTATAATTATTTTTATTAAATGCGTTTTTAATTAAATAAAAAAACAACTATTTCATGACCAAGAGATTGAAATCATTTTTTATGAACTTTTTATTATAAATTAATTGCAATAAATGATAATAAATTTTCTAATTTAAATAGTTTAGAAAATAAATAAAAGAATTTTTAGAAAGATAATTTGAATATAGACTAATTTCTAAAATGCACTTACTGCACCATATTCAAACATAAAAGCAAAATGTTTAATTCATAAAATAAATTGAACGTTAAATTTATACCATATATATACATATGTTAAGTTAATCAATATTCAATGAATAAATAATATGCAATTATAGTTTACATAGAGTAATAACATTTATTTATCATTTTTCTTTCAGATATTCAAAGTGATCGTCACATATTTAAGTTAAAGAAAAAAAAATAATATAAGGTAAGAAAAAAATAATTTTTATTAGTTAGCATTTAACAAAAAAAAAAACGATTAACCACTCGACCGAATAAACTCATCGCAACGATAGTATTCAGTCAATCGAACACATTTTTCTATGACTAATCGCCAAACTACATTAAAAAATTTACTGATAAAAAATGAATTATAATTTTGATCGCACGAAAAAATTAATTTAATTAAAAAACAATCTTTCAAATAGATTTAACGGTTGAAGGTATAATCAATAAAAAAAAATTTGTGTTTGCTTTCAAGCAAGTGGTTATGTAGTGTATGGAACGTGTTTTTAAAATATATTACCAAAATTTTAAGAAAGAAACATCTCATTTGATTATTTATTTTCCATGTTAGTTCCATGGTTTATAATTTGAATTTTATGTTTTGATCTCACATAAATATTACAAGAGAGTTTTTTAATTATTTTTGGGGTTTCCAAAAATAATTGTTTGCGTGAGTAATGAACACTGTGCATTCCTGATAATAGAATAACTATCAGGAACTTTTGACGAGTTGAGTGCCTTGAGATTAAATTCCCGACTAGCTGCAGTATGTGAGTTCGATTATCCCTCTCCTCAGTCCATCACAAATGCTGAACTAAACACAAAAGTTTCATAAATATACGGATTCAAATTAGCAAATAATAGGGACTGTGACGAACACAAAGGTCACAGGAACTAATACCATCACCCACACCAGATCAAATATAATTATTACATTTAAAAATTAAAATGTTTCGCTCGCCCCATAATTTGTAATTGATCCAACTCTTCTTTTAGCCAATTACCCTTTTACCCTTCTACTAGCCAATCATAGTAAATAAATAAAATATAAATTAGTTCAATAAAACACCCAATCGTTGCACCATTGGTACCGGCGATTGTTGAACAATATCAATAATGCAATATAACAAAAAACGTTGCACAAATGGTACCGGTGATTGTTGAATAAATCAATATAATAGCCAATTCGTTGGGCCACTAGTTCCTGGTGAACGATGATCTCACATAAATATTGAAAGAGAGTTAGATGGAAGACTTCAAGCGAAACCAGGGACATTAAAATAACAATAAGGCAACAATACTAAATATTTTTTATCCCAAGTGCAAACATTATTTTTGTGTAGAATATTTTAACCATTCAACCATTGACCACTGATTTTCCGAGGTGTTACTTTGGACAGTGGTTTTAACTAACTTCTTTGAGGTGGTTTATGTTCAGTATAAAGCAGTATACTAGTATTAGGAAACATCCGTCTTCTTATAAAAATAGCTAATCTCTTCTTAAGCTTTTCATTGTTTTTATGTTTCATATAGTTAGTTCTGTTATGTTGCAAGATTAATTCTTTCTTTATTTTTTATTGCTATTTCTTTATGCTTGTCTGTGTTTTTTGGAAAAACTCTGTATAATTGGAAAGAACTCTGTTTTACCCTCTTTTCTTAAAGTTTTTATATTAATTTTTTTTTTTTATTTTTAATTGTAAAATCCAAATTCACTCAAAATATTTTTAATAAATCAATTTTATTTAAAATAATCTTTACTACATGTTTCGAAATTCAAAATTTCATTGACAGAAAAAAAAAATATTATGTTTTACTCAAATCGCTCCGGAGAAAGTTTTGTTTTATTTTAATCTAAATATATGCTGTGGTCTTTCACTAGTATTTTTTGCTAAATTACTGACTTTTCTAAATTGATTGCTAGTGCACATATGCTATTCATGGATTTCACTCGTATCAAAGATACAACCTGTGCCTGTCGCCTGACCTCATATTTAAATTAGAATCTTTTTAAATGTCAAAATTTGTAAACATTGTCATAATGGAGGATGATAATGAAATTTTATTTGGGAGCTTGTTTTTTTTAAATACTGACATCATACCGAATATTTTCTTTTGTATAAATTTGAATTATTTTCCATTTTTTTTAAATAACTGGTTTTAAATATATTGACGTTTCAATGAATTGACAACTAAATTGAAAAGCAAGCTGACGAGGAGACTTTTCGTCCGCCGCCTGGTGGTCAATAGCGCAACTTGGGTATGAAACGAAAAGTCACTGATTTGGCTCAAAAGTTGGTGTGAGGCACACAGCATAATTGTTCGATTAAATCAAATCACATAATGAACTGATACCTTAACCATACTGATGGTCCTGAATTATAAAAGCTTCCGATTTGTTTGAAACTAGTTTTTAAAACCAATCAATAGCTTCAGCTTTAGTTATTTTGAACATGAATCCATGATAAATAAATTGGTCTTATGAGCTCAACAGTGCACATTATATGGCATCAAGATACATTTCCGAAATTTTTTATTGAAGTCATGCGTATATTTTTAAATTAATTACTCCAACTTTTCTCCATTCCCATCAGATAATGAGCAATTTAGAAAGCCAATTAATCCTTCCTGCACTTCTAAATCAGTAGCATATCTGATAGTTAGCGATAGTTACTGTGAAGCGAAATTTAACTATATATAAACATTTTAGGATTAAAATTTAAATGAATCAATTATTAAATTTATTAATTTAATAAAAATGTTTTATTTACGAAAATTTCATTTTAGCACCAAACATATAGTCAGTAATATAGAGTAAAACAACGTCTTTTTTCACTTCAAAAACTTTTTATTGTAACACCAAATATTTTCTGTCTCTAAGAGACCTTCTTCTTGGGTTAATTGTTTTCTAAACTGGTAGAAAAAAGACGTTGTTTTACTCTATATTATTGCAATCACTTCAAGTAGTTCACACAAGAAAATCATATAATATAGTCAGTGTTAACTTTCTAGGTTTAAAACTTCACTCACTTAGATGAAAACTTGTATTTATGCGGTGAAGTGATAAAAACCTTATCACGTCATCGCTTCACAGTTACAGAATTCGGATGTTGGTCTCTTCTACTATTAAAGGAAATTTTTGTAGGTATCCACGAATGCATAAATGTTTTGAGTGGGTCCGTATTTCGTTTGTTCAAATGTTATATCCGTTTTGAAAAATATCATATATCCTACGGAAAGTTCCGTTCAAGAAATGTCTGCATACAAAACAATATGTCTTATTTTCTGTAGGATTTTATTCAAGTCAATTGTTTGCATCAAATTGAGATTTAAGAACATTTACTGGATGCGATTTGTTATTAATAATTTGGGTTATACTTAAAGCATTCTAATGTTTTTAAAAGTCATTTGCGTTATGTATTTCATGTTCGTTCTAGGGGAGGAGGGGGGGGTCTAAACCATTCGAGATGGGGCCGGACCCTCTGGACCCTCACCTACTTATGCCGCTGGTAAAAACATGCTTAGAATAATGATATGTTGTAGTAAATATTGCAAAATATGAGTGCTGATTAGGGAGGCGATGATAAATACTCAATACCTATATTCTTTGATTATCTTTCGTTTCTCTCCAGTATTGAGTTGCTCTGGGTTCTAGAGAATGCAATGCATTTTACTGATTCTTTCTTTGGTGACAAATTCCTCCCTCTGTACCCCTGAAAAATCATCTATTTAAAAAAAGAAGTATAGAAATTATTGGACTGGCCGTTAAAATTAAATGTTGTGATGAAAAAACACGGGAGCATTTTTTTTTTAATTAAATGAACACGTGCCGAAAAAGCAGAACTTGTTTTTTTAATAAAATCGTAATTTTTTTTTAATATTTCATGAAATATGCAGATTTAAAAGAAAACATATTAATATTTTTGTAGGAAATTTAATTTTTTACAAAAAAGAGTTTGGTCATTTTTCACCTAAAACGTATATTTCTGATGATATTTAAAAAAAACTTTTAAATCTTCATAGCGTTTTTAACAAACTATGGAATAAATATAATAAAATTCTCTGGAACTTTTTACCCCAATTTCCTGGTATCAGCATTGCCACGAAGCATTTTCAGTTCCACATTGTACTGAAACGTGTCATCGATGTCATCGAATTCAGATCTTTACTGACTACCCCTTTGGTGGTAAATGCAGCCTTCTGCGCCATAAAAAGACAGATGAATCTACAGTTCGATAACCTCTTTTCTTGTTTTGGTCGGTTTAAGTTATGTCGGTTAATTTTAAATCGCCGATTTTATTTCTGTACTACATCGAACCAAAAAACATCTATTTGAAAACAGAAGTATACAAATTATGTAGGCATGGTGTAGTTTTTGCAAATTTGCCTGTCCAATCCAAATACATAAAAATTATTAATCTCCATAAAATTATAACAACAAGAAAAATTATTGTAACATCACATTTAATGTTGTGCCGTAAATAAAGTTAAATCATTACCTAAACCAGAAACAAATTTTATTAATAACAACAATAATTCAATTCAACAAACAAATCAACATTTCTAATTTAGATTCCAACTGTCAATCATCAACCTGTCAATATCATTAACCATAAATGCCCCGTTGCTATGTTCGTCTAAATGCTTATATATCACGTCTAGGTATCATAAAAATATTCATAATCTAATCAGATTATCAGTTATATAAATGAATTTCTTTTCTTTCACGATTTTTACAGTACGTTAATTCATAAATCTTCACAAATTTTAAATATTTTTTTTTATTTACTGAAAATAGAAAATAAAGGAAAAACGTGATTTAATTAAGGAATTTAAATCCATAATTTTTCTTTAAGTGTGATTAATAAATTTTTATAATTTTCTTAAATAATTTCTTGATAATGCCATTTTTGTGTCTCAATTAAAATTAAAAATTAATTGAACAACAAATCTTTTTTATCGACTCTTAAACATTGAGATCAATGTCAATTGATAATTCAATTAAATAATAATAAAAAAAATCAACTATTTATGGTATTTGTATTATGATTTGGAATTAATTGACGATTTTTATCGTTCGGAATAAGGTCATAAACTATTTTAGACCAACGACCATAACCCGTCTTATCAATTTTTTATTAAATATATACTGATTTTAATTTTAAGTAATAATAACAAGAAGAATAATAATAACATTCCACGACATAAACAACCTTTCACCTTTTATTGTTATTTAGAAAAAAAAATCGATTAGAAATCAATAAGAAAATTAAAAAAAAAATTGGAATTAGATTCACGTCTTTTGATGAGGATTAGGAAGAAATTTTTTTATTGTAAATGAATTAGGAAGACTGTACATTATATTAAAAGAAAAGAAATTATTATTATATATTTATAAATTTAATACATAATTGAAATTGGTTTGTAATAAAAATATTATTGAAAATTAGTTGATCTTTCATTAAGAGTTAAGAAATTTATTATTGAGTTAGGATTAAAGAGTTATTCTTCTATATAGAAATAAACACAACTGGAAGTCTTAATTAAATTCATTTCGTTATTTTTTTTTTTGTAACATTACATGCTGGGATCGTAGCATTGATCTGATCGTTAAAAAGGTTTTGGATTTTTTTTAATTATTATAGACAAATGTTAGATGAAGTTTAAAGGTGGGTTTTTTTACTAAATTTTTTTTAATTCTTGCACCTTCAGTATGAAAATCAATGATCTCGTTGAACAGTTTTTAACCAAACCTGTATGAAAATAAAAATAATTATCCTAAAATGTGAAGGTTTTTACAATAAACACAGTCTTCAAAATCTTTTATTTGATATTGGATTTATATAGGACCAACTTGTCGTAATTTAAACAATCGTAGATAGGAGCATTTACAAACTTCAGAAGTGGGATGCATATTTTAGGTTTTAGTAACGAAATACATAATAAAAGCTTTAGAATCTTCATTCGGAAGTAGAAGAGAACTTGACCGGATCAAACCTTGATGACTTTGATTCGCTTGGAATTCGTCATGTTAAGTCAACAAAAATTTACGATGTTCACAAACTGGTGTTTTTTTCTTCCTTCACCGGTTTAGATTTTTTTTTTATTGTGACCGTTTGTATTCAGATTTTCTTAAACCTTAAAAAAAAACTTTCTGACCTCTCCCGAAAAGTTTAGTTTAAAAAATTGTATTTCCCATTTCATTCTACTAAATAGATTTCGCTCTGACTAATTGTTGTTATTAACCGCTATATCTAGTTCAATGTCAATTAAGCAGTCTGTAGTCGATCGATTGCTCTCAACGTATGCTTACGTTTTTACCGGAAATGGTCTGCTTGAATCGATCTGTTGGTAATTCGAAAGTACCTGGGAGCGATTTTGTAAGTCTATGAATTTTTGGTGTTGCGCCAAAATTTTTTTATTTAATCCAAGCGGACTTGTGTAATCAAAAGTATTAGAATCTCAGGATCGTTCTTATGTAACGGTCGTAACCTTTGCACATAGCTGTCGTAATTTTTGCATACATATTTGTTTTAACTTAACATTTTTAAATCATGCAAACATGCAAACAAAATGTGCTTAGAAGCTTCGCGCATAAATATAAAAATAATTGATGTATGACTTTTATGACTAGGATCTTCTAATGCGTGATGAATCGTAGTAAAACGTCTGATATTCCGTGCTGGCCCACCACTTGGTCATACACGCAAATCCTATATTCACCCTGCACTAGCTCTAGCGGGTGTGAATTCTATTGACCAACCTCTTTACAAGCAAAATTTTATAAACAAGTTTAAACCAAAAGCGCGTGCCTCGAATTGCCACCCAAGGTTCTGAATGAGATGGCCGCCATGACACAACTCTTCCTTCTGAACTGCGTTATCAATTCATTTTTAATTACGATCACACACAAAAAAAATAAGCCTTATCCACAGAAGAAAATTAAATTGGATGATATATGCTTTACCAGGTACGAACCGAACCGCTTAACTCATCGATACACATAAGATAAATAATAACAAAATCAAAATTATTTTCTCGCTTTTTATTTTTTTTGATCATTTAAAATTTAAAATTTGAACCAAACTATTTCACACTATCAAATTTAAAAATTTTCTACATCAATTCGAATTTTCAATCCGACCGACTCATTAAGTCCATAAGGCCATTTGCAGCTCCAACTACCAAACCATACAAACTCACTAGTCAACCAACTCAATCCCAACTAAGTAAAATTCATAAAAAAAATCCAAAACCCGAAACGCAAAAAATTTCATTTTCACGATAAAGGGATGCCTTTTGGTTGCATTTTCTTTTTTATTTGTGGAATGTTAAATAAAAACGAAAAAATTGTGATAAACTAGGCACAAAGTTTAAACTGGGTTCATATGACAAATGTACTTAAGAATTTAACAAAGTTGTATAAGGTCGGGATGAGAAATTTTTTAAAATATGGATAAACACATTTTTGAATAATGCGGATAGTAGTCTACTATCTACGAGAAAGATTTAAAGTACAGTACATTTGCCGTAATGTTGGGCGACCATTATAGGACAGGACGAATGGAGGAAGTTCGACTGACTTCATTCTTCCTGAGAACCATAAACAAAACTAAGAAATGAAATGGGAGTCGGGATTGGAACCAAATTCCGAGATAGACTCTCAGGCTTTACCAACTGAACTAGCCGGGTCAGACAAAAAAAATTACTAAAAGCATAAAACACATGAAAATTGATATAGATAACAGCAGAAAAATTGAGCTAATTCCAAAAAGCAACAATATCGTAAGCAAAAAAAATACGAATTTAACTACAACATATAAGAAACAAAGAGGGTTTTGGAAGGTTTCCTGGTAAGGCAAAGGCAAAAGCACCACTGGAACACCCTGTGTTGAGAATAAGAGGTTGGCGTAGAGTAGATGATGGTGTATTTTCCGTTTATTGCCAATAATGTAAGCAGTATTGCTAAAGCTAAGGTTTTTTTTCTAATTTTGCTTTTCGTTTTTATTTTTTCTATTTGAGCAGTATAAGACTGTTAAGGTGCTAGAATTCATAGTTCGAATTCATAGTTGTAGACCTGTTTCGTCTAATATTGCCGCCTACAGTATCGGTAATTGTTGATTGATTCAATATGAATCGAGGGATAAGTGATATATCTGCGCCTGTTTCTATGAGAATATGTCAGATTAGAATTTTTACAGTGTAAAAAAAGGAGACGTTTATTCGAATACATATTTTTGGTTCCGATCGTTACAACAATTAGTGAGAGTGGTTGAGTTTCTTTCGTCAGAAAAATCGTTTTTAACATATCAATAGGCTTGGATGCCGGATAGAAATTTTGTAATAGTTTCATCCGTTAACGAGCATTATCGAGCTACATCGCCGACTTTTCTTCGACCGATTTCGATCACCACTCATGATTACAGATGTTGGCGTCCTGCTCGATTAATTTATCGAAAATTAGTTCGATTAAAACCTATTCTCTTAGAAAAAAAACAGTTTCTATGAGTTGCTTTCAACAAGAAAATGTAGTAATAATATTTACAAATATACAAACACAATCTAACGTGTCTACATTTCATCTGGGTGTGAAATATGCAAATGAGTTGCATAGGAAAGAAATAATTTTATCATTTTTATTTACTTTATTTAAAAAAAAAACTCTTGTTTAATTTAAATAAGAATTTTATGTTTTGTTGATATTTACAATAAAATCAATTTCTTCTATTTTTTTGTAGTTTTGTATATATATACAATTCATTAAAAGTACAAATGTTAAACTTAAACTAATTGTAATGCAAAATCTCATCTTTATTTATCGTTATAGGAAAAACATAAAATGAAATACAAACTAACGTTACATTTATTCGTTTTTATGTTTATTGATTAGATTTTTTTTTTAACATAAATTGTTGGTAATAAAAAAATTGCATATCGTTACACATATAGAAAATTAATATAAATCTACTTTATAATAAATTATTCATTGAATCAAACTTTAACAATACACCATGACTAATCATACCAACAAGATAATTTATTATATAAAAAATTAATTCATTACCATGAAATATTTTAAAATTGTTTATACAAAACAAATAATTGTAATTTAAAACATAAAATTCTCGCTTAAGTAAATTTATTAATTCTTGTTACAACAGGTAATAAGAAGCAATCAATACACGTGTTTTGTCTAGTTAACCTAAATTCTAAAATCGATTATTAATTTAAGATAAGAAAATTTATGATATAGATTAAAATTCCGTATCACCATGACATCAATTTTCATTTTATGATTGACAATCACAATTAAACCAATAAATTGATTTTGGGAAACATTGATGGGAAACATTTTTGTTACCAAATTGAATGTGAGTGAAAAAAATTTTGTTTACTTTTTCTTAGATTGACATCCCGCAGATCTAGGAAAACATATTGTATAGCACACGGTAGCCTGAGTATCAGAATGTTGCAGAAGTCATTAACATTATATAAAACAAAAAAAAAATGCTCTTTCTAACTGTAATAAGATCAATCAAAATGTGTATCGAAAAATACACTTAATTATAAATTATAACAAAATAACCCCGAACATTAATCATAATTAAAAATATTTATGATTAATAGAGTTTAGAAGTATTATGTCAGGTCTAAATTCGTTAACATGATAATTATGCAGTATAAACATTATTCGAAAAAAAACGAAAACGAAAACAAAATAATTTCATTTTGAAGTTCATTGAATTAGATCTGTTGTTTTTGAAGTTATAGTTAACGTAATTGTTGATCAAAAATCACTAACAGTAACAGTTATGTTGATCTTTAAGTTTTTATAAAAAATCGTTATTTCAAATAGTTTTATATTAATATTGTAGAAAACAGTTATGAATGTTAATCGATGTGGGATATGCAGGTGGAATATATTCCTAATTTTTACTAACCCGGAATTTTCTTGTGTGATTAACCCTTTTTCAACAAAATAACAATTTTTTCAACTTCTGTTTTCAAATAATCTCACATATCCAAACAATTAATTCCATTTCGCACAATAACAATACAATAATAATAATAATAATAACAAAACAACCTTCAATTGAAAAAAAAAGTTTAATCGCGTAAAAATATCAACAAAAAGTTGACAGTTATATAGTTGCGTGATACAAATTGTATGTGTAGGTTCTACACTTAATTTTTTTTATGTTTTTTTAATTTATTTTTCTTTAACTTTGCAGAAAAACACTTCTGTGCTTAAGTCTGTAATTTAAATTTAAATTTTTTTTTATTTTATATAAAAAGGTGTGATCGTGATTTGTTATTAAACGTGATGATGATTCGTAACTTTTTTTTTATCTCGATTAGTTTTTATTTATTTTTTAACGGTGATTAAAATTAAAATAAATTTTTTAAATTTATTGTTTTGATCGTTTTATTTAAATTTTATCTAAAAGGGCAGTGACTTAATTTAAATACTTGGCTAGAGATCGAAAGCACATATGTTGCTTGGATTAAAAAAATTTTTTATATAATTTTAATTGGTATTGTTCCAGTTGAATACATAATTCTGTTTGATTGATGAATTAATTTTGATTTTGCTTTTACAAAAAGAATTGTTTAACAAAATCGTGAAAAGCCCTTTGATTTTATGTTCAATAGAATATTGTACGCGGCTTACACAAAAAAATTAAAATTATGACTCAACTAATTATATGAAAAATTATTCTTAAGCTCAAAAAATTTATGTCTGACAAGACTGATCATCAACTCAAAGTCAAAACCGCTGAGGTTAAAATTTTTAATTTTTGACTTTCTATATCTTTACCAAAACGGTCAGTTATGAAGGTAAAATCTAAAATTTGTATGTAAAACCTAAAGGAAAAAATTATTACAATTCGAACTAACACTATTCCTAGAGACCTTTTGATCTATTGTATTCAATTATATTTCATATAATTTGCAATTATTTTTCATCGTGTTATTAATAGAACCGTTCAAAACTATTTCATAATAGCTTACATAATTTGCTTAGTAATGAATAATAAATTAGTCAAATAAAACATATAAATGAAGAACAATAAATCTGGGATATGTGATAAAAGAATATAAATATAAAACTGTATCCATAAAAATTACGCGATCTACAAACGGTGACCCCAACGTGATTATATAAATTAGTAGAGTGATGTTGAAGGCCTAGACTAAATTTCGTGAATTATGTTAACAAGTTTTAAATTAAATTCGGTATAATTCTGTGAGTGAACTCGTGGGTATCAGGTGATGACCGATGGCCAGAAAATAGAAAAAACCAATTTGAGTAAAATTGAGTCAAGTTCCGATAATGTTGGTAACCCTCATTCTGTACTAATGGAGCAGGCGCTGCTTGTGTCCTAGCCACATGTTGATAAGTAGGTGGAGCTAAGGTTGGATCATTGAACAGATCGTTCATAGGACTTGATCTCCACAATGTTTCCTGGTACGATTCCGATTCTCTACAGCTGACTCGGAAGAAACAAAGAATTAATTCTTTCATATGCTGTGGACAGATACGTGGTGACTAAATTGCGGTTATGAGCAACTTCATTCGTATCTTCCAACCGCTCAGCTCGGTCTTCGTAATGCTTGACATGATTCACTACACCCAGCAAAACATGTTGTTTAAAAGTTGCTCCCAGTTCTCGTGCTTCACGGAACAAGAAAATACTGGCAGCGACGATCACTTCACGTTCATCGAAAAAATTCAACGCATGAGATTGTGTTATTGGTACTGCTGTGCTAAGCACAGCTTCTTTCAATTCTCCCGCCCAGCTACCACTGTCGATTCGGATGCCTCAAAGTAAGCATTAAACAGCCAATTCGCTATTTTCCAACACGAAGAAGGGGTGATCAATTGAAAGGTGAAACTTCAAGACGCAAAATTTATAAAAAAAAAGTTCAACCCGACAGCTAAACTCGCGACACTAAACACCACCAAATAAACAGAAATTCTCTGTACAGAAAAAAGACCTAAATCCAAAAGAAATTATTTCGAAAATTCCAAAAAAAATAATTAAATATTTATATTTAAATTTATTTAATTCATTAATCAAATTATTTATTTAACTTATTTAATTTTGTTTTATTTATCAAATTATTTATATTAAATTATTTAATTTTGTTTTATTTATGAAATTTTGTATACTGTCGTAAACATTATAGATTCTCCCGGGTCAGAAACCGTATTGTATGAAACTGTACCAAAAACGCATCGATGCTGCAGAAGGAGGACCAAAGAGAAAGATCGAACTCGCGATATCTCTCGAACCCACGACTTGACTGTCACTAGGTTTGACTACCCAGTGCCATCCTCCTTTACCAAACACACCTCCGAGTAAAGTCATAGCTAATCTGGGAAGGAAGACTTAAATGTAAAGTTAATTAAAAAAAGCACCATTTCGTCGATCGCATGTTGGATACAGAGGCGATCCATCGACCAAAGGAAACTGTAAAGAGGGTGAAGTCTATCTAGATCCTTTCTTAGACGTACCAGATGAGAGATAAAGACAACAGTCACTCCCTCATTTATCCGAATGAGAGAGTTCAGCTGCTGCCTCTGTTCGCTCAAACTCCCTCCGTGCTTGAGACATGGCTATCCTTTCAACCCTTCTTTTCTTCTTCCTCTTTTCCGTTTTGCTAGCACCATACGTTTCCTAGTCTTGAAGATTTTTAGATGAGTAAGAAATAGAGAATTAAGAACGAATAGAGAATTAAAAAAAGATAGGAGCCAAAAAGATAGGTGGTGTACTTGACTGATTCGTTCAAAGCAATGATAACACTACTCCTATATATATGGGACGTTCCACGTTAAGCGGGCAACTTCTGCGACCAAAATTTGTAGAGGTTTATAAAAACGTATGGTAGCTCAAAATTTTCTTATCATCGTCCTCTTTTTAATGACCCGTGGAGTTATGGAATTTTTTAAACTAGCTTGGAATGCTTCAAAATGGAGCCGTCCGAAATTTTTTAACATCGTACGGGGCAACCAGTAACTAACCAGAACTAATAGTTTAAAAAATTAGTTTATGAATTTTGAAACGATTGTAGAAGTTCTATCTTTAAAAATTTATATGACTAATAAAAAAATACATTTTCAGCAACAAAAGTGTCCGAGTTTGGTCTCATAACAACCAGTCCACAAATTTTTCTATCTGATTGGTGACAGTTTGATTGTACTAGTCTCTTGGCCTCTTAATTGTTAAAGTCAAAAATCCTAGGTATGATACTTGAAAAAGCCTGTTATACACACAAAAAGTGTTATACATACAAAAAGTGCTCAGAGTTCTCCTCCACTTCAAAACAACACCCACAGAAACGATTTTCTCTAAGTCAAATGGTAAAGAGATTTTTATTTAAATGTACATGTCCTGTTAGGACACCGACCATAGAGCTGCGAGTTTTCCACTTCAGGCTTAAAAAAAATAAAAATTTTCTAAAACATTTTACTTTGTCTGCTTGTTGATAACGAATTCTACAAAGCATTCACCTTACAATTCGCCTTATACTTTAATAAGGACAAGATAAACGTTTTGGATAACCCTTGGGTCTGGACCTGAATGTTTTATTCCAGTCATTTTAAGTTCATCCGCTTTTTCGTTGCTCGGAATGCCACTATTCGAGTTGCACTATCCTACAAAGATTTTTCCCATACACATTGAAAAGTTTGGAAGTAGTCTCCGGGTATCTGAACAGATACGATATTTTCTCCATATAGACCCGAACGAGTTAAATTATACAGCGACTAACTAAATATAATTGTAGCCAAAGTCAAACCTTAAAAATATTAGCGTACATAACCGTGCGTATAGCAAAAGAAAATATAAGATGGGATTCTATCTGGAATGGCGCATAGGTTTGTGTGATAATATTCGACAAACGGCCCCATCTCCATTGCTTATTTTGTAATTTGGTAAAAATAAATTAGAATCAACAAATTCGGGGCCTTCTAATTTGGCCATCTGAAGCTCAATTTCCTTTTAAAAAATTAAAACATTTACTCACATCATCTCCTGATTTGATTTAGCTTGATTATACTAAATAATTTTTCAGCCGGAGTTATACGAGTATTGGAGTGGAGCGTTCTTTTTCAAATTGATAATGAAAGGAACGAGGGTCCTATTGAATACCGATGACCGAACACTCGAGCCTGAAATGACTTATGTCACAAAGAGACCTGAGTGGAGTTTTAGCTAGGTTGAGTCAAAAGGTTCGTAAGATGTTGTATCCCGATGGTCTATCGCGCTTGTATTGGTACTGCATGGACTAGTTCATTTGAGATATAAACTGCCATGAATGTGTAATAAAATTTGATCCATGCGATTTCCTTGATGACAACTACATTAAATTAACAGGTCGTTCAATAAGTCCGTAGGATAAGTAAGAAAAAAACAACATTTTGACAAAACTCGATTTTTTTATTCAACATAGCTGCCTTCGAGGGCGATACAACGAGTATAGCGATTTTCCAACTTTTCTATACCACTTTTATAGTACGATTTCTCTTTCTCGTCAAAATAGGCCTCAGTTTCAGCGATTACTTCATCATTGGACTTAAATTTCTTTTCAGCAAGCATTCTCTTGAGATCTGAAAACAGGAAAAAGTCGCGGTGGGCTAAATCTGGAGAATATGGTGGGTGGGTAAGCAATTCAAAGCCCAATTCATTCAATTTTGCCATCGTTTTCATCGATCTGTGACACGGTGCATTATCTTGGTGAAACAACACTTTTTTCTTTTGCAAATGTGGCCGTTTCTTTGCGATTTCAGCCTTCAATCGATCCAAAAGTTCACAGTAATACTCGCTGTTGATGGTGGTTCCTTTTTGGAGATAGTCGATGAATATGATTCCGTTCGTATCCCAAAATACAGACGCCATCACCTTACCGGCCGACTGTTGCGTCTTTGCTCGTTTTGGATTCGGTTCGTCGACTGCTGTCCACTCAGCTGACTGTCTTTTGGATTCTGGTGTGTAATTGTGAAGCCATGTCTCATCCATTGTCACATATCTACGATAGAATTCCCTTTTATTGCGGTTTAACAGTGCCAAAGACTCCTCCGAAGCATCGATTCGTTGTTGTTTTTGGTCGACTGTGAGCTCACGCGGCACCCAATTTGCACAGAGCTTTCGCATACCCAAATGTTCATGTAAAATGGTAAAAACACTACCATCTGCTACCTTTACAATGTCAGCTATTTCGTGCACCTTCAATTTGCGATCGTTCATAACCAATTTGTGGATTTTTTTTATGTTTTCTGGTAACAGCCTCATTTGGGCGTCCACTGCGCTCTGCATCTTTTGTGCTGGTACGACCACATTTAAATTCAGCCATCCACTTCTCTACCATTTGTCTCGATGGAGCAGAGTATGGATAATGTTTATCAAGCCATTGTTTGGTTTCCACTGTATTTTTTTCATCAAAAAGCAATGCTTTATTAAAATTCGAAATTCACTTTTTTCCATTTTTTTTTCAAAAACAAAAGTTGCTTCACACAAAATGCTATAACTCACGAATAAATAGTCAGATTGCTGTCAAATTTATACACGTATCGTTTGAAGGTTAGAACTAAATAAAAATCATATGGAAAAAATTCTAGTAACGCCATCTATGTGTCATCCTACGGACTTATTGAATGACCTAGTAATTAACAATGTAAAAATTTACCCCGAAAACTGCGTCGGAAAGTTTAAAATCAGAATTAGAAATTGAATATTCGATTAGAGTCGATCTGAACATGACATGCAGGAGAAAAGAAGACTCTTGAAAGGGTTCGTCGATTATACTTTGAGAAAGCATGAGATCTCAGATTCACGTATATGTCATGTCATGTGAAGTTCAAACAAACTTAGTCTACCAACAGGATTACTCGTCCACCAATTCTTTCTAGATTCCATAAAGAACATCCGTGCAACATCTCTATATTGATTTTTTAACTTTTTCTGTCCTAGATCAGTCTGATAGAAATTTAATTCTTATAGTTCTGAAGCTCTTAACCAGTCTTTCTGGAAGCTTTAACTAATGCTCAGTCTCTAAAAATGATTTTTTTTGCGGCATGTATTTCGCCTTTTGAAATTCATAGGTCAGTATGCAATCCACCATAGGAGCCTTTATAAAACAAACCATCCTACTGGTGATGTTTATTTGGGTGAAAGCGCATAATATCACTCGATAACCAAAGAATCGATTTCAAATTTTTTGAGATCTGCCATGTTTGAATGAACCCGACTTCGAGATGTCGTAATCCCGGGATTACGAACTTTCAATCATACAAACTCAAGTACTAGAGAATCTCAAAACATCCTTTGAACAATACTCACGTCATTACAACCTAGGTTTCATAACCTTACTACCATAGCAAAATGTATTTGCTAAACAACACAAACATAGTGACCTATTAAATAATTTGATAATGTAAGCAATGTTTTGTACCGCTGTAGAGATTCATCTGGGAAAGATCTGAGTGTTTTATGCTAAAGACACTAAGTGAAGGAACTACAAACTTCATCTATATTAACAGACAAAAAATGCCTATCATTAAAACGCATGACAAATATACTTTCCAAATACAACTAACGACGACGTTTTTTGTTCAACGTAGAAAATTTAGAATTATATAGATATACTTAGAAAGTTTTAAGAATCAAGCATTTCAATAAATGAATTGCCAAAAAGAATAAAAATTCATTTTAATGTAAAAAATTTGCTATCAAGAAAATATATGGTTGGGGTCACCAATTCTAGGTTGAGGTCACCAATATATTTAATAGATTTCATTTAAAATTTTATAACCGCTATAATTATCATAAATTTCACAAACAAATTTATGTTCTGATAACATACGTTCAATAAATAATGAATGAACACAAATCACATAGATTCATAAATTAAATACAAAACTAATCTCCATAAAAAAAAACTATTAAATCTGACTACCCAATGACTAATTTCCTGTTATAAAATTGTTAAACTACTAACTAGTCAAGAAAATTTATTCTTTTTTAATCAACTACAATAAAAATGTTTTTTTCTTCTTTACTGTAAAAGACTTGCATAAAATAATGTAATTGAATCATTTAAACTGTTTGTAAGATAGGACATACTTATTAATTGTCCGATTTACATTAACCAAATTCTATTTTATTTCGGTGATAAATTCATTTTTAATTCTTCCGGTAACAAGTTGTCAAATGATTTCAAATTATCAATTATAATTTGAATAAGAAATGCGTGACTTAATGTACGTACGATGCACTTTGCTTTTATTTTTAAAGGTCTTACAGTAAAAGAAAATCCGGTTATTAAAAAAAACTTGCTTTAAAAACAATCATTTTGTATAATTTAAGATAAGTGTAAACAAAATTCTTTAGGACAAACCGTTAATGATTGAACATTACAGTAAATTTGGTAGATTTTGTGAAATTCTTAATTAAAAAATTGATTGTATGTAATGATTGCGAAAAATGTTTATAGATATAACTTTTACAAAAATTTTAAGAAGTAGAATATTTTTGTATCGACACATATTTGTTCATAAATCACAACTTTGCCCTCAATATTTTTAAATCGTTAATAAAAAAATTCGTAACCAAATAATAAAAAGTAAACCATATAAATTATTTAAATCTTATGCATTTAGCATTACAAATCAAAATGATAAGCGTTTGGAATTTTAAAATCATAACAACAACAAAAATTATAATTTTTTCAAGCCAAACGAAATTAACCTATTTCAATCAATTTGTTTTATCGAAACAATTCCAAAACATCAGTTTCTATTTAAAAGCATTCACTACTAAATTTATAACAATAATTACCGACTTGTATTAATTATATAAATTTTATGATCTTCTTAAGTAAGCTTTTATCAAATAGTACATAAAACTGTAAATATTAAATGCAGTACAATCACAAATTCGATTTAATGTTTTTTGAAATAAATATTTATTTTGATTGTTTTATTAAATTAAATGCAGTAGAAAAATCGTTCTATTTATTTTTCTCATAGTAGATAAAATTTATTTTCATTTTAACTAATCAATGTTTTTGTTTATTTTCTCTTGATTAATTATGTGAATTATTTATTATATTAATTGAAAATAACTCTAAAATAATTTTAAACGATAGTTTATGTGAATTTGACAAATGTTTCCCAACATAAAAATGTTTCTAAACAGATTCGATAACACAATACAATAAATCTTATTCTGTCTACAAGAAATAGTGATAATCACACGCATAAAAGCACAAATTATACTTGAAAAGAAAATAATATTCATAAAAATCTCAATTAAAATGTCATTAAATTTGTCATAAATAGACGACAACAAACAGTCAATTAAATCAAATCTTATGATCAAAGCACAACCCATTAATAAAAAGAAAATATATAAAAAAAAATTAAAGAATATAATGATTATGGTCACGTCAACATATTAACTAACGCAATGAATTTTATTTATATTCTACTATTAACCTTCATAGCCTCTTCATTGTGTTTCGATTAAAACGATAAAGTAACTACAGTAATCAATTTAGAAATTAATTGCCCTATATTATGGAGGAATTTTCATTTCAGACTTTAATCAGTAAAAATCTAATCATCATAGCTCGCCAGATTGCGAATATAGATAAGATAAACATTTTCCAACTACATTTCCATTCGAATGTAATATTCTTCGAACAATCTTGGGAATTAGAACATTGACATGAAAATAATAAAGTCAGACTGTCTGATATTTATTTATGTTTATATTATTTATTGTTGATTTCTTATGTTTATATAAGAAAGAATATTATTATGTTATGCATAAGAATATCGATTTACTGTTAGATTATACTGAAGAGACATTTAGTTATTCGACATTTTCTTTAAACGACGATAAATAAATAAAATTCTTTGGTGTTCTTTTAGTTAATTTATGTTTATATCATCAATGGAGCTTGATGATTTGAGTTATTTATTGTTATTTTATTAAGTGATATTTGTATCCAAAAAATTTTTTTAAATATTTGTGGAAACATAAAAAATTAGTTTTAATATTTACTTACATTATTTTATTTAAAGATTTGTAGTGACTTACCTGTAAAAAATAAAAAAAAATTGTTAGAATGCAATTTGACTATATAAATCTTTAACAGTAAAACTTAGTGGGATCAACTGTAGAATGGTTTATATGGATTAAAACAATTTCAATTCTAGATTGTTCCACGCCGTTTCTTTTATACATCAAACGATTTTTTCGTTCATTTTTGTTTTCTTTACCAATCCATCTTTTTTTTAAGAAACGCTCCTAATTGATAGTTATTAATTGTGAACGGAACATTTCATACTTGCAACAATATAAAAAAATAAAACTTCATAGGGAACCGAAATATTTCTTGTTTGACATTCGTTAGGTTTTGACACTAAATTTAAAAGATTATAGCGAATTTTAAAGCAACAAACATTGAAATTACAGTTGATTTTTCAACTAATTTAAATTAGTTTTATTAGTCTTAAATTTTTAAAATTTCAAAATATTCTTTTAAATTTGGTACTGTTAAATTTTTTTAGTATTATTTGAAACCTTATGTTGTCTAATGAATTTGATTCTAGTGCGTCTGGCGGACAAATGTTCACTTATAGAAAAAACTATGTTTTCATCTCTTTAAGTAAACTTTTCATTTCTACATCGTTTTTTTTTTTTTCAAATTTTCATTAAGTTCAAATTACAATATATTTTCATTTTTAGTTAGCTGTTGATATCTTTAGAATTTTGTAAAAAACTATCGTTTAATGAGTTGGGGCTACGCCCTCCCTACACATAGGCGTGTCATTGTACTAAAAAAACAATAAAATCATATTTGATTTAATTTGTTCCTTTGAAAAAGTTGAATTAAATTAAGTTTTAAAATTAATTCAACAATGTAGTATCTGGTATTTTTATTCTTCAGTATAATAACTTCTATATACACTTGTAAAAAACAAATAACAAAAATTAAAATTTGAATAATGGTGTGGACAGTTTTAGTTACTTTTGAGTTTTATCATTTTAAAAAATGACAATTTTCTGGTTCTTCTAGAATTCAGGAGTTTCTGTGCCATTTATGATCTATAGGGAATAGCACATGATATTATTAATAAACTAGAATTGAATTTGTATACTAATTAAATGGTTTGTAACTCTTTTATAGCACCGTAGAGTGAATTTTTTTTTTATTCAATGTTAGGCATGTTTAGTGTTAACCAATATAGATCAACGTCTCTGAATATCCGAAGATACCATGCTAACTAGAGAACTAGGACTCGAAAGTATTATTCAATTTTCTTTGAGGAATTTATTAACGTTGATCTTAAAGTTTTGAGGATTAAAATTATCAGGAAAGACCCACGCCGGTAAGGCATTCCAGAGATGAGAAACTCTGTTAAAAAAAATCACGTTTAAAAGCGACAGTTCTACAACTTGTCATTTGAACCGTAAAAGGATGGGCTGTTATTGATGCTCTGGTGAAACGTGCGAAGTTTGCTGGTTCAGGCAAAATTGTTTTGATCTCCGCAGACGCTCGCTCGTCTATAATATACTTGTAAAAGGGCTACCGACATAAGGCCCCGCGCAAAATCCCCGGCGACAAAATGCTTGCCGACAAAACGCCCGGCGACAAAATCCCCTGAGGACATAAGGCCCGCGACAAAATCCCCTGAGGAAATAAGGCCCGGCAACAAAATCCCCTAAGAATATAAGGCCCGGCGACAAAATCCCCAGAAACAAGAAGCCTAAGCACAAGAATCCCACTTTCACTTTCACCGCCAAACGCCCCGATTTATATGCTTTTAATTCTATTTGGTTTTAAAGAAGATTTTTTGCATGGTTTTTTGTCCCGGGCGTTTTGTCGCCGCGGGGATTTTGTCCCGGGCGTTTTGTCGCTGCCGGAATCTTGTCCCGGGCATTTTGACGTCGCAGGCCTTTTGTCCCGGGCGTTTTGTCACGGGCCATTTGTCGCCGGGGATTTTAGGAGCGGGTCTTTTGACTGCCACCCCTTGTAAAATACCATCAAATCAGTGATGTTGTAGTGTGACTTATGTTTTAATCTATGTAGGTGTGGTTTAGTGATACATATTTACATCGACATTATCTAAAATTTTTATTTTAAGAAAATTTTTACCTAGCATAATATGAAGTACAATCAATTGTTTGATGCAGAAAGTGTCTAACCGCGGAAGCTAATTATCACTCAGATATGGATCCATAGACCCGTGACATTCCTCTAAGTAAGAAAAATTTTCGCGGCATAGTGATCATGACCGTAGTAGCAACACTATGAGCCGAACGATGAATTTTATGACCAGTTCTCTAATGCTAATTAAACAAAAGATTGATAAAATTACGACTTTTGAGCTTTGTGTCTTGTTCTCTTACATGCGAGCTGTCACAAGAGAGATGTCAAGGATGTTATCATTGCGATGTAATTCTTTGCGTAACCAGTGAAGACGGAAAAAACAAGCATTCCTGAATACAGGCGTGAAAATAATGTTCTTACTTCAAAATCGAAATAAATATTTTTTTTGTTCTCACACTTAAATTTTGTTTTAATTATGATATTTTGTTCGATTATGCAATAATTTTTATAAAACTAAATAAAAAGTGACGAAAAATTCTAATTTCCTTCTTTTGCATATTGAATGATGCAGAACTTAAACTCCGAACGAGTGAAATAAAAAAAATAATTATATGCTTAAGAGTAAGAACGAAATAAAATAAAAAATTTTAAGTTGTGAATAAAATTTTAAAAATGCCAAAGATGATAGACCGTTCAAAAAACATGTAATTGTAAATTCTGCAAAAATACTTCTACAATGATTAGATATCCCGCAATCGAGCAAGTATAATGTATTTTGCAAAAACATAAATTCAAATACAAAATCTTTCTTTACATAAAAGTCTAAGGTATACAATTTTTTTTGCTGTGTGATGTAAAATTAAAGAGTTAAAAGCGTGATTTACAAAATATTTTGTAAAACCAGATTTAATGTAAATTGATCGGTCTACCACTTTTAGAAAGCTCCATGCAATCGTTTCTAGCAAGTGTTCTAGAGTTGGGTTTTCACAAAAAAATTTCAATCTCGAGGATTCTCGAAATATTAAGAAAATTTAAAAAATCTTTATGAAATCCTTAAATCAGTGTAAGGGGGCAGAGAAATGCCCAAAAAATATTTTATTAAAACAGAATTTAAAAAACACAAACTGTCAATGGGACAATGCGTCTGATAATTGTATACGCTTTTGCTACACAAAATTGCCTTAAACGAGGGTAAATTGATAATTCCGATACTTGACAATGAAAACAATTTTTTTTAAATAAGATTTTAATTTTCAACATAATCTCCGTTTAGCTCGATATACTTACGATATTTCAACCTTTTTAACCTCTCCAAAAATATGATTTTTCACAGTCTGCAAAATGAGCCACTTTTTCAGCGATGACCTCATCAATGTTTTGAATGTTTTTCCTGATAGTCATGTTCACCCGGGTGAGACAACAGTTCGTAATTAATTTGGCCGCTGCGGTGTGGAACGAGTGAGCCGGCGCGTTGTAGTGATGGATTAGAATTTTGTTCTTTGCTAAATGGGACCGTTTTTTTTTTAAATCAGTGTCATCGAGGAGAGCGGAATAATATGCTCCTGTGATTGTTTTTCTGTTTATCTAATAGCCCATATGAATTATGTCTTGCAAAGCCCAAAAAAACATGGCCTTGACTTTACCGACCGATGACTCCGTCTTCGCTTTTCGCCGGGAGAAGTCCATTATTTCAACTGCTCCTTAGTCTTTGGAGTATACTGATGGATTCATGTTTCATTAAGAGCCACGAAACGCTGCAAGCATTTATTTGAATTGTGCTGTAACACCTCCAAATACTGCTTTGAATTGGTGACACGATTTCGTTTGCAGCACCTATTTGGCAGATAAGTTTTAATACCCAAACATTCATGTAGTATATTGTGCATCATAGCTATCTTATTATTCATTACTTGGCGATCTTCCAACACGATATCATAAATTTTGTTGACCTATTTTGAACGTATTGGCGGGTCGAGATCACTTGCACTCAAATCACCACAACAAAATTTGGAAAACTACGTCTGGGACCATTTTATGTGAAGGGACACAATCCCCGTAATACTTATTAAATTTTACTTCAGTTTTCTTGAGGTTTTTTGCGCAGAAAGCAGTGTTGTATCAACACACGAAATTCACTTTTTTTCATTGTTAAAAAAACTGCGAGATTGATTGTTTTTGACTTTAATTAATCTAGCTTCTTGACCAATTCCATTAGTCTAGCTTTAGAAACTGGTTTACAGGTTGATGTTGTATATAATGATTCTGCCAAAGCTTTTGATAAAATAAACCACAGAATTTTGATTAAGAAACTGGAATCCTCTTCCAGTATACCATTTTTCAAATTACCTCCATATAAGAGTCATTGTCAGAGTCTATAAAAAGTTTCGAATATAGAAGGAGCAAGTCTGCTGCTATTTTTGCATCTGCTGCTTTTTTGGATCTCATACATGGCATCATAAATAGCCGTCAGTTACTACAACTGGTTAAAATTGGTGACCCTGAACGACGATGGAAAATCTGATCCTTTATCTTTCCTGGAACTTATTTGGTTTCAATTTATCTAAGAATGTAGTCAAGAGGGTCCTAAAAAGTTTATATTTTTTCTTTTTCTTTTATACTTTTTATATAAAGCTATAATGTATATTTTTTCTAAATTTTTATGGAATTACGTTAGCTAAGTTTTCTATTTTCGCTACTGCTATTGTTGTTTTATTTTTATTTATTTTTTTTTTATTTTTAATTTGTTATTTTTTGTTTGTTATTTTTTGTTCTTATTTGTTATTGTTTGTATTTATTGACTCGATAGTTGATTTCTTTGGTTTTTTGTTTTCTATTGTTTTTTTTTGTATTTTCAGCCAACAGGCTGGTTTGACGCAGCTTTTCACTGGTCTCTTTCTTGAGCTAGTCTTTTTACTTTTTATATATAAAGGCTGGCATCCTACATCTACCATTATTCGATTGAAATACTGGAGTCTAGGCCTTCCTCTGGCATTTGTTCTTTCATTCGGCATACCCTCCATAACCATATTTGTTAAGCTAAGTGGTCGCAGGATATGTCCAAAAAATTTGCCTCTTCTGTTTTTTAACACTTTCCAGATTGTCCTTTCTTCGCTCGTCAGGCCCAATACTTCATTATTTGTTACCCTGTCTGTCCATTTTAGTTTAAACATACGTCTGAAGCACCGTAACTCGAAAGCTTCTATCTTCTTTTTTTCCTCCACTCCAACTCTCCAAGTTTCACAACCAAAAAGAGCCGTGCTCCAGACGTAAAGTTTTAATAGTCTTTTTCTGACTAATAGGTCTATCTTCGAAGTAAAAAGGTTTTGTTTATTGAAAAAGGCTTTTTTTCCTTGTGCCAACCTGCTTTTTATATCAGCTTTATATCACTTTTTCCATCGCTCGTGATTTTACTACACAAGTAGGTGTACTCTTTTACTTTCTCAACTTGCACTCCTGCGACACTCACATTCAAGGTCTTTTCTTTATTCATTTTCATGCCATATAATTGCCGTAGTAGTCTGTCCATTGTATTTAGTAATTCCCTTAAATCTTGTTCTTGCTCAACAGTTATGACAATGTCATCAGCAAACCTTAGCATTAACATTTTCTCACCGTGAATCTTTATTCTGGATGTAAACTATTTTTTTATTATATTCATGGCTGACAACCCTGTCTTACTCCTTTCTTTACAACCGCTTTTCTTTCCTCATCTTCTATCCTAATTATTGCCTTCTGATTGTTATATAAACTGTAGATTATCCTTCTTTCTTTGTACTTAATTCCTGCTTTTTTTCATAAGTTCAAACATTTTGTCCCATTTTACATTATCAAACGCTTTTTCAAGATCCACAAAAGCCAAGAATGTCGGTTTGTCTTTTCTAATTCTTTTTTCTAATAAAAGCCTGAGTGTGAGAATCGCTTTTCTTGTTCCCTTGTTTTTCCTGAATCCAAACTAATCTTCGTTTAGTTGGGCTTCGATATGATGTTCAATTATTCTATATAGTATTTTAGTTTATATTTTTGAAGCATGAGATGTTAAACTTATGGTTCTATAGTTTTCACATTTGTCTGCTTTTGCATTCTTTGGCAGCGTAAAAATGATACTCTTTTCGAAATCTATAGGTACTTCTCCTGTATCATATATCTATATTACTTTTATATTGTTTTCTATATTACTTTTAAATTTGTTTGAATTTAAAAATTTCTATTTTCGAGATTCAGAATGGAAATTAAAGAGAATTTTTCGACTGAAGCCCAAAGCTAGAAACACAACACGAGCGAAACCGTTCGACGACGAAGTTACTAACATTAGAATACACAGAATACATACATTTTAAACACAATTACAGCGATAGGTAAATAGGTTTTTTATTTTAAAAATTGTGGCCATTGAATAATAAAACCGAAAATTTAAAATGCGTTTTCTCGAATTTTACTCGCATATTCGGAATCTGCTGTCATCACTGACAAAAATGTGTCTGGTTCCGATCGAAATTTTCTATGATCTGAACTACAATTTGACTTTGTATTATAAAAGTTAACTTCTAGAAAGGCTGCAAAACTGAAAAAGTGTCCAAATTTTTTTACCAGTTGGTTGGTTGGTCTCTTTCAGAATTTTAATGAAAGAAAATCGACGTATGCGGCCTCAAAAATACGCCAGCTCGAGTTCTAATTTCGTAAACGCTAATTTTATGCAGCACCCCTAAGATATCACTAGTAATTATCTCACTGCTATTGCCAATGGTATGCGATATCAAACAAATCAACAAAAACTGATCCCTCGATGTGGTTAAAAAATTTGCCTTTTTCCTTTTATTTTATTTTTATTTCCTTTATCCTTTCATAAAATATTGGTTTATGTCATATTTTATAGGTGAAAAAAAATTGGGTCTATGAACACCTCAGAATGCATGTTGTTGTGCGACCTAGCACTAAAAAATACTCACAAATTAAATTACTACTAATTTCAATTTTGTTTTTTCCTCGAATAGTAAAATTTTTATTATATTAATTTTGATAACAATTCTTGCAAAATTGAACAAAACATTCACAAAAATTATTTTATTTTTTACATTGGAAAGCATCAATTTTGAAGCAAAAATTAAATCTTCTAGTATTTGAAAGAAAATTTGTATTTCAATTTAGAAGTAAGAACGAAATTTGATTATTTTCACTCCTGTATTTGGGAGTGTTATATTTTTTTAAGTTACTCGCTCTGAAAGAACAGAGGAAAGGAGTTATATATTTCAAACTCTGTTTTTATTTGTTATTGTAATTCCTATTACCCAGCAAAAAAACGAACATTATAATTTCACTATAACCATAATTTAATTATTTAAGTTTCTCAACTCGTTTATATTATTATACCTTTATTTTTGTATCATTCAATTCAATTTGTTTTAATTAACAAAAAATTAAAGATTCTCCATTACATAACTATTACCTTTATCATATAACTGAAAAAAATTATATAATTTATATAAATTATGTCAACCAAAAACATAAACGAAAATAAAATTTAATAAAAAAAAGGGAAAATGATCGTACAAAGAGTGTTACTTATTATATAATGATTTAATGATAAACGACATAAAACTTGTGTGTTTAAATTTAAAACGTGAAAAGAATAAAAAAAATTTTTTTTATTGATGACGGAGACGGTACCGTAAATAATTGTTAAATTAGTGGTATAATAACAAACTAATAGGATTTAAGTCATATTTACTTTATAACTCACTTTTGTAACTACAAATATAAATATTTCTAATAAATGCTTTTATTAATTTTTGTGATCACTAGACAAGAACTATTGTTCGGTTACTTCACACAATAAAGAATACAAAATTTTCACGGAAATTGGTATAAGTGTTTCTGTAAGATGTGGTAATTGATTTTTATTTCGTACTCATAGAGCGAAGAAAAAGCGAAATACATATTTTTTTTTTGTTTGGTGTTAGAAAGACTTTCCATTAATAATTTGATTAATTTTAAATTTATTTGTGTAACAAAGAGTGCAATTTAATAGAAATATTTTTTATTGGATTAATAATCAATGGATGGTTGGCAGGAGGTCGTTTTTATTAATTTTAACGTTGAAAGGTGATAATTTAACGGTTTTTAATATATAACAGGAAATAACTAATTGGTTTATTGATTGTCTTGGACATGGTGCAGATGTGGAAAAAAAATTAAATAAATTAAGTGTTTCAAGTGTGAAGCGTAGTTGAAATTAAAATAACGTGTATATCACTTAATTCGGAGTTATAAAAAATATAAATGGACGTTAGTGGAAACAGTTTTTTTTTTTAAATAAAAATTGTTGTGTAATAGGAATTACAATATGTGTCACAACAAACACATAAATATTTTTTGTTTGGACAAAGAAGCTTTCATCGTCAGTTCAGTGACAGCCGATCTCTCTCAAATGGTTGATCCTACGTTTATTTCAAAGTTTCCAATTACAGAAATTATTAGAGACAGATGCATAACATGGTAGACAACGTTGTAGACTGAGAGTCCGCGACGGCCAGACCTTCGTTATTTTATAAAAGCTGAAAGTTTCTCTGCGATTAGCGACATATGAAGTTTGGATCATAGTAGCTTTGGCAGGGAGCTGGTTACAAAAGGGCCTCCAAAGTTTCGTGAAAGTATAAAAGCTATTTTTTATATATTCTTCGGGATAGTATTAGAAGTAACGTCACCCATTGCCAGACACTTACTATCGTGGAAACCCCCTGCCAGACACACTTAAACTTTATAGTTTCCACTTTATAGGGTTTCCACGATAGTAAGTGTCTGGCAATGGGTGACGTGACTTCTAATACTATCCCGAAGAATATATAAAAAAATTAGCTTTTATACTTTCACGAAACTTTGGAGGCCCTTTTGTAACTTGCTCCCTGCCAAAGCTACTATAATCCAAACTTCATATGTTGCTAATCGTTCCTACCTGAGTAGGGGGTATGCGCAGAGAAACTTTTAGCTTTTATAAAATAACGAAGGTCTGGCGGGCTTCTTGCCCTATTGGGTTTTTGCAGAAATTATTTGTTCGCGATTCATAGCACTTCCCCATTATGAGCAGATGCTTGAAAAGTAAAATCTTCTATTAACTATTTCTCATGTTGTTTAGCATCCTCGTTTTAAATTTTTGGCTATAAGCTCTCGTTGGTGGATTTCAAATATTTTTGCTCATGAAATCTGGCAATTTTCGGAGTTCTGCACTTTTGAATGTTTTAAGTGTCCTAACTAACGCATTTTTGTTGACCACACTCAAGCTGTACTGTAGTTGTCTTTTCATGTTTTAAACATTTTTATCACACCTTTACCCATAAAATTCTATTTTTCGAGTTACGCTGAACGTTTGTAATTCTTCAACAACACCAGCACATCCACATTAGTGTTAACAAAAATTGCACAGCTAAAATCCAACCCTAACAAAGAAGTATATGTAAGGTGTAATAAGATAAGTTCCCCAGAGTCTTATTGCATATATAGAAAACGAGGGTTTTTCCTGCACCTGGATGCAATCTTACCCTTCTATTCATTCATAGAATCAAAATCTGTCCAGATCAAAAAATGTGGTCGGTCAAGTGAGTTGGCCGGTTCAAATAAGTTGCACGGCTGAAATGATTTGCACGGCTCATATGAGCTGGCTGGCTCAAAAGAGTTGATCGGCTCAAATAAGTTGACCAGCTAAAATAAATTGGTGGTCTAGCCTTAATTGGCTGGTTCAGATGAGTTGATCGACTCAAACGAGTTGCCCGATTTAAATGAGTTGGACTGCTCAAATGAGTTGATAGACTCAAATGAGAGCTTGCTCAAATGAGTTAACTGGTTAAAATGAGTTGTCTCATTTGAGTTGCTCAAACGAGTCGTCCAGCTTGTTCAGCTTATATGAGTTAGGCTGGGCACATCAAATGGGTTGGCCGGCTCAAATGAGTTTACAGGCTCAAATGAGTTGTCTGGCTCAAACGAGTTGGCCGGTTCAAGAAAGTTGACTGGCTCAAACGAGTCGACCGCCTTAAATGAGTTGACCGCCTCAAATTGAGTTGGCCCACTTAAAGAAGTTGGCTAGCACAAATGAGTTGACCGACTAAATGCGTTGTCTGACTTAAATAAGTTGGCCGGATCAAATCAGTTGCCCGTCTCATATTAGGTGGCCGACTCAAATAAGGTGACCAGTTCAAATATTGTAGCCGACTCAAATATGGTGGTCGGCTACAACAAATAAAGGGCTAATAAAGAGAACGGTTCAGGTGAGTTGGCTGGCTGAAATGAGTTGTCTGGCTCAAAGGAGTTGGCCGGTTGAAATAGGATGACTGGCTCAAACGATTCGGCCGGTCCAAATGAGTTGACCGGCTTAAATTAAATTGGCCGGCTCAAAGCAGTTGGGCAACTAAAATGTGTTGGCCGGTTCAAATTGCATTGTCCGACTTAAATGAGTTGGCCGAGTGAAATGAGTTGCCAGGCTCAAATGAGTTGGCCGGTTAAAGTAAGTTAACTGGTTTAAACGAGTTGAGCGGCTCAAATGAGTTGTCCAGCTCAAATAAGCTGACCGGTACAAATGAGTTGACCGCCTCAAATTGACTAGGCCAGCTCAAAGCAGTTTTCTGGTTCAAATGCGATGTCCGGCTTAAATGTGTTGGCAGCTGAAATGAATTGGGTGACTCACATTAGGTGGCCGGCTTAAATACGGTGACCAGTTCAAATATAGTAGCCAGCTCAAATATTGTAGTACGCTACCACAAATAAAGGGTCAAAAAAGAGAAGCGGTTCAAGTGAGTTGACCGGCTCACATGGGTTTACAGGTGAGATTAGTTTTTGGGATACTTAAGAAAAAAGTGCTCGAGAGCAAACATTAAACATGCTGGAACATTACAGGTTGTGATCATTAATCAAGTTTGAAAACCCTTTAACAAAAGATCAACATATGTATAGCAAGAAACTGATTAGTTTTTGAGCGATATTTGACATATTAGTGTAGGTTGCAGATTCGAATTCCAGCTTTTGGCTTGTTACTTTTGGATGCACTACTTTGACGCTAAGTAAAGAGTTGGAATTCGATCGGATAAAATAAAGCAAAGCAATGTTTCTTAATTCGATAATATTTTTTTTAAACAAAAAGTGTTGTGTCATAGGGTTTAGAATATGTGTCACAACAACACATAAATACCTTTTAAGACCTAGGTCTAGACCTAGGAACTAAAGACAAAAATATGTATGCTACTTAAAAGCTACTTCCCGTTATAACGCTGAATAATAAAATTGATTCTAATAAACAGCATGGAGTAGTTAATGCATTTAATTACAACAAATGTAAAGTTTTAAATATTGGGCAAACAGGTCTAAAGTTAAACACTCACACAATCGATTAGCATTACAAAACAGAGTATCTGAAACAAAATAAGCTTTTGCTTCTAAGCAGCAAATAATGAATCATTTTGAAATCTGTTATAGAATTACTTGATACACTAAGTACACAATAATTTTAGTGTACACAGCAACACAGCACAACAATTTGGCCACAACGGATAACATACTAATTGGACGATAATTCTCGACATCCGTCTTAGACTCATTCTTATGAATTGGTATAATTGTAGTGGATTTCCAAGCTGAAGGAAATATTCCTGTTGATAAAGATTCCTCAAATATAATATTAAGTGGTTCGGCCAAGTAACTAGCTGATTTTTTAATAAACAATGCCGGTATTCCATCCAGTGATGATCTTCACTTAAATTTTTTTTTCTGTCTATTTATTTATCTGATTTTAGTTAGTTTATTGAATAATTGCCAGCTTATGGAAAAATCATTAAAGCTGTGTTTAGAGTTTTTAACAGTAGGAAAAACTGTTTAAGTCAAAATTTACAATAAAACTCCGCCCATTTGCCAAAGGTTTTGCATCTTTAAAAGTAAGGTTTTGCACAAGCTGGAAAGCTGGAAAGCTGGAAAACGTACTATAGGGACTCATTTTTTCTAGCAAAGAATATCGTGAGGTTAACAAGGCACACTCTATAGCGATAACTAAAGGTTTCACCGATGACTGAATAGAGCTTATCCACCTACCTACTCTTTTTTTAAATCAATTTAAATCCAATAACAAATATAACTAACAACATATCGATTTCCAACTATCGCTAATAACTCATTCCTCTAATGGTGATTGCGATTTTTTTAAATATTAAAACAAAAACAGTGAAAAAGTTGTAGGTTGTTAAATTGTTTCATATTTCATTATTTATATATCGTGTGAAATTCTATGTTTTTTCTCTACAGTTTTTTTTCTTGTAACCAATCATGATCGTATGATTATGATAACATTGTTGTCTAAGAGTAATGTTGTCTTATTATTTTATTGCATTCGATATGGTAGAACTTAAACAAAACTTAACTGTATATTTAATGTTAATTTATTTTAATTTAATGAGTGGTTAAGATAAAGTTATGGTTAGCTTTAATTTGTTTTTTTTTCAATGGAATAAAATATTATATTTAAATGGAAAATTAGAAAATAAATGTAAGAAAAGATAAATTTTTAAATTAAATAAAGTACGGAAAAACAAATATTTAAAGTAAAAAAAAATTCACTTGTATAAAATTCGTGCATCGAAAACAAAGCAAAATATACCGAATCATAAAAGAAATAAGCTATAAAAAATGAAATGAAAACCAATAAAAAATATAAAAAGAAATACACTGTTGATCGTGTTTAGCTCAAAAATTCACTTTCTACTTTAAAACAAAGGTTATGAGAACAACCTGATTTTTATGGAGTTGAAAATCATTCAACCCACCCTCGTTTCGAAAACTATATTTCATATTAACATCGTGTCCATCGTTGGATATCATCGTTGTAAAATCACAATAGTTTTGTTATGTTGTTTTAAGATTATATATTTGTAAAAACATGCAATCAGTAAAAAAATATAAAAAATAAATATTATTTTACAATAAAAAAATATTCAAGTGAACTTGATTTCATTTGTTTAATTTTTTTTTATCAAAACTATTTCATCGAATTTAAGAGTTCACTTTCTCACGATTTTAAAGGTTTTATATTCCTATACAATAAATTACAGAAAATATTGAAAAATAAAAAAAACATATCCAACATATGAATAATAAAATTTGTAATTTCTTATTTTCCAGAACAAAATGCTTCCGAAGTCATTATTAATATTGGGACTAGTGTGCTTGATATCATCACCATTAGCATCTGGTGCGAAAAGAAGATCACGAATTGATTTACCTATTTCAAAACCAGCAGAAGCACCATTAGAAGATAACTTAGCAACAGCAAGTGGATCTGAACCTGAAATATTAAAAGTTGATGCTCCACCAACATCAGAAGTTAAAAACGAAACACCAACATCAGGGTATACAGTACCAGAGTTTGAAATACAAGATGATGCTGTTGACCCTGAACTAGAAAACGAAGAAGAATGTGATCCAGATATGGTTAGCTTTGAAATTGTAACAGGGTAAGCTAACATATAATATTTATTTAACTCACAGATAAAATTATAACGAATCTTTTTATTTTTAGTTCTGTTTTCTCAGCACCTAATGAATTACTAGATTCCCTGCCAGGTACATTAATGTTAACTGATTGTCTTGAAGCATGTCAAAGTAATGATTCATGTCGTTCTGTAAATTATGAAACTGGATTATGTGTTCTTTTTTCATCAAATGCTGACAAATTACCAGGTATGCATTATGAATTTCAATAATTAAAACTCCTATGTCGTATTGAATTTAAAATATTTTCTCAGTTTACCAAACACAGTTAGATATAACTACGTGATGTTATCAAAAATTCAAAAAAAAAACAAGACGTGTATTATTGTAATTATTTCGGAATTAATTTAATTTTAATTTTATGTGGATTTTTTTTTTCTTATTTACGTCAACAGAAAATAAATTCTAAAATGATTGCAATCTTACGTTTTTTTTTTCTTACAGACAAAACAAAAATCGTGAATTGATTACAAATAATTTATATGACTTTCTTTTATTAGAAAAAAAAAAATCCAAAATTAAGTTATTTGAATATAGGGTTATTCTGTGATATAAATAATATATGTTATTTTAATTATTAATTTTAATAATATAAATAAACCCATTCGTGCAGACTTTACAGGTATTGTAACACACGACACTCATAGTTGAAAATATAAAGATATTTAAAAATCATGACTTACATAAAATTAAATTAAAAGTCAAAACTCATTGATAAACTTATTATCCAAATAAAATTCCACTTTACGCGTTCGATTTTATGTCATCGACGATAAATGAAATTTTATCACTTATCGAAACTATCACATTTCTCACAACAAATCAACACTAAATAATCGAAGATAACAGGAGAATCGTAGCAATAAAAATTGAAAAAACATGATCGTTGTTAGAATTGAACACGATTTTATCATTATAAGTTTAATGGTATCATTTTGGTTAATGTGGGATGATAATGATGATCATTCAGGAAGAGAAAATCATTTTATCGATAGATCGATTAAAATTTTCCAATTTCGTGATCATAGAGAAATAAAATGAAAAAGGTTTTTAACAGTTGTTTTAGATGTAAAGAATTTTTTTTCTGTTTTCTTGAAAGTGTCAATGTTGTAGATACTGACATTTAGAACGAAGAAATATGAAAAGTAAAAAATTGTAAGAAATTGTCGAAATTTCCATAGTATCTATAACAGTGATAGGATATACGTAGCAACCGTGTCAGACTTGGCACGCTTCCATATTACAATGAAAAGCCAATCTACGGGTGTGACAACCTCGCGTATACATACGCGTTAAAGTGAGATATTACATACAACTGACAATAGCAGTGAAATGTCACTAGCCAAGGTGATATCTTAGAAATATTGGCAAATAAGCAGTATTCAGTCAACGGTTATCACCTTTAGTCTTAGTTACGGCATATTTTAATGCACTTTAATCATTAAGGAAGACAGAGCCACTAGCTGGATTATTGGCAACCCAATTTTTAATCCTGAAAATGTTTAAAACCAATTTTCCTTTTTTTTTTATTTTCTCTATCCTATCATGAGATACTGGCCTGAGTCATATTTAAATATGTGATAGGATTTATTGTTAAGCTATGCATTCTTTAAAAAAAATAAGAGGAACAAAAAAAATTGCGTTTATCCGTTTATGCAGAATAGTATTGCGACGCTGATGCATAGGCTGTCTTCACCACATCTCTGGAAACAAAATGTTCTGAATATATAGTGAACTAATCTTTAAACACATCAATTAATGGCTAACCGATGTTATAGATTTCACATAGTTCTAATTATAAAATAGCTGAAATATCAAGGCTCAAAGATATCAAGACTTCGGTTTGGGCTAAGGATTTTTATATAGTTTTCGACAAAACGCTTTAATGAGGACATTTAATTTATTTTCGAAGCGAGAATGTTTTGTCAAAAAATTTTGTTTGATTTCCCTCGAGCTAAAAATTTAAACAACATTGGCATCGACAGATTAGTTATCTCTTTTAATTTTTGAGTCCTAACTTTGGTTATCATATTGTAACGACTCTGCGTCGGTTCTTTTCGATTATTGAGCAAATACGACAGTAAAAAGACGGATCTTTATTTAACAAAATCTCCAACTTTATTTAGCAACAAATTACAGCAACTTCCGATTTTAATTACAATAAATTCTAGGGTCCTCTCCAATTTATGTACGATAAACTTCACCGCTTTTCCACAACTTAAATCAATAATATTCGGAATCGTAAAATCTGTATTTACTATTCCACTAGGTTCAAATTCTTTCACTATTAGTACCCAGGCTCAAGTACTACCCGATTATTCCTTATACTTGCGAATATTTATAAACACTTTTAATTGCAAAAATAAAACTGCCTATCTGATATTTTGTTCGCTTATTTATATCCAAAAATAAATAAGTAGAAACTTCTGCTAATCAGTTGTTGTTTCCCACTGTACTTTTCTAGAAAACATTATTCGAAGTACATACATCATGAATGATTGGCCACACCTCCTTTAATTCATACTTGCATTAATGTAAACATTTGTATTAGAGAACTCATTCTATAACAAATTTACTTTGCATTAATTTATGCAAAATGTATTAGTTAACTCATTCTTTAATCCATTTCTTTGCAATAGTTTGAATGTGGAAAACATTTATGCAAAATGTATTGGTTATGTATAAATAAATTATATTAACCCATTCTGGTCGAAGTTTAATACATTATTTGTAATAATGGAACTGCATACCTGACCGGAGTTTATTACAATATAAAATAAATACTGTAACCAAATAAATCTAGTGACTGCATTAACATCTGACTGGATAATATCTTCTAGAAATCTAAGAAATGAATTTTTCCTTTTTATTTTTAAATAAAATGTGTTTTGTAATAGGAATTACAGCACACATAATAACCTTTTAAAATCTGACTCTCACAACAACAAGCGTTCTAAACTGTTTATGGACACCATTTTTTTTAAATGGAAAACTAAACAGTAAATTATTCATTGTGAGATGGATTGAACAAATTGTGAAAGGAACATGAACAAATTAAAATTCGGTTGCCAATAATAAGCTATTGGCATATACTTTATTCATATGATGAACTGTCTTTATCTTCTCTACGAAAAGCTAGTTTCTTTGAGCAAGCAATAGAGTGCCATCATCATTAAATATTAACTGAATAGAGCTAAATCACTACCATCCCTAAGATATCACCTTTGCTAGTGATATCTCACAAAGTGTCAGTTTTATGTGATATCTCACGTTAACTCTTATGTCAATAGAAGGGACTAAATTTTAAAAAATTTACAAATCAACAAAAACTGATTCTTCCATACATATTAAATCGAAAATAAGATGCTCGGACGAATAAAGTTAACTCAGTCTTTAAACATAAATTTAACCGACATCCAATCTAAAACAAATTATAAAATTATAACATTTCGAAAATCAATTCAAACCACAATAATAAAATTAAATAAAATTGCAACCACCAAATTCAATTTATACACGATAATAAATTTAAAATTAAATTTAAAACATTTTCCATATCATCGATCACCATAATATCCTTAATTTAATATTTTCAATATTTTCATTTACAGGCGCACTTACAAAATCACAATTTCCAGTGTTTACAATTTATGCACAAAAATCATGTTTAAGTGTACGACCATGTGCTAGAGCATGGTGTGTCGATCGTGTACAAGCATCGAAATTAGTTGGATATGTAAAACGTAAGGCAACAACAACCTCAAGACGTGATTGTTTGGAAATGTGTTTGGGAGAAACTGATTTCACTTGCAGGTATGTAAATCACATTTTTTTATTGAATGTTGTTGTATAATGTTTGGAAACATTTTGTTTAAAAAATATAACATTAAAATACATACATTATTTTTTGTTATTGAAATAGTTTTGGTTTGAAGGGCGAGAATTTAAAATCACGATTATTTTATTGAAGACGTGATTTGATGCTTTTAAACAATTTAAAATCATTAAACTTCTGAACTGAAATAAAAATTCTTAAAAATAACGAAATTGAAATTATAAGTTTTCTATTTAAATTTTGTTTTCTATTTTATTTACATGAAAGCCTATTTTACAGTCATAAAGAAAAAATGTTCTTGATTCTGTTAATCATAATTTTAAATTTTCTTTTATGCTGCCGTTAGAAATAATAAAAAAAAAGAAATGAAGATAAAAATAATTTCTGCATTAAGTTGTTTTTTTTTTTACTAAGATCAAGGAATGAAAATAAATTCCGTGCCACACTTCATATACAAAGCGATAAATTCAATCCACTATTTTGATCAATCCAATGATTTCTTATTTTCTCATTAAATCAACTACAAAAGAAAATTTACATCATCGTCTTATTAAATTAAATGATTTTCTTGAGAAAGGAAAAAAAAGGCGACAACTTCTAACACCACTAGAATGTGTTGATTAAGTTAAACCGATGATTTTCGCTTATTTTTTAAAGATAATCTTATGGCGTGCGCGTTTTTAATTCATGTTTATTACATTTTATTTAGATTTTTAATAATTGATAATAGCGCGAAATATATAAAAGTCATGATCGCGTTTGTCTGAATATATATATTTATGATTTTTCTTTAGTTAAAAATTATTTCGTACTAGGGAAGTGACTTTGCAAGTTTTAACCTATTTAAATTAGATTAAACATAACAAGTAGATAAAGTTTGTTTGTTGAACAATTATCAAACAATTTGTAGAACATAAATATATTTAGGCAAATATTGTTTGGTGGACTAAAAAATAAATTATATAAACGAAGAAAAAAATTATTCGTTTAACAGAAAATTGTTCAATTTATGCAATGAGCATGTCAGTTTCAAGTTTTACCCTTATACGATTGTTCTGTGTGATTTTGTATAGAATTAATAGTTGAATCAATTTCGAAAATTCGAATAATTATTATCATGTTCTTAACAGACACACACACAATCGTATAACATAGCTATGTTATGGAAGCATGATAGTTTAAAACGTGTGTTTGGAGTGTTTTAATTTTGCATAATATTTAGTTGCCATTTAGCAACTTTTCGACGGTCTCATTTCTTAGAGTAGAAAATAGAGTGCCATCAATCATAATCAAGGAAAATGCCAAAGGTACGACTGAGGGTGCTACCATTGACTGAATAGAGGTCATCACCCAGCACTCTATGATCTCAACTAGCATTCTAACTTCTTTTAAAACACTAAACAGTCTCACCGAAACTAGTTTCTCTACCTTCATTGTTTCTTTAAAGCTTCTCAGTTATTTCGATAAAATTCATTTGGGATGAAAAACGTGATCTACGCAGGTGAAAAAGTTGAAATTTGAACTTGACCATTTTTGATTTTCCTGAAACTTGACATGTAAGTAGTATGCACAAAATAAAAAATAAAACTTATTTTAAAATTTTTTTAAAGTGCTTAGTTTGAGCATAGGGGCACCCCAAAATGCATGAAAAATGAAAATTCTGCAAATCCGATGTAACTTTGAAATTAAATTGCTCAAGAACGGCTATACCGATTTCATCAAACTTTTTTTTTGTTTGATAGATGATTAGTTCGTCCTTTGAAAAAAAAAATTAATTAATTGTTTTTATAATTAATTTTTAAATGAAAATATTAAAAAAACTTTTTAAAGATGGCGTTAATTTTTGTTCTTGAGATATTTAATTTTAAAGATTATTAATACGGCTGAAATTCGAATTTTTCTTCATTTTTTCAAACAACTTCCATTAACAAAAAATTTTAAAATCAATTAAATTTTAACTTTTTTTTGTTAAATATAGCTCTAACCTTACTTTAAAATATATCAAATTTACAAAGAGGCGTTAATTCGTGTTCTTGAGATATTTAATTTTAAAGATTTTTAGTCCGATTAAAATTCTAATTGTTCATTATTTTCTCGAACTTCAGTGGTTAAAATTTTTGATGATATAAATTGTTCAAAAAAATAATGAAAAATTAGAATTTTAATCGGACTAAAAATCTTTAAAATTAAATATCTCAAGAACAACACCTCTTTGTAAATTTGATATATTTTAAAGTAAGGTTAGAGCAATATTTAAAAAAAAAAAAGTTAAAATTTAATTGATTTTAAAATTTTTTGTTACTGGAAGTTGTTTGAAAAAATGAAGAAAAATTCGAATTTCAGTCGGACTAATAATCTTTAAAATTAAATATCTCAAGAACAAAAATTAACGCCTCTGAGTTAATTTGATATATTTTAGAGTAAAGATAGAACTATTTTCAGAAAAAAAAATTAAAATTAATTATAAAAACAATTAATTAATTTTTTTTCAAAGGACTAACTAATCATCTATCAAACAAAAAAAAGTTTGATGAAATCAGTTTAGCCGTTCTTGAGCAATATAATTTCAAATTTACATTGGATTGGCAGAATTTTCATTTTTCATGCATGTTGTCGTGCCCCCTATGCTCAAACTAAGCACTTTAAAAAAATTTTAAAATAAGTTGTATTTTTTATTTTGTCTATACTACTTATATGCCAAGTTTCAGGAAAATCAAGAATGGTAAAGTTTTCGTAACTGTCTAGAACACGTTTTTCATCTTGGAGAAATTTCCCCGCCTTTGACGAAGCTGTGATTTATATAAAATTTCGAAAATAGATTCGGTATGGTCTTTTGTAAGCAGTTATACAAGCTGAATAGAAATCCTGTTTTTCACAAGTTATAGCTTCGGTAACGTGCTTTTAATGGATCGTTTTAAGCAATCTTTAGAAGTCTAATAGAAGTTATACAAAAATGTGACAAAAATATTACAATTTTTTTATATTTCTTTACATTTTTGTAACGCAATTATTGTCATTCCTATGTTATTATATTTATTGTCCTGCACGCTTTCTAATCGGTTAATTTAAATGTTAAGAAGAAACTAAATACGTTTGATAGTAGCTACAATAGCAATGGCTTCTACAAGACTTCCATAACATTTAGTTTTTTTCATTTAGATGTAGAAAAGATAGTATAATTCAGGAGCTTAGTTTTTATATGAAAAGGGTATGTGGAGTTAACTTTAATAAGTCTTTAACGACGATTAAAATCTGAGATTTACGTTTTTAAGATTTTGTATTTTTTATAGACGTTTTGTAAAAGAATATTAATAAATCTTTTTTCTATTTGTTTTATTGATTCAAAGGTATAGCAACATTACGGGTTTATATTTTTTAATTATTAACTTTTAGCGTATTGACATGTTATAGAAATATAAAATTATAACAATCGCAGCAATGATATATCACACCATCCATTTGCTGTAAATTATTTAAAAAGAGCGAATAAATTGTGAAACTCTGTAGCCCCTCAGTTCTTCCTGACGAGTTTGGTTCAGAAATGTAAAGAAAATCCGTATATCATTATTTAAAAAACTTAGAAAAATAATCTTTAAATTTTTTCCATTCAACTATAGTTGATTCTAGTTAACTTTATTTTTTTCACTATTTCAAACCTATAAATAAAGAATATTTCATATTGTGCAAAATATGTCTACATAATTAATTAAAAAAACAAAAACGAAAAAGCTCCTATAGTTTAAATAATAGAAGAAATAGTTTCATTTTCCCAAAAAAGTCTCGGTAAAAGCAATTAAAGTAATCTTTAGTCTATGACAGCTGTGCTTCTATAAGAACTTTAAACAGTTACAACCGAAACTACTTCAATTTTAATAACAGCTCTAACTTCTGTAACTTTTTTTCGGAAGCTTTATCTAGAGTTGTGTGGATAAGTTTCGGTAACGCTTCTATTATTAAATATAGAAGTATTTTCTAAGCTTTCATTCCAGTGGTGAGAGAGCTTCTTTGTGGAAGTTTTATCGAAACTGTATAGATGCAAAATTTGACTAGCTTCCACTTAGAAGCCTTAGCGAAGATTTATTGAAGCTTAAGCTAGTATAACTCAAAAGTTCAACGACCAATCTAACTACTTGAGCCATCAAACCCTTGCGTTTGTCTTTAACACCAAAATGTCAAACTGGTTAAAATAAAAAAATTTAAAAAAAAACTTTTATCATTTTATTTACACCAAAGTCTTGCCATATTCTATTTTCATAAATCAAATCACTTCAACTGCCTATCTTATTCCTATTTATTTTATATCTAATTTAATTTAATATTCCAAATCAGTCAACTAAATCATGACTTATCGTCTCCTATTGTATTCCCCAATAACATTACTCATATCTTATTATTCCAAATACGTAAAAAACTCTAACATTATCTATTTCAATCATAAAAAATTGATATAGAATATAATATTATTTATTCTATTCTTATTAAAAGATCGAAAGTATTTCTACTGTTTCCTTATTAAAGAATTTTAAAATAAATCTTAAGATATTGCAACAGGTTGAAAATATGTTGTTAATTTTTTTTTTTTTGTTGTATTTAAAAATTCTTTGTTCTATCAAAGAAGAATTACGTTTTTTTTTGTTAAAAACTCAAAGACAAGAATTATAAAATATTTTAATATTCCTTGTCTTTGTTTTAAAAGATAAGATTTTTACCATTATGTTATAGAAATAAAGATGATAATCTAAATGTTTCTCAAAAATGTTTCCCAAATATTAAGAAACTTTTTTTTAACCATCATTACACATCAATAATTTTATTTTTATTAATCAAATCTAAAACCGCATTATAAATCTTATAGTTACCATATTATAATATTATATTAATGTGAACTTCTAGAGAAAAAGTTTTTAATATAATTTTTTTTTATTAAATTGATTTTTACCTTGAAGGTCGAACCCATCACGTCATTGCGAGGAAAATGATGATAAATGTGTTTGTTGTTTGACGAGACTTTTAGATATAAATTTATGAAACAACCAATATTTAATTATTAAAACTTGTAATATTTAAAAAGGTTAATGACATAAATGAAGGATAATAGTGTTGTAATTACTATCCTATCCTATATGAGAACAAAAATGATATAATTCAATATGAAATATGAAAGGGGAATGTTTTAAGAGTAACAACATTTATGTATTATAATAAAAAGCAAAGGAAATTTTTTTTTCTGATAATCTTTAAGAATACGATTTTAAAATTTATGTTTCCTTTATTATTTTTCTAAAGATCAACTGTCCCATTTTTTTTTATTTAAATTAATTGCGTTCGTTGTACAAGTTAACACAGATACGAGCTAGTTTTAAAAATTATTATGAAAAATGTCTATGTATCATGTTAGTTGTAGTTTGATAAAGGTCGTGGGTAGCCCTTCAAGATACAACTCAATTTAAAACTTGGATTGAGGTATTTTGATATGAGTAGAAATAATAACGGTACATAAATTAATCTCTTGCATTCCATTATATACAATTAATTTTTCTGTATCATCTTTTGGTTTCATTTTCAATAACTCACTAAAACCAAGCTAAACCATTAATCATCTTTTTCAAATAAATATATTATTAACCGGTCAAACCCTCCTTTTATCTAATAACAAATATTTATCTAAATTGGAAAATTGACCTCTTGTGTAAATAAATAAATAAAAAAATATGATAAATTGTTTTCAAGAAATGCATTTCATTTCTATTACCTGTTAAATCTTAAAGTGAGTCTCAACAACAATATATATGATTTATATTAATTGATTTTAAAAAACAATATTTTATTTTTTATTAGTTTTTTAAAGTACGGAAATCCAATTAAGAAATAAATTTAATTTTATTATTTTTATGTATTTCTTAATTATCACTGATCTTCTTAACTCTATTAGACTCGTAATAGAGTGTGCGAAAATAAAAGTGAGTTTTGAGAAATGACATTTTTAAGATTAAAAAATGAGGATGTTGGCCAATAAATATAGACGTGAATTTCCCCTATTTCTATTCGAACCTATCAATTATATAATTAAATTTCTTGAAAAGGAAATGCGGTAATCTTGGAAATAAAAAGATTTCCTATTATTATTTATAACAAGTAGCAAATAACCAATGTTACTTTGTTATTGTTTTGAATTATATTATTAGTTTTTTTATTATTCTATAACGAAATAGAAAACAAAAATAGGGAGTAATGAAGGCTTTAGGATTTTCTTTTATATTAATATTATTGATCGGATTTTTTCTCTGTCTCAATCAAGTTTTTTTAACGCTATTGTGTATAGATGTAATACGCCGACAGGTAGGATATTATTATAAATATAGAATTAAACAACAGTTAATAATATATTCATCTTAAATATTTTGTTGAAGATGTAAGTCATTGTAAAAAATTGAATGTAATTTTTTAGACCTTACGAATTTCGTTTTCCATTAAACAATTGTATTAAATACATTATGTATATTTTATTGATTGAAATAAATAGAAATATGAACAATTGAACACTAAAGTAAAGAGAGTGACTATCCAAATCTTGATTTCTGATTATTGGCTGTCTAATTTCTTGCAAAGCAATTATATCAGTTCTCTATTTTTAGTCGGGGTGAGAGTGCTAACCTCAAGACCCATTTATGCAGGATTTCACCCTCAATACTATACTTCGCTCGAAGTATGCTTCAGTTACTAGAGGTCACCAACTAGGGAGTATATTGAGCTCTTGGTGGAAAACATCAGATCTGGCAGTGGACTGTGGAAGTCCATAATTTACCTAAACTCTTTAGAAATTTTTCACCTTCAACAAACAATCGATTCATCTGAGATAACTGTCACTTTAAAAGTCGTTTTTTGAATTTTGTTTTTCTGTGCAAAATCGAACCACCTATTTTTTTAAATAACAAAATCAATTATAAATCTTATAACGCGTTGTGCAAAGAAATGCGTTAAACATATTGTAACTACAGAGTACGATGACACCAACGAGAAAATAAATCGAACAAAAAATCATAATAAAATTAACACTATTATGATAGAACAGGTAAACAATTAAAAGAGGTTTTGTAGAACGATAATTTTGATTACAACGTGTAGCCTGGAAGGAAATCAGTGTTTTTTCCACTTTGATCAAATTTGTTCAAATTGAACAAATTGTAAAGTTTCGCAAATTAATTCGTTAGTTTAATTACAAGCAATAAAAAAAATTGTTTTTATATATTTAAACAGAAATTCACGATAAAATTGCATCATTTAAAGTTATTTCGTATTTATGTTTGGAATAAGCTCGACCAGCCAATGCATGCAATAAGTATAAATTTTTATTTTATCCAACACATTGATAACACAGGCCAAACGAACAGTATCAATTCTATCATATTCTAAACTACACAACCTATGAAACACCGCTGAAACTAATGGATCCTTTGCGATAAATATAAAGATACACATTATTGATTTGTAATTTCGAATGAGGGTTTGAACCAACCTGTCCCAACAATTGCTCCAAATAAATAAAGAAAAAGTTAAATATAATAAATCAGTTCTTTCCGTAATTCCCTGATTTTTAACAGTCAAATGTTCTTGAAGCTCTGATTGAACCTTGTACAGAAAACCATAGCAGTAGTTTTTTAATCTGAACTTCGGGTTGTCTTGTTTGATACTGCTTCTACATCTTGGCAATTCACAACTGAGGAGAATGTAAAAATTTAAATACTGTTTTCTGGTATTTGGTCTATGACAAAAGTGTAGCTTTATCGTTAATAATAGTTTGATAGTATTTGCAAATCTTATACACCTGACATGTACCATTTTCTGCTGTATTGGAACTGCGTTAAAATTTGTGTTACTTGTGAACTTACTCGAATTACAAAAACGTACAAAATTCTTAATATCACAAAACAACTACATATATACAGATTTGACAAATATTTGCAATTTAATTTTTAACTTAAGAGCTTTTTCTTTGGTTGGATATCCACAATGTTTTCCATGATTTATGATACATTTATTAACGAAAAATTTTGGAAAATTTTGTTTTATAAACAATAATAAAATACAGTTATAATTTTACAATTGTTACATATATCTTTGTACGTCATTTTCAGATATCTCCTTGCCCAGGTCGCTCCCTCTATAGTCGATCATTATGCTCTCTGCCGTCCTCTTTAGAACAACTGTCTCCAAGTAAGCAATTATGTTCTTTCCCATATTCATTTTGTCACAATAATTTTTAAAGAATTTGGTCACCAGACCATCCCACTTTATAACTATAGGTATGATTGAAGCTGTGGCTTTATACATAAGTTTCAGCTCATTTGCTAACAGTTCATATTTCCTTGATTTCGTGAGCTCCGTTGTACCCAATATTCTCTTGTTTGTGACTCCAACCTCAATTAATATGATACTATTGGTTTTTAAGTCATGAACCAGTAAACCTGGTTTATTATGTTCTATCCAATTTTCAGTGTGTATTGTTACGTCTGACTTGATTCTGACCCTCTCATTACATATAACATTCTCCATTTTGTAATTTTTTAGTCTCTTTCCAGGATTTGTTCCATATCTTTTGAGAAACATGAAATGGAGACATCTAACAATATGATTGTGACGTTTTTTATAATCAAAATTCAACATTCGTCCACAACTGGTCGCGAGATGATCTACACTCTTGGGACCTTGATTACAATGTTGGCATTTCTTCCCATCAAAGAAAACATTACGGTCTTGTATCTTAGTGTACATACACTCTTGTTGTGGGGATATATTTCCTTTTGCGAGCCACAATGAGGATTGTCTTGTGTCTATAAATTTCTCCTCATTTTCAAACAGAATCCCGTGCATCTTTTTTTGTTTATTCTTTCAAATCGCAAGGAACGTTGTTTGATTACCAATATGTCCAATATGATTAACAATAATTCCGAGATGTGTAATATCTTCTTTTTTTTGCTCGATTACCGACTTTTTATGTGGGTTATTAGCCAAATATTTGTGTAGATCTAACAACATTACTTCAGATTTATCCACAACAGTGATTAATCCTCTTCCAAGTTTGGTGCGGTCAATATATAACCGATCTATGTTAGAAACTTGCCAAATAATTTTGTATTCTTTGAGTATTCTTCGTAAACCTTTGTTGATCCCTTGGAATTCATCAGGTTCAAATGGTATTAATCACAAATAATAATTTAAAGTGGAAATCGCAAATTCATTTAAAGCTCTGAATACATTTTTTGCGTTGTGTTTTTTCTTGGATAGTTTCTCTGCCAAACCAAATTTCTCGAGTCCTCTAATATACCCAAATACTTGTACCCTTTGATGGTATCTATTATCTCTCCAAAGCATCCACTGTGGTTAACATTACTGGCTGATTTACTGTTGTTAATATCAAATCCCATCTTCTTAAGTGTCTCACCAATATTGAATCTTCTAGTGCTATCAACTTAATGTCATTTTTAAATATGAAGTGATTTTTTCCTTCTTTTTCATCTTTAAATTTGAGTTTAGAACAGTTTCGGTTAATTATCCTACTCAACGGTTCCATCGTTAAAACAAATAAGATCGGAGACATCGCATCACCTTGCAAGATACCCTTTTCTAATTTTACTTCTCTAATGTCTGTTTTTGCACATATAAGTCTAGTTTGCTGATATTTTAGCGAATTTTTAACAAACTCAATCATTTGAAATGGTAAATTAAGTCTTTCTTGACATTTTATGAAATAAGCATGTCTTGCCGAATCATATGCCTTTTTAATATCAATCCAGGATGTTTTGAGCTCATTGTTATATCTACTGTTAATGTTCTTGTTTAAAAGTGCCTGTTTTAGTGCCTGTCTGTGAATTACTTTACATATAACCTTATATAAATTTGGAAGACACGTAATCGGCCTTAATTCTTCTGGTTTGGAAGCATTAGCAACTTTAGGAATAAGAAAAGTAGTCCCCAAGTAAAATTCTTCGTTTATCGTCATCGGGTCCAAAATTGCATCTTTTATCACTTCAATCAATCTATCGTGAAGAGCATTTATATTTTTTATGAAGAAATTGTACACTTGATCATGTCCTGGCGTTTTCCAATTTGGCAAATATTTTATGTAATTTGCAATAACACTCATAAAACGTTCGTCACTCATATCAATTTGCAGCTGAACTGGATCCAACATATCTCCTACTTCTTCAAATGAATCAACATCTTCTTTTTGGCTCCAAACTTCCTCCCAGAACTGCTTTGTCTCATCTCTATTAATGTCCATATTGACTTCCATATCTTCTCATTTCAGTTTCCTATAAAAAGTCCTGCGATTGAATTTTCACATTTTGTTATCCTTTCGAAAAGCTATTTTCTTCTCTGCAATTTCAAGTTTCTTTTTGTAGACACGCTTCTCCTCAAATCCCTAACTTCCTCTATTTTGCTCTGATTATTTGAATGGATATCTCTCTATATCTCTACATGACCGTTTCATTTCCAATAGAAACATTCTTATTTTGTTCGTAACTAATGATGGTCTTCATTTTTTGGTCAATCTTGTTTATCTTATTTTCTATTGCCTGTTTCCATTCGATTTCTTCAAAGACTTTGCCGTGATTTCTTCATAGGATTTTTGACATGCATAGATGGTATTATTCATATCACTCAGACAACTTATTTTGTCAACGATTTTTTCTGCTGTTATGATCATATTTAGCATATCTATTACGTCATGGTTAACTTATTGACTGAATATCTTCTTTGTTCGAGATTTCTCCTCCTTTTCTTGATAATATTTATGTAAACTATCAGTCATTATCTTCCTAATTTTGATAAACAACTCCTTATTTTTAATGATTGGGGGTGGACTGTATTTGTCTTGTAGATTGCTAACCGTCTTGATGATACTTAACTAACTTCTTATACGATTATATCTATTTTTTACGTCATTCAATCTGGCCATCAGATCAAATTTCTGTTAATATTCTTGCAGCATTTTATTCCACCAACCTCTAGGCATTCGTTAAAACCTTTTCTTTACATCTTCTTCTAATTTTCTAAGCCATTTATCAGGATCAACTTCGGTATTTTGCACTATTATCGTTGTAAAAATTAAGTCTCTTTTAGTTGATGTTGAATTTTCAATGATATTCATCGCAGTAGTCATCTCGTTCGTTGATCACCCTGTGATAAATTACAATAATATCCAGAGTGATACAAAATTGAAGTTGCATACTCAGGATGAAGTACTAGTCAGCTGCAGTAGAGTATTACGGTCGGATATACCAACATTTAAATTTAAAGATAACTGTTTGTTTTGAGGTCGCTTTATTGCTAACAGTGAGAAACGGGTTAAATCTGGCGTTATACAAGTCCGTTAGTAATGTTTCTAAATTCTGTTAGGAAGGCGTGTAACACCAGAAATGATTTATGGTCAGCCAATGTTCAACAACGATTGCTATCAGTTAATGATTTACCAACATCAGATGCCATTTATCACAAAACATTCAGCGTAAATTTTCGAAAAGGTGACCCGTTCTCAAAGAAGCACCGAGATGATTCCTAAGACGAATTACATTGCAAGCTTCTTGGTCGTCTTGCAGATAAAGAAAAACATGATGCTTTTTTGGAAGTATGTTGGTGGTTTCAAGGAAATTATGAGCCGGTTTCTGTCCAGCAACTGCCTACTAAAATGAAATACTTCCTACCAGTTACTAATGAACCATATAGTCATCGTCACATCACATGCTTAACATTAAAAGCTTAAAAAACATTTTTGGTAACATTTATTGTCGCCTAAAAAGATGGGATCCCTAATATGGTAACTATGGGTCAAACGGTGGTTAAAATTCTCTTAGATTACCAGAAACAAAAGAAATTAGAAAAATATCATGTTATTGAAGCAACAAAATAATTGATCAAAACAGAAATCAAACTATTGTCGACTTCAATGGAATGCTATTCCTCGTCATCAGAAATTGCATCTGAACTGGAAAATAAAAAGTTCTTGCCATCTGTTTTGTAAGATTTTATGGATATCATCAGTGTTACTAAAGCATGTGATTTAAAGAAGATTTCCATTGAACAGGTTTTGGTCCAAGCATCGAGACCTAGATCACTTACAAGTCCAATTCTCCTTGGTGTTGGTACGCAGCTTCATCGAGACTTCAGTTCACATTTACATGTAAATGAGCCTCACTGGGTTAGATTTTCCGTATCGTATGATGAAGTAAAAAAGTACTTGCAGTCTGCCAGTAATGGACAACCCACCAAATTTCCGTATCGTATGATGAAGTAAAAAAGTACTTGCAGTCTGCCAGTAATGGACAACCCACCAAGTTCTACTAGTACTTTCGAAGTCATTTCTGTCAGTAGATAGCCGATAATGTCAGTAGATACCACAATACTGCTACCTTCGATGGTCAGAACACTTTCCATAGAATGGGAATTATAATGTGCAAATCCGGACCACGTGGTGAAAATTCGAATTTATTGTCAGAAAGGAAGGCCCTACGTTTGAAAAACCGGCTTAATGCCATTGATATTTCTTCAGAAGGAAGACTTGAAATTTAAAAACCAATATCATAATCTTTTTCAGCATGAAATTTTCCGTAATTTGATACCAAACACATATTTTCTATGCTTTTATAACAAAAATTCCAGATGGCGGCAAAGAAGGCAGTTTCCCAGTCGAAGTTTTTAAAAATAACAAAAACATTTTTTTAAACCCAAGGACTGAACTTTAGATGGATATAAAAAGAAAATTTCCATCAAACATTAAGTGAATCGTTCGAGTAAAATTTGAGATACCATTTCGAAAAAAATAGTTTCGAGAAAAATACTTTTAAAAATAATAATAAAACTGAACTGAACACTAAACACGAAATAATTACAACAAAATTCGTTATAATGACCTGATTATAGATTTCTAATTATATATAGAGTGTGAAAGAATTTTTCAAGCGGGCTTATACTCAGATGGTCGGGCAATTTCTGACATCTATTTTTTATCACTGTAACTCCAAAAATAATTCTAATTTTAATAGTAATAGTAATATAGTAAAATAATATAATCACGAAATCCCTTAGTAATATTTTAGTCCTTCAGATTTAATTGTGGTCGTAATTTAGTCGCAATTTAAGTAATGGCCTTCATTTTTAAAATAAACTTAATTGATTCTGACTTACTTGATGAACTCAACAAATACAATTCTTATGCCTTTCTATTTCTGGTAATTAGATAGTAATATTGTTTTTACAAACCAGAGTCATTTACATTTCCAATATAATGTTTAGGTTTATTATTTTTTCAAAAGCTGTAAGAAGAGGGAGAGCCTATAATTTGTAGGGCTTCACAATGATTTATTTTCTATCTTTTTGATTGATGAGATAGCATATTTATGCTTATTCAACCAACTTACAAATAACAAAAAATTTTAAATTTCTTTCAGAATCTTATATCATAATTACAAGATCTAAAATCTTTAAATAAAATTTGCTTTGAAAATATCAGAAAGATGATATTCGTTTTTCTTTCATAATACGCCTACAAATGTTACTTTATTATACATTTCGATTTCATTCAATTAAACTATTAATTATTGTAGACTCTTAAATTACAACACTCAGTAGCAAAGCATATTTTTAGCGTACACATATATTGATATCAAACCTATTCATCTATAAAAATTTTACAAATTTTTTTAATTAAATAAACTAAATACAAAATTACAAAATTTTTTATATATTGGCTCGCTTCTATTAATTTGTGAAATGTGGGCGAATTTTTTTTTCTTTCAATTTTTTTATCAAACCATCTCAGTTTTATTTTTTACAACATATATTATATATTTAAAAATTAGATTCTGCGGTTTTTTTTTTTTTTTTGTTTTGCTCATCCTCCTCTTGCCAATAAATATTATGATTATTATTTAACAATAAATTTTTGGGTAATCGTGATCATTTATTTTATATGATAATCTTGTTAACAGAAAATTAATGAATTATGGAAAAGAAAAAATATTTTATTTTGCTTACGATCACGATCGAAGATCATCATTTTTTTTTTTTTGTATTTAGAAAATGTATGGCAATTTCGTGTTAGTTATTATAAAAGTTCAATGTAATAAGATAATAAAATAATTTATTATAACCGAACGATTATATATAATAATAGAAGAATATTGTTAAATGAGTTTAACTGTAAACAGAATTAACAGTAAACATCGAACAGGATCACACATTCTTGCAGAACATTATTTTTGGGAAAATTTGTTTTATAATTTTGTTCGGAAACTAACCGAGAAACATTATTTTTGTAGGAAACTTTTTTTTAATTATATTGGTGAAAAAAAATTAAAAAATTTAAACCATTCACTATTCACTATATAAATCAACATTATATGCATTTTATCTAATTTTAACATAATAACAATAAATTTCTGTAAAAACGCTTTAAAACATAGAATAGGAGGATCTGCGGTTTTTAAATTTCAGCTATTAAAAACAACAAATATGATAAAATATGTAATGAAAAACAAATTGGAAAATCGTTAGTACAAATTTAAGTATATAATTAATATCTTTAGATTTTTTTCTTGCTTAAAAAATATACTTAGATTTGAGATGATGAAAAATAATTTTGTTGCTGCTTTTTTTAAAAGGTTGAGTTCATATAATTATTATATAAAAAAAAATTATTAGATGCTCCAGTCGTTAAACAATATATTTTAATATATATTACATCGTTGCAGTAAGGTTTTAAATTTTAATATGGTTGATGATAATGATGTTTGCGGTTTAAAAATACATAAAAAACTGTTTATTAAAGCAATAACAATAGAACTGAATGAGATCTTTAGATATACATATAGTTTCAGTGAGAAATTATATAAAAAAGCAGTAAAATATTTTTAAATAGTTATTGTTTTTATTTAGTTATCTTTTATTATGACTGATTTGTAATTAGATTTTAAAATAAATATGTTGTAGGAGTTGATTTTTATTGATGAGATTTTTCTTGGTTCGTTATAGGCGTCAGAACACTATTTAATTATATATATAGTGGTACTAGAATTTTTTTTTCTATAAATAGTTCAAAAGTTATTGAAACTGGCGAACAATCAAATCTTACGTAATAGCTTAGCTCACTCATTCGACATTGAGGTTTATCGATTGACAGCTATTTCATTACGATCCAGTTGAGTTTACGTGTTACAGTGATGACAGCCTCTATAAATTTATAATATGATGTAAATAATACAATTTACTAATTCAGTTATGACTATTCAGTCAAATCCGTCCTTTTCAAAGAAATTTCTAAAACGCATCGACATTTTCTAACCAACGCATCGACATTTCTACCAATAAATTTTTTTCATCTCATTTTTTGCATCATTGTCGGTTCTTAATAACTTCAATAACACAATACTTCTGTATATAATGTCCAGCTAGGTTATAAAATATCTGATCGATACGAGAATCAAAATGTCAACTAAAATCAGTTATTATTAAAATAAAGGGAAAAATTATATGAAAAATTCAAACAAATCAGAATTTATATTTTTGACTTGCCAACGCATTTGCTTTAAAAATATATGCTCGTGCGAAATTTATATTAGTAATATAAGCAATTGAGAAAGTACAATCGAATTTTTGGAATCAAAAAATTAAAATATTTGATATGATACATATAAAATAGAATATTGATTTTCCATAATTTTCTTAATATCATAAAAAATAAATTTAAATATCAGTAAATCGAAATGAAACAAGGCAAACAAAACCTATTAAAAAAATATAATAATTTTTTAAAATCACTAAAATTAATTATTCAACGTGCCCGTTTGTTTTTTGTATTTTTTTTAATTACTTTCACAAAAAAATTTCTCTAACACCAGTCATTTTATAAAATGTAAAAATAATTTTTCATTCTTCCATTCTTTCCTTCGTTTGTTTATTATCTTATTCTTTTGTTTATTATCATATTCGTAAAAAATGCGTCTGAAATGTATATGCCCGTATGTGCTAAGCCGTTCTACTGCATGTTCACGGTATGGTGCACCTCATGTGAATGCAATGTGTTATGCACAATTTTGTGCACAGTGATTTTGTATAGTGCAAAATTAATGCACATTTCATGCATTTTCTTCAAAATTGCGTTACGGTTTTACTACTGAAGAGTTAGGTTCAGACCTGTCTCATACAAAAATCGGCAAAGCAGTTGGATAGATTGTATTTTTACAGAATTCCTAAAAAATGCGAAGGAAATGAAAAAAAATAGATAAAAAAAACTATCGGATTCATATTTTATCAAATTAATACATACAGATTTAATGAAAGATGTCGAATGTTAGAATAAAATTGCGTACTGTAACATGAAGATTATACAAAAGCTAGTTAATGTTCATATATTTGATGAAGAAAATTAAGAAAATTCTTTCATTTTTTTTTTGGAATTTAACACATAATGTGTTCCAGTAAATATGTATTCACGATTTTTAAAGAATTTTTAAATTACTTAAGAAACAGATTTGCCGTACTATTGGCTTAAAATATTTCAAATATGTCGCCATTCTAATCTTTCTAAGCTCAGAAAAGAGTTGAAGTTCGAATCTTGATCAATTCGTATCTCAAGAGGAGATCCAAATCATCGAGACGAGACGAAATTTTTAACAAACAATATAGAATTTTATGTGATACGGAATACGTAAGCAATATTTTTGTGGTACAATTTGTGGCAAGTGTGGCAATATGTATATCGTTGGAAAGGTCATGAGTAGTAGATGTGCCGAAAAATTCTTTTTTTTTATTTTGACGATTTTTTCAGAAAAAATGGCAAAAATGTGATAGGTATGTTTTTTGTTCGGATATTTGATTTTTTTGTTTTTTTCAAGTTATTTGTTTCACAATTCAAAATCAATCTATATAGTATCTAAGGGGCATTCTTTGCAGCTCGGAGACCCCCTGCTCTCCAGAATTGGTTTAGGATTTTTGAAAGGTTTTTGGCCAGAAATTGTAGCTTATTGTCTCTGGTTTCCAATGCCGTGTGCCCCTTTTCAAAATTAAAAATCGTGAAATCAATATGCGGCTACAGGCTTACGGCCTTACTCTGAAAGTTCAGCAATTTGGCTGCCAACACAACTTTAAAATATCAACAGATGCGTTGTTTGACTTTGAATGTTCGTAATTATAAGTAGTTTCAAATTCGTAAGTAGTTTCAGCTCGTAAATATAAAAATACAAAATTTAACAAATAAACAGATAATACGGGTTGGAGGGTTGATATCGCCACTGTTTTTATATTTTCTTCCATAATTTACGATCTTCATTAATTTTCTACAAAAATCCGGAAAATTGAACTTTGGAGATGATTTTTAGAAATTATAGAAATTTTTTAAAAATCGTTCGGTATATATAAGCCGAATTTTTTTAAAAAAATTTCTATAATTTTCAAAAAAAAAAACGCCAAAATCAAATTCTTTGGTATTATGTAGAAAAATAATGAAATTATAAAATCATAAGGAAAAGCATGAAAATAAAAGGATAGTTCAACCCTCTAACCCCTATTATTTTAAATTTTTTAATATATTTATAGAAAATTATCAAAAATTATAACTGTAATTATTTTTTATAAAAAAGAGTTATTTTCACCTTTAAAACAAAAAAAAATTTTTTTAATTCGTCAAGTAGTTCTTGAGATATATTAAATTGAACATATATGAAACCCGAGGTTTTCAAAAACTACCCCTAGCTATAAAGAGAGAACCATTCGCAGGTAAAAGCATAATTTTTCATATTTTCGATCCGCCATTTTGAAAAAAAAATTGAAAACCATACGGAATTTGAAACTACTTATAATTACCAACATTCTAAGTCCAAGAACGCATATGTTGATATTTTAAAATTGTGCTGGCAGCCAAATTGCTATACTTTCAGAGTGAGGCCATAAGTCTGTATCCGCCATATTGATGCCGCCATTTTGAATTTAGAAAAGGGGCACACGGCATTGGAAACGAGACAATAACCTACAATTTCTGCCCATAAACCTTTCAAAAATCCTAAACCAATTCTGAAGAGCAGGGGAGGGGGTCTCCGAGCTGCAAAGAATACTAGAACTGTCTCTCTAGACCCAAAAGTTTCCGAGATCAAGCCTTTCAAAGTTTATCATTTTTTTTCGAATTTCACAATTTTTGGAACTTCTGTCGTTCTAAATGAATTTTGACTCTGAATATACTATCGAAGCACTGTAATTTTATGATGGGATGTTAAAAAAGAAAATGAGAAGTGTGATCGATGATGTTTAAGCTAAGCTACGAATAATGAAGTAAAAAAGATAAAAGTTAATAAGCTTATTTGTTAGGAAATTGAGCAATATTCAAAATCAAAAAATTCAATTAATTTAGCCCTCTTGGAAGGTCCAGGTTGAGGTTCGTCCGTATCTTAATCGACATATTGAGATGGCATATCCCCATCAGGGGATGGTGATGAATCATCGACGTCTTGTGCCCACAAAACATCCTCCATTTCGACGTCGGAGAGATATTCGCCTTATGGGATATCTACTACTGCAACATCAGGTATATTGTCACAAGAGGCCCCGCTGCAGTGGCTGCAGACTGATGAGCATTTTAATCCTGCCTTCCTGCAGCTGCACGCGTTCCCACAACCCTTCGTGCATCCGCAAGAAATCATCCGCAAGAGGTTTTGTGGGGCTGCATCATCGTCATCATTTTGGGGTTGAGGCCTTGTGGCGTTGATATCCACTCCCAGGAGAGAGGGTTCAGTGTGACTCCCAACCACGCCTGTACCTGTTAGAAGATTGTACATGAGAATAGAAAATGATGAATGATGTGTAATGTAATGTGTATTACTGATGCAAGGACGAATTTGTACCTGATGGTATGTCCGCAAGGAGTGAAATCGAGCAGAGTCTCGTGTAGGAGGTAATCTGGCTAGATTGGAGCTGGTTTTCGTCACAACCCTGGCGAATAGTTGGTACCGCATCTCGTCAAGGTTATAGGTGTTGGAGTTGCCTCCGTATAGAGCAATTATGACTCGCTCTCCTCCTGCTGCTATCTCGTCAGGTGTAGAGTTGGTGTCGAGAAAAATCGCAGCTTGCTTTTCAACGTCCGGATTTTTTTCGAATATGGACTTCATTTGCTTCTTCCCTAAGCTAACCAAGTAAGATGTTGAGTCACAACCACTAAAGGCTACTAAATATGAACTGCAACCACTAAATATGATCAGGTACAGTTACATAATTTTCTATTCTCATCAGCCTCCACACACATATATTTAATAATACAATTATTAGGACAGGGATGTTGAAAACTCTACAAAGGTATATTGCAAACAATTGTGAAGTTCGAAAAAAAATGATAATCTTTGAAAGGCTTAATCTCGGAAACTATTGGGTCTCCAGAGACGTTGCGTTCGGCGCTCGAGGTCACAAACTTGGAATACTCATTAGGCCAACATCATAAATAAGCCTGCAAAAAATCAGAACTACCGGATTTGACGCATACTACCCCATACTCTCAGGCGACAAAGTTACTGGACTAAAAGGTCATGAATAGTAGATGTGCCGAAAAATATTTTCTTTTTAATTTTGACGATTTTTTCAGAAAAAATGGCAAAATTGTGATATATGTGTTTTTTGAGTTTTTTGTTTGGTTATTTTGTTTTTTTTTTCAAGTTGTTTCACAATTCAAAGTCAATCTATATCTATATACATATAAGTACGTAAGCAATATTTTTGTGGTACAATTTCAAAATACTTGCCACAACAATAATGGGGCAATATGTATATCGTTGGAAAAGTCTTAAGTAGTAGATGTGCAAAAAAATTATTTATATTTTTGGAACTTGGACGATTTTTTGAGAAAAAAGGGTAGAAGTGTGTTTTATGATTTTTTTTTTCAATTATTTTGTTTTTTTTTTTTTTCAAGTTATTTGTTTCACAATTCCAAATCAATTAATCAAACTCTGAAATAATATGTTGTAGCTATTTTGTTGGGAGGTCTGTTTACAAATTCCATTTACAATGGCCGAATTTCAGCCACTGGGCGATTCCTAGTAATTATTTAATATTTCACAAATAAACCTAAGCTAGATTAATTTTCGTGATTGAAGGTAAATCAGCAAGAGGTATCAGGGGCTTTCGAAGCAAAGTATTTGACTTCGGATGAACTAAACTTAATAAGAAATCTAAATATTGCCAGAATTTATTTTATTTTGCTAAAAACTGAATCTGTTGTAGTGTTTTATGCACTAATATGGGTTATTTGACATGTGACCAACTGTGAAATAGGGAGGGAAGACGTAAAAAAATGGTATAAATTGTGTGACGTCATTAAAGTATGTCCTCTTAACTATTTTTGCGACAATTTAATCATCCACTAATAATAATCACTAGTACATCACAGTAACCACTCCCATCTACTAAGCACTTGAATCTAAAATAAACTGTTTTCGGAGATGTCGATGACTTTAAACGGTTCTTAATGCGGAGGAATTTAACTAGTTCGTATTTTATCGAACGAATACAAACTCTCATATGTTCAGGATTTTTAGTGTAAATATAAGATATGTAAATTTGCCTTAAAGGTGTAACAAATTATTTAACTTCTGATGAACTTAGTTTCTTGGAAAAGAAAAAAAAATGATTTCAGAAATTATTCAGTTTTGCTAAAAAACTCTTTAGTGTTTGATGCACCAATATGAGGCTTAACATTGTGACTTGCTAAAGGAAACTGAGCACATTGAAGCGATTATAACAATTTCGACAAATTGTTAAATTTGCTCAATGGATGGTGGTTGCGGGTAAGCAGTGATGACTGCAGTGACCGGAGGTTGAACGGTGAACGTATAAATTCAAACGGCGAAGGTAAGCCATTGAGCATCGAATTCACATTTAGATGCTCAGCATGTTAACGTTGTAATCAAATATATGTATAAAAATAGGTGTACCGTGTAGGTGATTAGTATGCCGCCGTTAATTATTTAGAAAATTAGAAAACACAACAACTGTAGATTGGCTAAGTTTAGATGATTTTTTTACAAGTACAGAAATGAATTAATCATCGTTAATTTGTCCTGTACTAGAATCAATATTTTGAACTCTGAATATCATATTTCTCCTTTTTTGAAATCGTTTATGCAGCAGCTTGGATGCATTTTAGTAAACGGTTTTTGATAGCAAAGAAATCATTAAGTTGGATTAATGAATTGCACGATTTAGTTCCATAAATAGAAGTCAATGATTTAATTATAAATCCATTAAGTAAAAATCAATCAATATGGCTAATAAAATATAAAAACATTCTATATACTGATCACCCATGTCAATGATAATTGATCAAAAAAGTTTTCTTAAGAACATCAAGAATTAATTGTTGAATTAATACAGATAAAGGATTTGTAACAGGTTATAACTTCAATACATATAATATAGGTAATTTATTCATTATAAATTTTATACACTCGTTATATTGATGCATAGCATTTGTCTTTTTAACAACAACAAAACCTCAATTAATTCAATTTAAACATAACAAATAGCTTACACGATTTGCAAAAAACATCATTATTTGTAGACTACCAGACTAAAGTAATCACTTCAACATCACACATCCATTGCATATAAAGTTATTTTTATCATATCCAATTCCAACTAAATAATATCAATTTGCAATTTTAATTAAAACAATAAAAATCCTTTAAAAAAATATAGTAATTATGGTCTGATAATAAAACTAAAACATGATATTTACAGCAAAAAAAAATCGATAAACTATCTACATCACACAATAATTGACATCCAATTGACAAGCGAACAATTAAAACTTTTCGTTTAAAATAAATTTAAGGCAACAAAAAAATTAAGTTTAACACACACGAGCACTTGCCTATAATCCATTTTTTTTTTGTTATATTTTATTTTATTTATAAACATAAATTCAATTAGAATTTTTTTTAGGAAAAAATGTAGTTTGTTAAAACTATTTAAACATTTTGTTATCGTTAATACAATTCACAAAAAAATAGATATAATATTAGCGGAGATTTATTGCATATAACAAATTGTTTATTGAAGCGTAAATTTTTAAAGTTCAAACAAAAAAATTGAAAACATAAGAAATATATAACAACAATACACAACTAAATCAGGGCGGGATGTGGTTCTTTTAACAGTGTGTCATTATCAAGAATTTATAGGAATGATGACAGATTATCATCTAGTTTTTGTTAAATAAAATATATTAAATTACAAGATTTAAATTTATAGAAACATATTCTGATACATTTATAAAAAAATGAACAACATTTTGTTACACTTTGTTTCTTTTTTTTCAACATATAAACAATTTCATATTTTTTTACTTAACGCCGATAAGCGAAGTATGTATTTATATCATGACTTATCTATAAAATTTATTATATTAAAACTAACAATAGAAGCGGTTTTTGAGATAGAAAACGATAAATAATGTATATTCTTACAGTTCAGAATAATGGATAATAGTAATATAAATACAAAAGATAGATAAACAAAAATAAAAATCAAAATTAAATTCGAATAATGCGGAAATAATTGAATGTATACGCATTAAACTTAGGTGGCCAGATTTCAAAAAATATTGTTACAAGCTAACGAATTGTTAGAATTTTTTTTTTTGATTTGCTTTAATTTTTAATTAAATTGTAAAATTTGATATTCGTGACATGGAAAATTTGTAAAAGAGTAAATTATAAATTATCATTTCAAAATTAAATTTTGACCTAACTCACAAAAACAAAACTCTAAACTAAATACTTTGTGACACTTTTTATTCAGCTCAATTGTAAATCGAAATTAACCGTATAACATAAAAACCAGAATTAATTTGTTTCCACGATTTAGCTGTCAAGTAATATTTGAAATAAATTCAACAACCTTCACCAAGATATAGTAAAATTGTAATCCGATTCTATTTTCGTTTTTCATTCTATAACCATATTCCTTCATCAAATTATAATCCGTTATATAATTCAAAATAAATCAAAACATTAACTTTGTTTCTCTATTTTTCCAAAAACAAATTTATTATACAGGATATGACTTATATAGTCACTGTCTAGTAACTAATAATCTTTTATTTTATTAACAAGAATAACAACGATTAATGTAACACGAAATAAAATAGAAAATAAAACCGGATTAAGAAATTGAAGAATTTTTAAATATTATATATTTATCTTAAATAGGACAAGTGATTAATAATATATATTGTAACGGTTTAAGTGTTATTATGTTAGATTAGTTATATTTTATTTAAAAAAGCAAAACACGACCTAGAAATATAATTTTTGTTGTTTTTTATTTCATTACAGATCTGCGAATTACTATAGTGGAAATGGGTTATGTGAACTATCTGATATGGATCGTTTAACACTTGCAGGTTCAAGTGCATTCCAAATAAGTAATGGAGGTGAAGATGATAATGTTGACTATTTAGAAAATAATTGTGCTGAAGAACCAACCAAACTATGCGAGTTTAAAAGAATATCTGGAAAAATTTTAAAAACTGTTGATAGTGTATATCAAGATGTTCCAACCATCGATGAATGTCGTGAATTATGTTTAAGTTCACCGTATAGGTAGGTTAATCGATAAATATGTAAATAAATTTTCGTGTGAAAAAAAAAATGTTAAAAATCAGGTTCGTCGCTTAATTGAATCTATTGATTTAGAACAAACTAAAATTTTTGAAAATAATGTAAATACATCAGTATCATTTTTAAAAAGCGAATTGTATTTAAAAATTAGAAATCATAACTGTATTAGTTCCAGAATAAATAATACAAATACTTTTTTTCGCTAGAGAATAGAGTATTAAAAAATTAACAGTAACCAATTAATTTAAATTACAATCATTTGCATATAATGAAAATTAAAAAACTAAACCAAATTTTAATTGAAACACAAAACAAAAGACAATTAAGCGACAAACCTAGAAAACAGTGTTAAAAATAAAACCAAAAATTATACCACTTTCATGTCAACGAACAATATATCTTCCATTGTTATCCAACTAAATTTAATTAATAATAATAGAATAACTTTCTTTAAAAAAAATCTAGATACAATTCTAGAAACCACTAGACTTACTTTTAATACGTTTTGATGTCATTATATATTTTTTATTATTCTTGTATTAAATCTTATTACTGTCTAGACTTGTTACAAACATGATTGATTAACATAATTATTACTAAATTGGATTAATCATATTATATATTATAAATACAGATGTCATTCATATGACTTTGGTGATACTGGTGATATGGTATGTCGTCTAAGTCATCACAGTCGAGCTACATTAGTTGATATTCAAGTAAGTTATACCAATTATAAATATTTAACGAGAATAAAACGATGTCTTTTTGTATAACTAAAGGAACCCTATCTAGACGTACCAGAAGCAGCAACCTATGAATTATCATCATGTTACAATGTATCGATTGAATGTCGTGCTGGAGATATGGTTGCTAAAATTCGTACATCAAAAATATTCAACGGAAAAGTATATGCTAAAGGATCACCAAAATCATGTGCAGTTAACGTCAAAAATCAATTGGAATTCGAGTTACGTATGGGATATCAAGACATTGAATGTAATGTGAGACAAGCTGGCTTGGGACGTTATTTGAACGATGTCGTAATTCAACATCATCCGACCATTGTTACATCATATGATTTAGGATTAGCTGTATCATGCCAATATGATCTTACAAATAAAACTGTTTCGAATGAAGTTGATTTGGGTGTTACTGGAGAAATCGAGCCAGCATTGTCAGAAGAAGTTGTGGTTGATTCACCTAATGTTATTATGAAAATTACAGGACGTGATGGTAGTGAAATTATGCGATCAGCAGAGGTTGGTGATCCCTTGGCTCTACACTTTGAAATTTTAGATGAACAATCACCCTACGAAATATTTGTTAGAGAACTGGTTGCTATGGATGGTGCTGATAATGCTGAAATTACACTTATTGATTCCGCCGGGTGTCCAACTGATCACTTTATTATGGGACCAATATATAAGAGTGCTATTACTGGAAAAGTAAGATGTTATAAATATTCCTTCAAACAAATATAACAAAAAATTTTTTTTGATTTTAGATTTTGTTGTCACACTTTGATGCCTTTAAATTTCCATCATCAGAAGTGGTGCAATTCCGTGCTCTTGTTACACCATGTATGCCAACTTGTGATCCAGTACAATGCGACCAAGAAGATTTCAGTGGTGAATTAAGATCACTTATGTCATATGGACGTAAACGTCGTTCACTCAACGAAACAAGTGATGTAAGACAAAAACGAGAAACAAGCAGTAGTAAGAAAGCGCAAGATGATATGTTATTAGTACAATCAATCCAAATCACTGATAAATTTGGGTTTGAAAAACAACAATCCAAACCACCACGTTTGTCATCAAGCGAAACTGTATTTATGGCAACCGATGGTCAAAACATGTGTGTAAATGGACTGGGTAGGAAAAAAAAATATTTTAATCAATCTAAACCTATTTCACGTCAATTATTTGTATTTTATTCACAGGTCTTATAATTGCCGGAACAGTATTCTTACTAGCACAACTTATGGTCATTGCAATCTGGACATTTTTATGGCAACGTCGTCGAAAACAACGTCAATTCGAAGAGACTTCAATTGGTTCCACACCAACTCCAACATTAACATCAAGTAGAGCTGATTCAATGTGTAAGTTATACGATAGTGGTTTTAATGGTAGACATTCTCGACAATTTTAAATTTATAGAATAACAAATTCACGTATCATCATAATCATAAAATCATTTCATAAATTTGAAAACAACGAAATTAATTCATAACATAAATTAACGAACACACAACAATCTAGAATCATACTACTAGAAAAAGTGTTAATTAATGGATAAGCAAAAATACCGTATTGCAATAAGAAATTTTACGTCTGGTCTTTTTTATTTCTTAAAAAAAAAATAAATATTTAAGATAATAAAAATTTTTTTTAGAATTTAATATTAATTTTTAAATCAATTATACATTTGAAAAAAAAAATAGACAAATTTAATAGTTTGCTTTTAACTTAAAAACCATAATTTTAATTTTTAAATCGCACACAATGAGATATAGAAAAGGGATTTTTATTTAAATAAAAATGCTTGAGGTGCCGGTTTGCTAGAAACATAAATTTTAAGAAATAAACAAAAAAACCTGAGTTTTTAATTTGATAAACTCAATTAATTTAATTATAGCAAAACAATAAATAATAATAATAATTACAGAAAAAAGGACGACTGAATAAAAAATTTAAAAGTATTACAACAAAATTTTAATTTAAACAGAATGCATGAATGACAAAAAATATTTAACTGAGAATGAATGATAAATTTTGCTTTTATTTTTAATTTAAATTGATTTTAATTAATATTAAAAAAAAATTATATTTTAATCATTTGTCCTTTTTTCTTGCAAGAAAAAAAAGTTTTTATTATTATTATTATTTTTGTTAAATAGCTTTTATTATTGGTTGAAACTCAATGTCTGTCTCGTATATTACGAGATTGACTAACCAAAATTAATTTAAAAAAAAAATCTTTCAACCAATTGTAAATCCTGCTAGAAAACATTATTTGCAATAATAATTTGATAATTAAGTTATTTTATATACAATAAAATTGCCTTTAATTTTTTATTTTATTTTAAAACGTATATTTATAAAATACATATTAGTAAAATAATTATATTTTTAATATTTTAACTCCATATCAAAATTAATAGTAAAAAAAGAAATTTAATAACTCAATATTTTTTTTTAATTAAGTTTAACCATTAAATAAAATTTACAACAGAAATGTGTAACAACTATTATACTAGAAAACTTTTATAATTAAAATATGAGAGTGAAATCTTTTATAAATAAATGATTAAAAACGATAAACATTGTTTTTCGATTTGGAGAGATTGAGGTTGAGAACATGTAACAATATACTATAAAAATTAATTATCCTCGCTAGGACTTTGGATATAATAAGGTAAAATTTATACTCTAATAATGGTTGGAAAAATAATTAAATGCGAAGACACAGGAGCTGTGGTATCAACACTTTGGTCGGTTTTACGAGTTTAACGTACGAAGAAAATCATAAGCATATCATAAATTAACATGACAACATATGAAGTTATAATTGTTCGTACCATTAAAGGGTTCCATCCCTCGCAATCAATTTTTTAACAGTCTAAACCAACAGATTTTCAGCCCGGCCATGTTTAACACCAAGTGCAGTATCAATGCTATGCATTAGCAATGCTAAACACACAATCTCTCTCTAGCAAACACGATTTGGCTATCAAATTTGATCCACCCGACGTCCTTAGTTTCACCAAAATCCATATTTCTAAGGAAACCTAAATGTTTGTCAGTTTTGGTCAAAAATATCGCAAGATATTTTCTGTATAATTATTGTTTTAGTGGATTAGTACGCGTTTGTACTACTTCGACGTTTGTTTTTTTTTTCAATGAACTCTCTTTCAACCTAGTCATCACACAACCTAGGCAAACCACTCTAGTTTAAGGCCTATCCGCTTGTATCAATACAACACCATCGGCTATTTCCTTGCCTAACGGATTCTGACTTGTGACAACAAATAATATCCTGGTAACGTTGAAAAAAATTTCAAAGATCCAAAAAAATAACAATTTTTTCCCCCATACCATCCAACAGAGTATCCACAAAAACTCTAGTGTCCTCTACCTCTATTCCTCTCGCTTTCTCTAAGCCCGTTGCCATCTAGATCCCGTTTACATACACCAACAGCTTTAACTACATCTCTAAAACCTTTTTAGCTGTTTGGCTATCTCATACCCTATCTGGCTTAAATCCCTTTTTTTCTCGTATTCAATAACCAAACTTCCACACATTGGAACGTTCTGATGTCATCTACCAACTGTGTTACTGACACTGCTATGCGGTCTACGTTGAGCAAAAACAAAAATCTGTTTTAATCATCTTACTGTAATGATTCGAACAACGCCATCATTGAACATTTCAAATTCTTTGGTCACCATTTTGATTTTCAACGTCTCCTAATATAATTACTATAATCGGGGGTTTTTGAAATTCTGCTTTATTTCTCTGTTTAAAAATAAATTCATCAACCTGACATTGTGCCTGTCCTATCTTAACTCTAAATACCTCCTCGTCATCAAAATCATAACAACCTTACCATATATAGTGAATAGTTATAACTTTTGGGAGAGAACGGCATTTAATTTACATGACCTTAATGTTTTTCAGCGCAACTGTGCTTCTTAGTGAAGATAACTTATCAGACAATCTTTCATTTTAGCGTTAATAGTCAGGAGACCCAAATGAAAGGGGTAATCATTTGATGATTACCACATTATGCTTCGTGAGGCACCTGTCGTTGACGGATCCGAAAACTTTTTTATCTGCCGTTTTCCTCGAGTTCACCGCTTTTTCAATCGCGGTGGAAATTTGTTTTAAAAAACGAGACCAACCTTGTCCGACAAAGATTTGTCTGCTATTATCGAGTCCGACAGTTGTCAAATTTTTATCGGACAAGATTACCTTCGTTTTTTGAAACAATTTACCGTGAGCAAGCGGCCGTGATTAAAAATTCGAAAAGGGAATTGGGAATTCTGAGGTATACAATGTGGAATTAGTTTTTGATTTGTAATTTTTGATTTACTGTTGTGACGATCCCGCGTATTCCAGTCCCTGCTACTTAGATATGAGTTAATATGAGATATCACATTCCACGAGAAATACCAGTGAGATGACATTAAACAAGCTGATATCTTAGGGGTGCTGGCGGTTGCATTGCATTTCAACAGCCAGATCAAAGTTAAAAACAAAACAAAACACATTTTACACTCTTCCTGTTTTAAATAATTCTGTTTATTTTGATGATATATTTCACTTCGAATTATTATAGAGCATTAAAGAAATAATAAAAGAAATAAATTAAAATTATTATTAATAAATGTGAAAAATCGATAAAAAAAAGTTGATCAAGTGCGAATTTAACTCGCTCGTCGGGGGTTCGGTATATCCATAAGAACTTTGTAACAGAAGTAATAATGAATGAAAATTGAATTAATTTCACCAATTGCATCATTTAATTTATTGGTAGGTTATTCACATTTTTCAGACTAGTTTTGATTTTGTATTGAATAAACAAATTGTATTGTTCGTTGAATATTCGGTAAATTATTTATTGTATGTGTTGATCGATTAAATACGGATGTATTGGCAAAATTAAAGAGCATCGGAATATACAAAAATCAATTTATGTTAAGATTTTTCAACACACCCAGCTCACAAATCACGGTTATAGGACGGTATGTCATCTGCAAACCGCTACAGGAATATAGACAATTTTGTTGGTGCAGGAGGCAGCCAAAGCAGTATAGTTCTGATTTTCGACTGCTTACTGAAAAGATGAACGGAAACATAAGTTCAACACCAAAAAGATAGATAGAACACGAAATAAAGAGGATGTGAGGGATTCAACAATTCAAGGTCTAGGAATCCCATTGAGGGTAAATACATATAAAGGGTAAAACAACAATTTTCGTCTGCCCACCTGCTCCTACAAAAAATTTATAACAAAAATGCCAACTCTATCAGAAACATTTAAAAATTTTCTTAATTTATAAAAACATTTCAACATGCTTTTAAACAATTAAAATTAAAACATTTTTGAGGCGTTATTACAATCAAGATAATTACGTTTCAAATGAGAAAACAACTAATTTTCTCTAACACTTTTATAAAGAAAATATGTATACAGAATTTAAAATCAGATTCATACAATCTAAAACCACAATAAAAAAATAACCCTAATGTCAATAAAAGTGAACATATGAAAAGGAAAAAGTCTAAGTATAATATAAAATAATAATAAAAATTCACCGTGTCATTAAATTTGATTAAAAGAAATGAATTAATACTCGTATATATAATTCAGTTAAGGCGGCGGTGGGTATACTCTTTAAAATTTTATAGGCGTAATGATGCAAGCTATCTGACAGTAATTTCTTTATATTTTAATTTAAAAACAGACTGATTTTCTTTATAGTATTAGATATTTTGACTACACAACGGTTTGTTTGTATTCCACGTGTGAATGCACTTGCACTTAGGCAATTTGGATATTTTCTTAAATTATGATTCAAAGTGTGTTTGGAACATTAAATGATTATCTTTTCGTTTTTTTTTTGTTTTTATTTGCATGAGTTTCATAAATTCAAAAAGATGGGTTTATTGAACTACTCTGGTATAGGAACGGATACAAAAGCTGACCACGATGATTTTCATTTTATGAATGGGTTTAAGTGTTAAAATAACGCAGTGTAGTGTTATGAAATTGAATTATATTCAATTCGATTTTTACTTTCGTTTTTGGAAAATTTTATTTTCTCATGGATGATGATATTATAATAAATCATGATCACGGTTTCATTTCATGAATAAATTAGGTATGTTCGGTGTTACATTAGCTTTTAAGAAGATATAATTTATCGTACAAGATCGTACAAGATTCATATGAATTTATCTTTCAAACACATTTTTGAACATATTGATTTTGTAATTATAGGTAACAACAAAGTCCATTATTAATCACCAATGAATGTCATTGCATAGAAACGTTTTATTGTTTATGTACAGAAATTCAAACGATTTTGAAGAAATTCGTTTCAGTAGATCTCCTTCTCCTGACGAGCAGTTTATAAAAGATTTAATTTTTTATATTTTTTTCAATGGGGACCACCGTAATCAGGCAAAAACATTGTGACGCTAATGCATAGGCTAACTTCACCACAGCTCTGGAAACATACAAGCTACAGTAGGGTTGAATAACCAAAAAAAACTTAGCCGGAAGGGACAAACTGGAAATGGGTATGCATAAATATTGGAAACAAAAACAGTACCAAAACTTTATAAACCGAGTTTATTTAAAATTAAAAGATATTGAAGATTCAAACTTAGAGGTGTTCGGGAGACCTCTCCAACATTTTGTCCAATGTTGAAATGAATCCAGATCTTCCATTTTCGAGCTAACCTGGATCATATTCCAAAGTCTTATGACTTAAGTTGAATTAGTCTGCTAGGACGGTTTAGGTAGCTTGACGAACAGCTCTAATTTGAACAAACCGCAAGTAATAGTCTAATACAACAATTGCTGAGGTGTTTCCATTTCTTGAGCTTGGGTAACGACCAATAAAATCGACATATAAGCGAAGCCATAGTCTTAAGATTATCGACAGACTTCCCATAGGACTGCGAGTGACATAACTCGGTGGTTTAGATCGCTTACACGTAACGCATTTTTGAATATAGTTCATAACGTCGCTGCGCATACCTTTCTAATAAAAAAAACATTTAAATTTTTTCCAAGGTTTTGGCAACACCTGTATGATTCACGGTAGAGACAAGAGAGTTCGACAAAATAAGACGATGCTCAACGTGGTCCGAAACTGGTGTTAGATTTATGTAAGTTTTATTTTATCATAGAAGTAAGTTTGAGTGTGTATCTATTTTGAAAAGTTTTAAAAGGATAAACTCTAGCTTTAGACTTTTCTAGAAATTTAAATTTGCTACCGCTGTAGCTAATATTTTCGCCGCTATCAAGTAAACCAAGCACTGGAACATCATAGATGTCAACAGATGCATAGGATCTTGAATCATTTGTCTCGCGAACCACTGTGGTGGATACAAGATGACGATGAAAATAAACTAGAGTTTTTTTTAAGCGATTCGATCTTAAAGATAACTGGCTTTGCGTTAGCGCAGACAATTGTCTGGTGCAATATATGTCATTAAGAGCTGGTGAATATATCTCGTTAGAAAGCGTTGTTTCACTCTAAGTTGCAATTTTTTCTCAAACCTATTTGACTCAGAAACTTGCGGACTATTGAGAAACGGTTTTGCATAATGTAACCCAAGTTTAGATTTATTGTTTTGAGGGATTAACGGTATTTTCGCTGAAAAAAATTCGGGTCGAAATTGCTCGTTGCGTCTGATGTGGCTGGCAAGGTATTTGTTGGGATCGATGAAGGATAGTGAGTGCCAGCATTCCTCACATCCTGGTAGGTATTTGTGTCGCAACCGAAACAAGAGGTATGTTGTTAAGTCCCATGGGACAGTCAATGAATATGTGTGTCGGCATTAAACAGCCCCAGCAGAAGAAAGGTTCGTGAATTATGATAAGGTACTCATGAAGTGAAATTAAATTAATTAATGTGCTGTGCGCGACTAACAGCATGTTAAGTTAAACGTTTATGGTCTCAAGAGCTACTTTGAGACCATGTCGCTTATTCCGACACAAGATATTCAAGCAGTTACTGTCTAATGACGGTGATTTCAATTGGAGAGAGATAATCAGTAAATTATGGTAAAATTCCAAGAAAAACTCTCTTGGTCTTTGTTTGCGGGAGTCTATTACTCGATTAATATGCGACGATCTTGGAAACCCTCTAACATTTTTTTATCTATGTATTTATTTATCGAATGCCTCAAGACCCAACAAAAATCTCGATCTTTCCCCGACAAAAAGAAGCAAAGCTCAAAAACCAGTTACTTGTTTTACGCAGTCCAAAGGAATTTACTAAATGCTAAACTATGATCAAAAATCGTTCTATAGTCATTCTTGTTGGTGGACAATCATAGAAAATGTTTCGATTATAAACAATGCCTGTTGTTGCATAGGAAGATCTAGGTTGAAACGTAGAGGAAGATGGGAATTGGTGAGGAGGAGGATCGCGAAAATCAAGGCTCGGAGGTAAAACTTGTTTAACGTCTGGGTCGTTTTTGGCAGAAATTTTTACTTCAGGAGGACATGTTTTGTCACAAGGCTGGGGACTGATGGGTTTAGATGTTTGCGATGATGGGGTAGGAAGTGACACCTCTAGTTTCTATATCGTTCCGAGATAGATATATTAGCTTCAGGCGCATTTTGAGCGGTGCTTCGTTTTGACGGGGACAGTTCGAGATTTTTACTGTGTCTTTTCGGACTACTTTTACTGTTGATAAACGGCGAAATTATTGAAAAAGTTTAAATAAAATATTTGTTTGAACTTTGTACTGTCGTATTGTACTGTACTTTGTACAAAATAAATGGAGGAGATATGATACAGATCCCGATTTAAGGATGGGAATGCATCTACTTTGGACAATAAATATGAGGTTTTAGTCGTAACAGGATGAAGCATTGGTATAGGGTAGCTCATAAAGAACTAAAGAGCCTCAATATTTTGTTTAAACTAGACACTACGGAAGAGATAATATTCCTTACTCGAAACCCTAGAAATACAAGGTGGTACTTATTTGGAGAGAATCTTAGAGATGGCTTACACCTCGCAACAGTTAGGAGGTTATGTTAACACCATGCTGGAAGAAGCTGTAGTGGAGGTAAGCCTTGCAATCATCAAAGCATACGAACCAAGTTGCTAAATTACTACTGTAAAAGAGCAGAAAGACTCGATTTTGTAAAGAATCTGTTTGCCAAACTAAAGAACAGAGCTACGAAAAAAAATTGGAGAGACAAGAGAAGCAGGTTCAGAACCATCTAAGAAAACTCCGTAACGCCAGTGGCAGTCGTAATGCATAAATCGCTGGTGAAAGATGACGTGGAAAATTGAGATCAAGATTTCAGCCAGAAGTCCGGAAGGAAGGTTTTGGAGGACAAGCGGCAGAAAGCGGTTCATCTTCTAGAACACACTTTCCGAACTTTTTTCCTAGAACCACTAATCTACGGGTAATAGACGTGAACAGTAAAAAAAATTAGATCAACACCTCAGAGAACTGAAGGGTGGTTGCCACACTATTTGCGGAACACCTTATCAAGTTCGCTATAAACACCTTCCAGTCCAGTCATACAAATCACTCGGCTTGAACGAAATAGTACCAGCTCTTCTCTTCTACAATTAGAGCAATTTTCAGAAGTAGTCCGGCACTTGGGTATATCTTAGAACCATGGAGATCGGCAAATGTGATATTAATTCCAAAACTGGGTGAAAAGGATACCACCAAACCGAATAAAAAGATGATCAACAACCACATACGTACTATAGTACTCTAGTAAGATCACCTTTACAAGATAGTCAACACGTACAGAACAGCTATTCGAGTCAAAACATCGAGCGAAACTTGTCAGAGTAAACTCTTGAAGTGATAAAAGAATGGTACGATTAAGCAGTTCAGCTTCAGTGTGGGCAGTGAATCCAATTCGTACCATCTCACAAATAATGTAATGGTATACGGATGGTTCTAGAACCTAAGAAGGTTTCCGTGTTGGAGTATTTTAACCAATAGCCAAATATACCAATGAGCACATAACCCAGTTTCTCATGCAGAAATTCACGCAATTGAAAGATGCGCAGACTTAAGCCTTAGGAAAAAATATCGAAAAAAAGAGAATTGCCAGCCAAGCCGATTGACCGCATCCTTTCATTCCCTTCTGTAGTTTGAACAGTAATATGCTTAAGGTTAAAGAGAATCAAATTTAAGAATAAAATCTCAAGATTATTAGAGTGGAAGACACGGACAAATATAGATTCTATGAGCTGGATGAAGAGACCCAAAACGATTTTTTCCAAGTGTGGATACTTGACCCGCGCGAAAATATATTTTTGGAGGTCTACTGTATTAACTTATCTGCGAACATCGAGCTCTCTACATACCCGAAAGTTCTTAAAGGGGCTAAGTTTGGACAGAGTGATCTAAATGAGTATTGACCGAATAGCAGCTAGGTAGGTGTGAGGCAATAAATCTTGGATGTTGCTACGAAGATGTTTGCCCCGTAAAAATTTATTTATCTAAACAACTTTATTATATATGGATCAACACGTTCAATACAACTTATCGTTTTTTTTACATATTTTTTTGTTCAACCCTACTCGCAAATATATTTCTTTTTTACGATTGCTGTCTCGTTTTGTGATGTTGTTGATTCATGAAATTTGTTTATATATTTACTTGATCATTTATTTTTTGGTAGTTAGTTGGTTAATATTAAGGAAAAACTAGATTCAAATTTGAAAAATTATGCTAGTCAAATTATATTCAAATGAAGCTTTTTAGTTGAACTAGTAAAATTATACATAGAAATTTTTCTTTAAAAAATAAAAAACAAAAAATTATTTATTGTTTGTTTTGTGTTCATTTAATGTGATCAATTAATTGTGTATAAATTCGGGAAAAAAAAAATTATTATAAATTGTGTAAGCTTAAAATTTAAAATTAGAATCGTTAAGATGTCCAATTAATTGGAAAACTCGTTGGTTAACATCGTCAACAATTCGTTACAACAATTTATGGGGAAACTAATTGGTCAAAATTATCAACAATTTATGGATCAACGTCGACATGAAGAGTTGGATCTGGAGCAAATCATCGGATGAGTAAAACATTTATGTAATATTTGTTAAATATAATAATAGTAGTTATGTTGTTGTGTGTGTGATGATCTCGGCATCTTCGACCTTTGGGGTCATCAGTCCCTATTCTTTATCTTGTACTGAACTGGGGGAAATTACTTCTCACACACATATGGCTGAAGATCATCGGAATAAAAACTCTGCCAGGCACATAGTCCGTTTGGTTACTGTTTATGGCTCCCTAGCAGGTCTAGTTTTCATGATAAGGGTGCAGCACTGCGACTCACCACCATAACTAAATTTTATTGCCTTTCAGAACCAATAGTGTCACGTGACTTCAATACCACGTGTTTCAAGAATAGAGTTTAGCAACACCTCAAAGCTAATTTTATTGTGGGACGTAGGTTTTAAAATATATTTTTGTATTGTAATACATGTTGTAGTCCACATTACACAACTTTTTTATTCCAAATAAAATTTGTTTAACATTATATCTACATATATACTTACCATAGCAAAACTAAAAAAAATCCAATTATCCAAGGCAAAAACATTAAAGATTTTTACAACAACAATCGAAACTGATTTAACAGTTTGTATTTAAAAAATTAAATCAATTTACCTAAAACAATTTAATCTAAATTGTGCGTGTTAAAATCAATTAATAAAAATTGGGTAATATTGCAACAAATTTTGTGAGAAATAATAAAAAAATATCAATCAACTGTGACAAAATCCAATAAATTAAAATAAAATCCAAAATGTTGTTTATAAACAATAACTTCTATTTATACGTATGATCTGAGACATTATTTAAAGAACCGTAAGAATTTAAAAAACTCTGACTTACCCTTATTCGTTGATCCGCAACCGTCCAAACACGTGTTGCAAAATCATTCGATGTTCCCATAATCATAGATCCAGCTGAATCGAAATCAACTGAATTTATTCCAGCATTACTACCAACCAAAGTACCTCTTGGTTCCATAATTCCTTTACCAACATCCCATAATTTAACTTTACGATCAGCACCACCAGTCGCAACTATTCGATCAATCGGACTCCAACGTATTGCATTCACTTCACCGTCATGGGCATCCTATTATAAATTAGAACAAAAAATCAAATAATTTCTAGAAAATTTTTCGATTTTTTAAAACTTACGAATTTTTTTTGTACTTTGGTTGGAAGTTCATCACTGAAGAAACCACTTGCCATTGCAGATGTACCACAAAAATCACCAAGGTTTGGTTTTTCCAAATTTAAAGGACTATTGGAACGGCGAGTGTTTTCGATCGCCGCATCAATGAGTTCTTCCTGCATTTTATCCGAACGTTTTCTGAAAGATTTTTTTATACGAAATCTGAATGTTAAATGTAGTGAAAATATGTTACTTTTAGTATGAAGCTCATGAGGATGCGATTAGTACCCAAACAATTTTTAATAAGTTTTAATTTATGTGTTCAGTGAATAAAAATATATAATGATGTGAAAAAATGTTGATGTTATTTATTTTGTTAATTTAATTATTAAAAACAGATTTTCCATAATTTAATGTTATGATTCAAAAAATCAGAAACAATAACCGTAATAGATTTATTTTTATTTTTTAAAGAAAAGCTGTGATTTAGGGCTTACAATTTCAGCCACCAAAGCTCTTGAAGTTTAATTTCAAAACATAATTTTTTATCGTCACATTTTCTCTTTAATAGATTCAGAAACTCCTATAGTAGTCGGCTACCCTTTTTTGCCACAACCCAATTAGTTAGTCGAGATTTCATTGTATCGAGACATTATAAATGACGTAACTGATGTTCATTCTGGTTTAAATTTATAATTAAACACATAGAGCATCATTAGATTAGGATGCTTATGTCACGACATAACGACAGCACTGGTTATGCGACCAAAGTTTCCAACAATTACAGGAACTTGAGGAAAAACAAAATATATCATTGAAGCAAATAAATACATTTTTGAAAATGGAGCAACAAACTACAGAAACAACAGAACGAATTGAAAAATAAATGAAAAGGACAGTTCTGTGGGCGAAACGCAAGTTCCTTGTAAGCGCAGACGCGCAGACAACTCTTTGAGTTTCTTTGTTTTTTAATCAGATATCTTAAAGATCACACTGCCGGAGCATCGCGAAAATTACTTCAGCTCGACAATAGTGATTTTATCAAAACACTTGCAATGTATTGGCAACCATCATCGGATACCTTTCAGTTTAATTTCCATGTGAAAGACAATGAAGATCGAACTACAAAAAGAACGGTATTGTCAGACATAGCTCGGGTTCACTTCTCCAGTCATTACACGAGTCAAAATTATATTTAGAGCATATATGCATGCTAAAGTGGGATCAATCGCTTCCTCAAACCTTATTTACTTCATGGCAGGATTTCCGAAGTCAACTAATCTTTTTAAGCAGCCTATAAGCTAGCCGAAAAAATACACTATAGCATCGGCAGGCGAAACTAATATGATATTCACGGATTTACGGCCGCTAGCGAGAAACCCTATGGCGTAGTAGTGTATATTAAAGGCCTAAAAGGGAATTTACAGTAATATTCAATTAATTTCTGCAAAATCTCGTCTAACTCCCTTAAGTAAGATAACTATACCTCGTCTAGAACTGTGTGCAGCTTTATTTTTAGCAGAACTTTTAGACAAGATTGTTTCAGACAAGACTACATTAACAACATTTGTCAGGACTCGATTCGCAAAAGTTCAAACATTGAAATTTACTAGTTTGAGAGAGAAACTGACGCTGATTAATATAAAAAAACCAGTCAATACTATAGAATATAGACGCTTTAATTTTCTTATCGTCTTTTCTAGATAGTATTGGCATCCCTCGAGTTGGTGGCCGTCTTAAACATTCTTCGTTTTCATATTCAACAAATCATCTGATTTTTTTTCCAATTTTTCATCCATTTACTGTATTAATTAATCGTTTCATATTTTCATAAAATATTATTTCACACAGGTCCACAAGCATTATTGTCAGCAGTGCGACGGGAATATTGTCCACTAAGCGGGCGAAGACTTGAAAAAAGGTGTGTAACGAATGTATCGTCTGTTGCCGATTTCGAGTAAGAAATTTTTCGACTGAACAAGTTATGTGTGCGCCGTCATTTTATAACGTCGGAGTTGAATTCGCTGGTCCATTTTTTATAAACCAAAAAAATAGAGACAAGTCAAAAGGGTCCAACCAATCAGGATATTTGTCAAAATTTGTTTGTCTGGCCGTCAAAGCGGTTCATTTTGAGCTTGTATCTGACCTGTAATCAGATGCATTTATTGGAACTCTATAATTGGAGCTCTATAAAGAGATTTATCGTAACAAGAGGTATTCTGCTTTTAACGATTTGTGCGAAGTTTTTCAAAAGCAACACTAGAAGGAAGGAATCTAACGTATATGCTAAGCAGACATGATAACATGGAAACTTGGCATTTTCGCTTGCCATTTATGCAGCTGCAGTAAAATCTGCTAAACAGTTCTTCATTATCCTACGAAGAGATCAATACAACATCAAGCAAGTAGAGGCAGTATTAAATTCAAAACCGCTAGCTCCAATTTAATCATTTAAATGATCTTGAAGCATTAACTCCAGGACATTTGTTGGTTGGACGATCGCTTATAATAATCCTGGAACCAAACATAGCAGATGAAAAAATACCAAATCTACAACAATGGGGTCATGTGCAGCAGCTATAACAACACTCTTGGTAACGTTGGACTAGTGAGTACCTTCTTGGAATGCAACATCAAAGAAAATGGACATCTTTATCTCGTAACTTAACTGTTGGTGAGCTAGTTATCATAAAAAAGACAATTTAGTTGGAGTTTTTAAGCTAAATACTCAATATAGCATCATAAAAAGACTATGCGGGCGCAATTGAGTTGTCAAAGGTGGATATTTTGACTGAAGACTATTCTTAAATGATGCTTAGCGCGGCGGAGCTGGAGTTGGTCGAAGTAGGGCACCGAACTAACTGCAAATAGAATGTACTAATAACAGAACTGGGACCGGGGGTATTCATTTCAAACGTGGTTCTGTAGAGGTAGAGCAAGACCACGAGCATACCGTTAACTGGCTGGGTTTTATGGTACCAAATTTGAAGTCGGAACACTTTAGGATAAGGGTACAGACCAACTTCTGATTTTATTAACCGACGACAGGGCAAAAACACCTTTATCGGGAGTAGGAAATATCCTTAAATACCGGTTTAGAAAGTAGTTGTCCATGGGACAAGGAAGGTAACGTCGGTAGAGACATACGAAAATGGGGCTGACAAACGAATGGAATCTACAGTGAGATCTACATGAGAACGTATCATCTGGGGGAGTATTATATTGATGGGTTGCCCTGCATACACTTAACTCTCACCATATCTTAAAGTTCTTAAATAAGGCTGATTTTAAGGAGGCGTTCTAACTGGGTTCTCACCAAGGAGTAGACAGGTGGATTAGTTTAATCTGTTGTACAACCGCAGTACAACATTTTGCCACCTTCTAATCTTCTTTTTTACTATTAGGCGAGGAAATAAGGCACAAAAATAGGCCAAACCTAAGCAAATTGGCAGAGTAAGATGGATCGAGATGCGGTTTTTGACATTCGATTCAGAAAGCCGTCAGAAAAGTTTGTGAACATAGCCACTTTTCGACAGAAAACTTCTGAAGTACCTATGGGCCAGAGCGGATTATAGACACCTCATCTCCTTGAACTTTCCCTTAATTCAGCTCGAAATTGATCTAAGCTCGTTACTCGGTGGTTTTTGGGGTCGCTAAACACGAATATGATGTCGGCGATGACTCCCGGAGTTCCTAGGGCCCAGGGCGGGTATGTCTAACTCATCCCCTGGAACTTTACATTAATTCAGCTAGAAATTGATCAAAGCTCGTTACTGGGGTTTTTTGGGGCCACTGAACACGAATATGATGTCTGCGATGACCTTCGGAGTACCTAGGGGCTAGGGCGGATTATAGACACCTCATCTCCTGGAACTTTGCATAAATACAGCTCGAAAATGATCGAAGCTCGTTACTCGGGGGGTTTTGGGGTCACTGAACACAAATATGATGTTGTCGATGACCCTCGGAGTACCTAGGGCCCATGGCGGGTATGTCTAACTCATCTCCTGGAACTTTCCATAAATTCAGCTCGAACTTTATCGAAGCTCGTTACTGAGGCGGTTTGGGGCCGCTGAACACGAATATGATGTCTGCGACGACCTACCTAGGGGCCAGGACGGGCTATATACACCTCATCTCCTGGAACTTGCCATAAATACAGCTCGATTGGTCGAATCGGCGGTTTGGTTTTTGGGGTCGCTGAACACGAATATCATGTCGGCGATGAACCTCGGATTACCTGGGTCGCAGGGCGGGAATATTTAACTCATATCCTGAAAATTTCCATAGTTAAAACTCGATTATTTTATTTAATCGATTATTTTATTTGTTTATTATATTATTATATTTTATTAATGGAAAGTTCCAGGTGATGAGTTAGACATACACGCCCTGGACCCTAGGTACTCCGGTGGTCATCGCCGACATCATATTCGTCTTCAGAGCGACCCCAAAAACCCCCGAGTAACGAGCGTTGATCAATTTTGAGCTGTATTTATGGAAAGTTTCAGGAGATGAGGTGTATTTAATCCGCCCTGGTCCCTAGGTACTCTATAGGTCATCGCAGACATCATATTCGTGTTCAGCGGCCCCAAAAACCCCCGAGTAACGAGCTTCGATCAATTTCGATCTGAATTTTTGGAAAGTTCCAGGAGATGAGTGAGACATACCCGCCCTGGGCCCTAGGTACCCCGAGAGTCATCCCCAACGTCATATTCGTGTTCAGCGGCCCCAAAAACCCCCGAGTAAAGAGCTTCGATCAATTTTGAGCTGAATTAAAGGAAAGTTCCAGAAGATGAGTTAGACATACCCGCCTTGGGCCCTAGGTACTCCGAGGGTTATCGCTGACATCACATTCGTGTTCAGCGACCTCAAAAACGACCGAGTAACGAGCTTCAATCAATTTCGAGCTGTATTTATGGAAAGTTCCAGGAGATGAGGTGTATATAACACGCTCTGGCCCCTAGGTACTCCGAAGGTTATTGCAGACATCATATTCGTGTTCAGCGGCCCCAAAACCCCCCAGTAACGAGCTTCGATCAATTTTTAGCTGAATTAATGTAAAGTTCCAGGAGATGAGTTACACATACCCGCCCTGGGCCCTAGGTACTCCGAGGGTCATCGCCGACATCATATTCGTGTTCAGCGACCCCAAAAACCCCTTAAGTAACGAGCTTCGATCAATTTTGAGCTGAATTTATGGAAAGTTCACGGAGATGAGGTGTATATAACCCGCATTGACCCCTAGGTACTCCAGAGGTTTTTTGCCGAAAAGTGGCTATGTTCACAAACTTTCCTGACGGCTTCCTGAATCGAATGCAAAAAACCGCACCTCGATCCATCTTGCTCTGCTAATTTGCGTAGATTTAGTGCTTTATTTTCTCGTCTATATTCAAAGTTAGGCATTTTAAGCGATAACTAGTATAAATTATAAATCAACGTCTCTGAATATCTGAAGATACATTGCCAACTAGGGATCCATCAACAAATTCAAGAATTTAGTTTTTAAAATTTTGAAGCAATAGTCAATCTAAATTATCTTCAGAGAGTCTATTGCTTTGTAATCAGTCAGTTTACATTGTCTAAGTTCAGTTTTGATGAGTAACGCTTAAATGTGCAACATTTTTTGTTTATTCAAAGCCACACATTCAATTTCTCAACCTAAAATTTTCAAGTTTCACGAAGGTTTTTTGTATTTAAACTGTCATCGACCGACAAACGCAAAAATTTGTGAAAAGCACCCATTCTACCAACCCACATAAACGACTGATTTTGTAGAAAAAACAAGTAACTTTTTTAAAATAAGAGTAACAATGTCATTATAATAACAGCACATTCCGCAAAAGATTAAACTAATTTATTTAAAAATTAATATCTTTATATTGATTAAACATAAATATTTACACAAAAATGTACTTGTGAATCGTTTAAAAAATTCAAATAAAAACTCCGTAGATTTGTAATTTTAATGGCAAATATAAATCAATTTAAAATAAATAATTTAAACAAGATATGTACATATTAATGAGTAATTATACCAATTTTGGCACAAAACTTTGTTGTCGTATTGTCATTCTCCTCAGCTAATAAAATCATATTTTTTTTTGTTTAATATACACAAAACTCATTAGCACATACATAAAACACACATAAGTGATAATTTATGGATAAAAATGTGATTAATAAAATTGGCAAATAAATTGAATTTATACTTATTAATGTTTATTTTAAGTTACTATAAATTATAATTTAAAATAATATTTGGTATTTTTGTTTGGGAATTATATTTTTAGAAAGAATTTTATTTAAGAATAAGATCCAAACATTGGAATGTAATGCAGTTTATTGTGAACGTGTTAAATATTGATGAAAACAAATATAATTGTAATACAGGCCGACGAAGGAAGAGGGGATTCGCAACTAAAAAAATTTGGCAATTTAACGCCATGAAGAAATTGTGAATGTATATATGCGTAATGTCTAAGCACTGAGTTTTGAATGTGTTCATAAATTTCTTACGAGTCCAAGTCTCGTGAGTAAATAATTTTGTATAACAACTTCTGAGTTGTTACTTGTAAAATTATTTTTATATATTTTTTTAGGTTACGATATACTAAAAACAAATTTGGTTTTTCTTATAAAAAGATTAAACAAAAAAATGTAAATAACGCTGAATTATATGATTGATATATCTTCATCATACGAAATTTATATCAAAACTCATTTGCATTGAACACAAAATTTTAAAAGAGATTTAGTTAGTGAATCAAGTAAATATAATTACTTGAATAATTGATTTATCATATTTAGTTTGTCAAGATTAAAGCTTAATAATTTTTTATTGGCACCATTTGACAATGTTGTTTTGATGCACCGAATGGGAATTTGAAGCTTGATTTCAAGGTTGTTGTCATTAATTTACAAATAGAAAACCACATTTACAGCATAAATTCGATAATTACGCGAAACAACTGTGGCATAATATGCATAAGTGTCTAAGCTTAGGAAGAACAGAAGAACTTGGAAAAACAATTCCAAAGTGAAAATGCATTAGAGAGTGGCCATAAGAAGTTGTGTGGAAGTTATATATCGCAGTCGAGACATATGTAGGTGTAGAACCGACATCGAACACTGGTAGTATTCTTCAAATAATAAAGAATAAAGAAAGTCTACTGCCACTACTAATAAAAAATTATAATTACAGACGCAATGGACGAAGTTATTTTAAGGATGGCCTTTGTGAAGCCAAATGGTTTCGCCTTTGATTTCCGATATGAGATTTAAAATTTAAGAAATGTGACGGTGCCCTGTTATATAAGGCCCGGTCAGGAGGACAATTTCAGGGAGCGCATATCATTAACCTGGCAATCTGCAATATTAAAAAGTAAGAGGAATGTAATGAGATAATGTGCATGCCACATTGAAATAATTTTTGAATAAATTCGAGTCAATCTAAAACTAACTTCCAATCAATTTTAAAACAACGTAAAATACTTATACATACTATGTTCGATATAGTTTGTAGCCAAAGGTATCGATAACATAACAGAATATTAATAAAAAAAATCCAAACCACAATTTTGTTGTATATACAAATCAATACCTTTACCAAAATGAAAAGATTTATGCGAAAAAACAAACCCAAATTATATAATTCAAAACCTACTTGAAAAAGCTTTCGTTCTGCTCATTCATCTTGTCAGCATCTTGAGCCTTATATTTTATTAATTGATCAACTAATTGACGATTCTCATCCTGAAATAAAAAAAATGGATTCATTAAAATTAAAACTTAATCAAAATAAACAAAATAAAAATATTTGAGTAGAATTTTTAACATTATGTGTCATGTTTAGGTCAAGTTCATGATCTAAATTTTAATTTATTATAGTTTTTACAAAATCAGTTTGTTCTAAAAATTTTATGTTTAAATATCAGTTAATATTATTTAGATAATTGGAGAAAATATGAAATTGTGATTTATTGCCATTGAATGAAAATTTGTATAAAAATTGTGTTATTCTTGTCGACATCTTGGTTAAGAAAATGATTAATAGTAGACAATTTTAAAATTATTTTTTTTACATTATGAACGTAAATATTTAATGGTAGTTTGAGCTGCAAATTTAACAATTGGTATAAGTCATCATTAATCATACAATAGTATATCACATACCGAGATGGAAAGTCTTTCCTTTCTGCCGAGGGCTTAAATATAGATCCCGAGGCGGATATGAATTTTTCTACTGTAGGTGTATACTATTTTATTCACAACGATTCAATTACAAGAATTAAAAAAATTTAAAACATGATTTGATACTTCTATTCGAATTTTAAACTCCAAATACTTTTGATCTAGTTCTGCAACATCATAATAGCGTGTAAAGCTAAAGTTGAATATTTTTTATATATTGCTGATCTCCTCTGTTGTTGTTGTTGTTGTTGTTGTAGCGACGTTTTTTCCGTCGAAATTGTTGTGATGGTCCTTGGTCGGAATTGAATTCCGACTGCTTCTGGGGCGTAGACCCGTCCATCATGAGAAGCTTGCTGATCTCCTCTAGGTCTACATGCTTTTGCAATTCTTGCGCATGTGCACAACGTGTTTCTTATATTCATGCTCTTACATTCATGCTCTTACACGTTGGGACATAAATTAGGTGTGGGATGGGTTACGCAAAATGATTACCAATCAAGGTGTGATGCGAGCAATATCTATGATCAGCTTGGCTAGGATCTTATTAAAGTAACTCGGTCACAAACGGATTTAATATAATACCGGGCAATCTTTAATTGTTGTTTTATTGGTTTATGGAGCGTGAATAAAAATACGTGTGTACTGTGTATTGTACAAAGTTAAAAACCGAAGAAAAAAGTATATTTGAGGCCTGTTAATACAATGTTTGACATTCTTAAAAATAGGACGTGCGACATCTATTACAATAATTGTTAAGTTATATTTCTTCTGTCCTAAAACAATTCAATACTTCCACTAAATATAAATTATTATACAAATCAATATTATTAATTTGTCATTTGTTAAAACAGAAAAAAAATAAATTAATCCAATTATTAATTATTAAGTACATATACCTATAAAAATTCTTTAAACTTAAAAACAATGATTTTACTCAATGATAAAATTTATAAATCAAAATAAAGCTTATATTATTCTATTAATCCAAACTTATGAGTAAATTCTCGATGCTTGTTTGTAGGTAGACCCTTTGTTAGTGAATCTGCTAAATTTGATTTGCTGGAAACGTATGTTAGCTTTACATTATCTCTTTCTACCACCTGCTTAACGAATCCCTTATAGACTTCAATGTGTTTCGTTCTTGCCGAAATTGAGTTATTTGTTGCAAATGCCATTGATAGCACCTTTATTGTCACAAAAAATGTTAATTGGTTTATTAATTTCACCAAAAATACCTTCAAAGAAATGTTTTATCCAGAGCGCCTCTTGTGTTGCCACCTTCATTGCCATGTATTTCGCTTCCACTGTTGATGCTATCACATCACCCTGCTTTCTGGAACACCAAGTAATAGCTACACCCTACTTCATAAAAACATATCCTGATGTGGATTTTTTATCATCACGGGCACTAGCATAATCTGAATCAGTGAATCCATAAACTCTACTACCTTGCCTCTTATATTGTAGTTTATAATTTAAAGTACCCTTTAGGTACCTCGTCACACGCTTTACTGCACTCCAATGCGCTTCACCAGCACAATTGTTATATCGGCTTAATGCATTCAACGCAAAGCAAATAGCTGGTCGTGTTATGTTTGCGATGCAAACAACAGGCTTCCAATTGCAGCCTGATGTGGGATATTTTTCATTTTCATGATTTTTTCTTGAGTTTTGGTGCCATTTCCTTGTTTCTGTTTTGCATCCATTGGTGTTGATACTGGATTACCTTCACTCATGTTGTACCGCTTCAATATAGATTCAATATATTGTGCTCACCATCCTCCTTGATATATGCCACATGTCCTTCATCTTAAAATTTCTGTTCAAAACCGTCTTGAGTTTGTTAACCACTTCAACGTAATTTGCGAAAATTAAAATATCGTCAACGTATATGGCGAGAAATAATATGAACTGCTTTTGTTTGTTCACCATGGAGTAGATACACTGGTCCGCTGCCAAACACTATAGACCAAAATCTAACAATACCTGATTTAGACTCTCGTTCCACACTCGCCTTGCTTGTTTGAGACCATATAACGATTTGACCAGCCTGCATACTTTATTTGAGCCATCTTCATATCCCTTTGGTTGATTCATATTAATTTCCTCATTTAAGTTTCCATTCAAAAACGCCGTTACAGCATTCATCTGCTGTATATCGAGATTGAATTTTACTGCCAGCGCAAATAAACATCTCACAGAGCTATATCTTACTACTGGCGTAAAAGATTCGTGGTAATCAAGACTTACAGCGTGAGATTTTACCATTCGTTTCCAATTTAGTTTTATACACCCATTTACCGTCAATAGACTTTTTATCTCTAGGTAAATCGGTTAGTACCCTCGTTTCGTTTTCAATTAATGCATTGTATTCTTCATCCATTGCCTGACGCCACTTCATTGAGTCAGCCCGACTCAAAGCTTGTTCCATTGTAACTGGGTCATCTATTTCTTGCCCAGTCATAACATAGAAATTCTGCATTTAATTTGCGATTCTGCCTGAACGTCTAATTTCGTTTGCATTGTCTGTATCCGATTCCTCATCTTCAATAATCCAATTTGGATCTGTTCTTGTCTCATCTAATTGTGACCCAGTTGAATCAATAAAAAATTCTTCTTCATCTTCCACTGAATCAATTGTTCTGATGTTGGTTTCATTTATGTCAAACAATGACTGACCCATCCGTGACTACGTTTGATGAATGTTGTTATGATAATCTGCTGTGACATCTTTATTATTTTCAGCTGGCAAGAATAAAAAAGAATTATTAATTTGATTTGAATTTTCAATTACCTTGACGTCTTTTTCTTCGATGAATATAATATCTCTGCTTATCAATATCTTCCTGGTGTTTTGGTAAAACAGCCGATATCTTTTTGTCTCGTTGCTTTACCCCACCATAATACATTCAATTGATTTGCTGTCCAGTTTACGTGGCTTCTACTTCGGAACGTGAACCATGGCTTTACACCCAAACACACGAAACATGGATACATCAGCTACTTTTCCACTCCAAATTACTTCGGGAGTTTTGTCTCCTGTACCTTTACACAATGCGCGATTTGTCATATATGTTGCTGTGCTAATTGCATCAGCCCAAAATTCCAGCGACAAATTCGAATCCAGCAGCATACATCGTGCCTTTTCAACTAGCGTTCTGTTCATTCTTTCTGCTAGGTCGTTTTGCTCAGGTGCAGGTAAGGTGCAGTATTTTGATGTATGATTCCAGACTTTTCCAAGTATTTTGTGAAAGATGTATTGCAGTATTCTGTTCTATTTTCCGTTCGTAATGATTTTATTGTTTTTCCAGTTTGATTCTCTACTTGAGCTTTGAAATCTTCGAACTTTTCTTTTACTTGTGATTTTTCTTGTAGATTATATATGAAAACTTTCCTGTTAAAATCATCTATAAAAGTTAAAAAATATTTAGTCTCACCAAAAGATTTCTGTTGCATCGGCCCACATATGTCCGTATGCACCAATTGTAATAAATCGGTTGCCCTTGTGCCCTCATGCGTGAATGTTAGCTTTGTTTGTTTCCCTTTGATGCAAGTAATACATTTACAAAATGATTTGTCTGAAAAATTCATGCCTTGTACACAGGTTCTCATCCATTTCATATTTTCCAAATTGATGTGGCCAAGCCGTCGATGCCGTAATTCTGGTTCTTATTTTTTTACTTCCTCAGTTGTTGGTAAAATTTCTGTTCGAAGATTTACTTCTTGATGAATCACTTCGAGTTTAAACAATCCACCTTCACTAGTTCCCGTTGCTAAAATTTCTCCGTTGCTATTTGTGATTTTGCATTTATCTTCACTGACGAAAATCGTTCTTAGCCCTCGCTTTAGTAACTCTTTTACAGAAATCAAATTCACTGTGAGATTCGGTACATATAAAACGTCATGTAACGTTGCATTGAAAATGTTTGACCCATTGCTTATAGTTAAATCTACAGTTCCACTATATTCAATTTTAAGTCGCTCGTTATTTCCGACAATGACTTCACTTTGCGGTTCTGGTCCAGTGCGTTTCAAAATTGATTTATGAAACGTCATATGCCGACTTGCACCCGAATCAATATACCAAATGTTGGGTTTACTTTCTATTGAATATAACGTTACACACATTGCCAATCTTTCCTCATATTCTTTTTTAAATTTCGCTAGTAAAGCGAAACGACAATCCCTTTTATAATGACTATTTTATAATAACTTTTCTTTTTCTTATTGTTCGAATTACACATTCCTTTAGTATGATTTTTCGCTATTAAAGCCTGATCTTCATTTTTCACTGTAACACTACTAATTGGATCATATGCCTGTAATAATCTCGATGTCAATTCATCCACTGTATAATCTTTGCCTGAACCATCTAATGCCAATTTAAACGCACTATATTCTTGTGGCAAACCATTTAAAATAAACGTACACTTTACATTGTCCGGAATTTCCATGCCACAGTTTTTCACTCTTTGCCATTAACTGACATGTGCATGAACATGTGTTTCAACTGAATCGAAATCAATGTGTGGGCTTTAATCATTAAGAAAGACGGTGCGTCACAGGATCAAGGAATATGCAACCGGCTGAATTATTGGCAACATTTTTGTTTTGTTTCAGCAAATTTTTGAAAAAATTTGCTATTTTCTTTTTAATTTACTTTTATTTTGTCAGTGATAGGATTTTTGTCTATTTATCTCTTCTTTAACAAAAAATATAAAAAACAAAAAAAAGAAAGATTTACGTCCATCAACACCTCTGAACGTGTGTTGTTGTGAGCATAAAACATTCATTCGTGAATGAATTTTGATGACTCTTTGGAAAAAGATGCAAACATGTATGACAAGGAACTGATTAGTTTTTGAGCGATAGTGAACAAAATGGTGTGGGGTCCCTGGAGCACCTGTTTTTTTTGAAAGCTCGATAACATCTGTACCTGATAATTGAATTGGATGAAGCTTGGTATATGAGTATGATAATAATAATAATAATAATAATAATAATAATAATAATAATAATAATAATAATTTAGTACGGTTCACAATAGTTCTGCATCTCAACTTCCGGTTTTTCACTCCCGGCAAAATTTTTGTTTGTACTTTTTTGAAGTTTTTTCAGTGCCTTTATGCACACTACAGTCTAAAATAATGAAGTGATTATGATGAAACTTATGGAAAAGGTTCCAATTAGTGTGAAAAGATAATTATCATCTTTTGGGACACATTGATCAAAGTGGCGGGGGGTCTACCATACAACTGCTGACTTTTTACACTTTGTTTTTTAAGTTCTCTCTTTCTCTTTGTTCTCTCTATAACATATGTACCTGATAATCGAATTGAATGAAACTTGGTACATAAACAGTTAGTACGGTTCACAACAGTTCTGCATCCTAACATCCGGTTTGTCACTTCCGGCTAAATTTTTTTTTTACTTTTTCTCCTACAACAGAATTTATGTTTGTTGGGATACTACTGCTTTCTTTAATATTTTTATAATTAGAACTACGAAGTCTATAACATTGGTTAGCTTTTAGTTAAAGTGTTTGATGGATATTAGCTCATTATATATCCAGAACACAGCGTCGCAATATTTTTAAAGAATGAATAACTAAAGCCCTATAAAATATGACATAGGCCAATATTTCGTGATAGGATAGCGAAAATAAAAATAAAATAAGAGATAAATAGCGAATTCAATTTAAAATTTTGCAGTTACAAAACAAAAATGGTGTTGCCAATAATCCAGCTACGCTGTGTTCCTCAATTAATAGTCCACACATAGAGTTATATGATGGCTCGGTTGTTCGAGCAAGCAATAACGTACTATCATCAAGGAACAATGCATTGGTAAGCTTGGGGATGCTACTGTTGATTGAATAGAGATCATCCGCCAGAACCCCTAAGCTATCACCCTGGCTAGTGATATCTCAATTTCTCACTGCTATATTGCCAGTTGTATATGTGATATCTCGCTTGAACTCGTATGTCAATAGCAGGACTGACGTGCGCGGGGTTGTCACACCCGTAGATCAAAAATTAAAAAAAAAATGTACAAATAAAAAACATGATCCTTCCATGCGTAAATTTTTAAAGTACGAATTTTGTGAGTTGTTCTTACTTTTTTATAACATTTGAGCTTTCAGTGCTCTTTGATGATGCAAAAAACATCTATAATTTCACCGAAATTTAACTGCTTCGCTAATTTTGATTCTTAGTACAGAATCGCAAGACATGATATTGAAAGAAACAGGATCTCTGAAAATTTTTGATTCAAAAATAGTATCAATATTTTTAATGGCAATTGCATTCAATAAATCTAGAGAACCTCATTTCGACAACTCTTCTAAAATGTCTGCCTTGTATATTACAACGAATTGCTTTGTACAGGTTAATATTTTCTCCTCTTTCCTTAGAACTTAAACATTACGCTTGATATTACTAAATCTGCAATAACAATAAAATCGTATTTCTTTTGAATTCTGTTTCTTGGTCATAAAGGCGGCTGTTTTTAGGATCTTCGTTTGCATTTCCAGAAAATGTTCCGAACCGTTTTATTTTTTTACTTATTGTCAGAAAAGAAGAAATTTTTAAACCATTTGTCACCATTTACTTTCCCTTAAGATGACGTCACATGGATTTCTTAGAATCTGCGAGAAGACTATCAAGATTGCAGACCTCAACATCTGTAATTGTTGTTTGTCTTGTTTGAATGATATGTTTCTGTCATGGATATCTTACAATATTTTAAGCCATATTGATGGCATTAATCTTCAGGTAAATTTACTCATGTACTTTTTAATTCCGTTGATGGCTAGATAAGTTTCGGCTGTTAAGTTAATAGCTTTAAGAGCCATATTCTTAGTACTTAGTACTTTAGCCATATTTATAGTACTGGAAGACGTTTTGCAAAAGATCTAACAGCATCAATTCTAGCAGACCATCGCGTGTTAGAAAGCTTATAGAGACTGCGAAATATCTTTCTTTAAAATCGCTCATCGTTGAAGGGTGCTGCTAAATAAGGTATAGCATTTATTAAATTATTTCAAAAAATGTAACCTAATTTGAACATTATTCGGCAGAATCAATTGAGACTCTGAGCTCCAAATGGGGAATACACAGTATATAGGTTTTCTCTACAAATTTCTCTTTCCGTTCTTTTGTTTTCACTTTTGATGCTGCTTTCGTTATCATACCTCTGTCCCTCGTTCAGCTTGAATTACTATTTCTACATGGCTTGCACATAATTGAATGAGCAAATTTGGGATTTCCGATGATACACAATGAACTTGTTAACGATGCTAAGCTTGCTTGGAAATTCTTACTTTTTCTAAATGATAACGTAGCAAGGGATCACAGCGACTAATATCCTTCAAAAATCCCAAGAAGTTATCGTTATCAAGTTCATTAACCATATGGGTGTCGCCGCTCAAAACCATGCTCCTTTCACTTAAAAACAAAATAGTATCCAAAATTCATTTTAAAAAGTGCTTCCATATTTTTGCTTGGTCTTCGTTTTGATCGCAAAACAATTATAAGCCGATAATTTGTCGAATAATTTAGCTTAAGAATATCCTTAAGGACGACATAGATGAGAACAATTTTACTTAATATTCGTGCTAAATAATCGTCACGGTAGGCAATAAAAGGAATCTTTTTTAGAGCTCAAAACTAGCCAATCTCGTTCAATTTTTTCTCCTTTTGGTAAAATTTTCAAACGATCACAGGCAAACAATGTAGGCATTTACGCATATACCCTCGACGAATCATATTTTCAGTAATTTGTGACTTTTTTATTTTATCTTCTAAACTAACTACCAACATCAAAACCATAGTAAAATCCAATATCCTTTGTTTGGTTTTCTGCTTGCGATGTACAAGTTAAAGGAATTTATTGGGAATCATAACTTACGATGACTTACTCTGGAACGATCATAGCTCTTTGAATGGTGATGGTAAAGAGCGCGTCTTAAAATTCGGTCTCATTAGTAGATGTAAACAATATTTCACTCCGTATCAATTACTCTACATTTATGAGTCACTCATCCTTTAATGAAGCATTGTTGTCAAGTTTGAGAAGCTGGATATATTTCTATTCTATTCTGGTTCTTTTAGATTCTGTTGAAAAGCCCGCTATACGAATTATGGGTGATCGAAAAACAAAATAAATAGTTTGAAATAATCTTTTCTGACGGGAAGAATATGTTACAACTCTTTTTAAAGTAAAGATCAAAACAAAAATAATAATTTGAAGCAAATGTTAAATCGCTTAAAATAATATTAAACAAACAAATCAATAAATAATTTTTTTTCAAAAACAAATTCCAATTATCACACATCATAAATAATATATCACCTTCGTATCACTTTGATTATTAGACTTCGTTTTGATAAAACCAGAAATTAATTTCTTTTTTGAAAACATTATGATCAAACAGAATATATTCACTTTATTTTATTGACATGAACTATATCAAAATACAATAACTATATAATTTATATGTTAATTATTCACCAAAAAAAATCACTCAACTACGTTTACTCTATCACAACAAAAACTCAACAACAATCACTTGAGTAAATAAATAAACTGAATTTAATTCATAAATATGAGATGGAAATCACTTGAAAATTTTTCCGAAAAATTGAAAATAAAACTTATAGCTTTTTTTTACTTTGTCGCTTTTCTATATTTTTAACGATTTCCAAATTGTTTGTTTTTATTTTGCATATTATAACGTATTAAAAGTATATAGTGGAACGACAATACATAAGACCGTTTGCATAAAACACGAAATGCAAAAAACACGATTTACCATTAAAACTGTGCTAGTCAAGGTTTTAGTTTTTCTAACTGTGTTTACTGCAGCGGAGCCTTAAAGAAACGAAGTAGATCTTTTTACTAATATCAAACGACTCATCTTCAACTGTAACATTAAATTTTCTTAAATAAAAATTAATTTTTAAAAATATGTCTCCAAAATAATAATATTATAGCTGGGAGTCTGCCAAAATAAACAGAAATAAAATTATTAATTTTACGATTGAATTATTAAATGAAAACGAACGAGTTTGATAGATCAGCTGAGATAGATCAAACGTTTATATTAAGATTCAGCATACTGAAACTAATTGAGTTCATGAAAATATTTAGTTATAACAGAAAAGAAAACAATTTTCTTACGGATGACGTCTGTAACTAAAAAATGGATATGACGATAATTTTCTTTATTATAGTTTTTATTACTGATGCGAGTTCAAAACATATTGCAATGTTTGTAAAATGTAAATGCAATTAATTGAGGGCATGACGAAATGTTAATTAATTGCATTTCCGGTTGAATAGTTCAAGATTTTTGTTGTTTCGAATTTTTTAAAGTTGGATTAGTGGTGAAAAATTTAATCAATATGAAGGAACGAACGGGTATAGATAATTCTAAGCCCAGTAACGAGACCAAGGATACGCATGCTACAAACTATGCGGACTGTTGTTAAAAAAGTAACGAACATAATCATTTTTTACTATGGATCTGATATTTTTTCTTAGGTTCCACAACAATATCCGTTCTGTGGTGTTAATTGACGCAAATTTTTTTGTTTTTGTTTTTCATATTTTTTTTTAAAGAATGGATAACTAAACAATAAATCCTATCACATATTAAAATATTAGATAGACCAATATTTCATGATATGGATAAAGGAAATTAATTTAAAATAAAATTGTAAAAGGCAAATCTTTTAGAAAAATTTGCATGAACAAAACTAAAATTGGATGCCCAATAATCCAGTTAGTGCCATATCACTCACTACTATTCCCAGTGGTATGTGATATCTCACGCTAACTCGTATAGCAATAGCAGGGAGTGGAGTACGTTCGTAGATCAAAAATTTACAAGTTAATAAAAACCACAATTTGATACGCTCCTTATAACAATTATTCACCCCGTTCTTTCATAGCGAGTAGCTGATACAAATATAGCACTCTCAAATACAGGACTGAAAATAATAAAATATCGTTTTACTCCTAAATTCAAATAAAAATTTCTTTCAAATACTCACAGATTTAATTTTTGCTTCAAAATTGTTGCTTTCCAAATAAATAATTTTTGTGAATATTTTGTTCAATTTTCCAAGTATTGTTATAAAATATATATAAAAATGACGACGAAAACGTACTAATTTTCTTCTTTTGCAAACGAAATGAAAGAAAAGAAAAATATTGTCGACAAACAAAATGAGTAATTGGTAACCCTAGTTCAGTTTTGGCTGTTAAATTGTTCGATTTTAGTTCGATTTAGCAGAAGTTGGAATTTAGAATTATTGAAATTCTTAAAAATCGTAATAGCCTTTGTTACATCAACATCGGCCGGAAACTGATTAGGTAGAAACGGAAAAAGGAACCATTATTATATTCAGATTAATTTTCATCAAAATAGGGTTTAGAGTTACGGCCGGTAATGAAGTTTAATATGATTGGATTTCGAAAAGCGGAGGTCAGTAATTTTTTGTTCAGATTTAATTTAATTTTTATTTTTAAAATTTAATTTAGTTTTCTAAATTTTACACGGCCAGAAACAGTCCCAACTTAACACCGAAAAAACATGAATAAAAAAGAAAATTGGCATAGCATCGGACAAAACTCAAATAATACTAGTACATATACATACCAAAGGCAACCTTCGGACAGGATACAAGAGAATATCAGTCATTTTGTGCACTCTGAGCGTTCATCACTGAACATGGTATTCTGCCTTAACTAAAACCTTAACTAACCTTAGAACCAAAAACTTGTGCTCTGTAACATATTGCATTGCTTCACGAGCACGAAATATCTGGCAGACCTTTAAACGACTGTCTAACCTGTAGCGCAAAACAAAATACATAACTATATCATTCAATGGTATTATAATGGTCACCAGCAAGAGGTGCGGTAATGAATTCAAAAGACAGATCACTCAACACCCTAAAACAAAGCATATAGCAGAGCACTAAGAAGAATATAAACACTACCAACTAACAACTCTAAGAATTTTACGAAGATGACGTCACTCGAGCAATTAAGCCTACAAAAACATCCAAAAACCTTAGACCGTACGGTCGGTTATATATTATGATTAGGGCTTCCAATACCAGTATCGGTACTACCGAAAATACCGACAATGGTCTTAAAATCCAATTTCGGTACTACCGGTATTTAGCATCGGTAATACCGAATTTAAAAAAAAAATTTATATTGTCTAAAAAACTTTAACAACATCTTTAACTACAAATGTGTACCAAATATCCATAATTTGACTTAGGCAACACGTTTTTGCAACACGGTTTTTCTTATTTTCTTATGTTATTTTTTCCAAATGAGTTAAAAAGAGATAGTATGTACATAGAATACGCAGAATATGCAGAACGATGAATTACATCATTCAAATGCCCGACTAGAAATTAGTTCAGGGAACCCGGATTATGATCAGATCCGGATCAGATTTTCCGTAATACGGCAATCTGATCAGTTCCTGATTAGCGTACAGTACCGTTTCCCTTGATCCGGCCATCTGATCAGCTCCTGATCAGCGTACAGTACCGTTTCCCTTGATCCGGCTATCTGATCAGTTACTGATCAGCGTGCAGTACTTTATCCGTTGATCAGGCTATCTGATTAGTTACTGATCAGCGTGCAGTACATTATTCGTTGATTCAGTCATACGATCAGTGTCTGATCGAAAAAACTCATCTTATCCGATGTCCTGAGCTGGATAATAATACAAAATTTAGTTTTTTACCTGATCCATTCTGTATATAATATTGCTCATTAAACAATAAATTCGTTATTAATGGTATAACTTACTGTTTAAAAATATAAGCATTTGAAGTGTACTTGAAATTATATGAATAAAATTAAGGAAAAATGGTAATATTTTTTTCATTTATTTAATGTCAAATTAATATTTAAGAACAAAATTAATTCTAAACCTTTGAACGGATCTGGTATGGATCTCTTGACCAGACCGGACATGAAACTGTTGAATGGATCCGGCATGGATCTTTCCGGAATAGATCTTTTAAATGGATCCGGAATGGATCTTTGAAATGGATTCGGAATGGATATTTGAAATGGATCCGGCATAGATCATTTAAACGGATCTGTACGGATCATATATGGCGTGACGATTTTTAATCATGTCCGGATCAGGAGGCCTGATTCATCCCTGATCAGTCTTCAGGCAATCCTGATCCGGATCGGACCCTATACTGATCTAATTTCTAGTCGGGTGAGTATGTTATTGCGATCTAATCTTTAAATGAAACTTGTGCTTTTGTGTAGAAATATTAAACAAAATAATAGTTTTAAGTTACTAAACTATCCAATCAATTAGTCAATAGTGAATAGACTATCGAATAAATCAATCATTTGATTTGATGTAAGTAAAATATTGTTTTCAAATACTTTAAGGACATAATTAACAACTCAATAAAAACAAATAAATATTTACTTACAGTCATAAAAAATATGAGTAGAGATAAAGAGTCTCCGTGGAAATACTTCAAGCGCACTAATGACGGTGGTATATGCCAAATTGATAAATGTCGAAAGCAAATTAGAACAGCTGGTGGAAGTACTAGTGGATTGTATGTTCATTTAAAAAGCAAACACAAAATAAACTTATTAAAAAGAGACGTTAGCAATTACGAAGAAGAAAACTTTGCTGCAAAATCAAATGTTGTAGTTCGTGGAAAAATACCCACATATTCTAAGAATTCTGTAGAATGTAGATGACTCTTTACAGGCAATTATTTCGCGTTTGGTAGCAAGGGATGGTTTCCCGTTTGTTAAAATCTGTACGTCATATGATATTCGTAGTCTACTTCAATTCAAAGGTTATACAAACATTCCAAAGTCACTAAGTACTGTCATCGTGATTGTTTTGTTATTGTAACTAACTGAACTATAATTAATGTTACAACTGATAAACCTCTATATATTATTTATTATTTATAAAAGGTAGCAATTAATTTATTTTTTGTTAATTAATTTGCTTTTTTGTACTCTTAAATACTATTTTGTATAAAATTGGTTCTTTTTACCAATTGAATATAATATATCTTACTAAAAACTGACAAATTTATTTTTTAATTTATTTATTTTAATCAATTTTCAAACCAAAATTCTGCAATTATTTTTTTTCTGGAATATCGGTAGTACCGCGGTAATACCGGTATTGAGGGTAACTTAGATCGGTAATACCGGTATTAGCAAAAACGGTATTTTTGGAAGCCCTAATTATGATCAAGAATTTAGGCTCTAACAGCATCTCTTAACTTGCATGTCTTTTTAATCCCTTCATCAAAAACCTCGAAATGCGGAGCCTAAAACTTGGTCAAAGCATACCAATATTAAAAACGGAGGAAACAAGAGAGTTAATTAAACTAAATACACTAGAATTGGCTAATTGAATTACAAAAAACAGAAATACCTAATGAGAAAAATTCAACTTAAAGTAGTGAAAATATTGATGAAATTTCAACTTTGAAATACCATCGCCTCTGTATGTTAGTTGGATGGCGTGTCTGCCAACACTGATTCGAACCATGGCACTGATGAGGATAGTTCGAATCCCAATACGAAACACGTATAAAAGAAAAATGGAGTTTTTCTCTGAGAAAAATCCAAAATATACTTTCGAATTGAAAAATTCAAAATAGTTAATTGCTTGAGTTTAAGTGCTCAAACAATTTTCAATAGTCAAATATAGTGAATTAAAAAATTGTGGAAACTATTACCGATTGCTAGTTGGCTATATCCAAATATATTCTACAACGCCAAACGTTTATTAAATTTGAAAACGAAAAACCAGTTAAACCACACAATGACCTACTGGCTCACCATTTTTAGCTGATACAATAATGACGCGGTTTCCAAGACGACGAATTCTTAGCAACGAAACTAGCACGATTGCAAACATCGCCACATCGTTCTGTTGAAACGCTCTTTCGTTAAGGGAGCAATCGAGTCCAGTAAGGTTGCCCCGTATTCTTCTCCAAATACGAAATACGTCGAAATCAGACCAGGTTCACAAACATTATGGCACTGCTCGATATGCAAACACACAATCAGCAAAATCGAAGGAAATTATCTAAATTTGTAAATCACAATCAATGGAATACAAACTACATAGCACCTTGTTGGCCAACAAAACAACAACTAATAACATTGCATCTAACAACTACCTACTATGTAGTCACCTACTAGGGTATCACTCCTTAACAGCACAGCATGGGGAACGAAAACAGCGCTATCATCAGATCATATTCCAATGATAATCTCGATTCATATATCAATACCCAAGTCCAAGTCGAACCGCAGTTCCATCCAATAAACATGCTAGGGAACGTGAGTACGTAATATCCTGAAGAAAGCTGCAAAAATAGTCATTCCATTCCAGATACCTACACGGAAATTAGACGTAGTTGCCCTGATGCAAGAAATGAACTATGGGCAACAGATTCGACCAACGAATCGAAGAAATATCAACAAAAGTAAACAACAATCTTGAACAATCTGACTTAAATGCAGGCCGTGAAACAGAACGCGTTGTAATATCATTCAACGGCCAATTAACCAATTAAAGAGGTCTAAATAAAGAGGTCTGATTGCTTGAACGGTGTATATCTAAGTGTACCAGGTAGTTCGGACAACATGAGATGTTGTTGTTGTTGTAGCGACAGTTTTGGTGCTAATCCTCCGGCTCCATGTCCAGGTTCAGGAACTCTGCTACTGCCCTTGGGCGGTACCACAAATCTTCCTTCGTCAAGTTGGTTACATTTTCAGGACAATTAAATAGGTGGTCTACATCGTGTGGCGTGCCCTCACATGCGGGACACTTGTCAATAATTTCAGAATCAATTCTACTCATGTAGTTGTTTAGGATGCGTGACCAACCGGATCTAAGTTGAGCAAGGATGGATCTAGTGCTACGGGGCAATTGGACCTCTTCGGCAGCGACTTTTGGTGGCTTTTTATTTAGAACACGATTTGGAATATAGTTCTTTATTGCATTTTCGACCGTTTTGGTGTGGTGTTTTTAAGCCTGTTCTATATGTAGATTCGTCGATGTTACCAGTAACCTGGCTATCTCTGATATCTTGCAGAAAGCATCTTGCTGTCTTCCTTATGTCTCTGGGTGGTTCTATCATAGTTAAGGTGTCATTGCAAGGATGTTACTCTTTGTGACAGGCCAATAGATATTGTTTGGTTAGCATTTCATTATGTTCACGGACCGGCAATATGTTACTTTCCTCGTGTAAGTGATCACGGTGGGCCATCCGGTGACATCCGGTTGCGGTTCGCAAGGCAGCATTTTGTGTTGTTTGTAGCTTATTCCAGTGAGTGTTGGCAACTTGAGGGGTCCATATGGGTGCAGCATAATTTATAATTGGTCTTCCTAATTCCTATTGCTTTGTACGTTGTTAAGATCGTGTCTTTATCTTTGCCCCATGAACTACCCGCTAGTGCTTTCAATGCGTTGTTCCTGTTTTTCAAACTTGAGTTTATTAGTTGTGCATGAGCATTGAATTTAAGCAGTGGGTCGAATGTTACACCCAGCAGTCTCGGATTTTTCACTGTAGGAATAAGTATGTTGTCTATGCAGATGCTTAGTGTTGAATTTACTTCCTTCGTCCATGTGGTGAAAATTATAGAAGTGGACTTTTCAATGGAAAGTTTTAGTTTTCTGGTTTTAAACCAATCATTCAGAATATTAAGGTAGGTATTCAAGATATTTGTGAATTGCTGCAGGTTATTTCCTGTTGCAAGCACTGTGCAGTCGTCTGCATATGACGTGATAGTTATTCCCCTTCTGGTGCGGTAGGCAAACTGCTTAGGTAGAGATTGAACAATGACGGTGAGAGAACTCCGCCTTGAGGAACTCCTTGCCTTAGCACTCTCATTTTGGACTTGCTGTTACGGAACTCAACTTATGTTTGGCGACCTCTGAGGTAATTGCACAACCAGTGCTTCATTAAACCTGGCTAGTTAGTATTGAAGATATCATCCAATAGAGCAGCGTGCGACACTGTGTCGAATGCTTTTGACAGGTCAAGTGCGACTAAAATTGTTCTAGCGCATGGTTGTTTTTGATTCAGACCATCACTAATCTGGTTTTGTATTCTGTGTAGCACGGTGGTTGTACTGTGTGCTCGTCGGAAGCCATGTTGGTGTGGCGCCAAATTACAGGATCTTGTCAGCTGAGGGAGCAGAAGTGCTCCAATGAGTTTTGCGACCGATAAAAGAATGGAACACAAGCTTAGGTTGGGAAGAACACAAATAGTTGAGATTAGTAGTGTGCGGTTAGATGAAATGTCATTATATGAAGGTGTACCGCAAGGGTCTGTTTTGGGACCTCTGTTATTTTCACTTTTTGTAAACGATATCTCTTCTTGCTTAAGGTTCTCTACGTTTCATATGTACGCAGATGATCTCCAAGTTTATTTGGGTGTTGCAAGGGTTTCTTGTTTGGAAAAATTGAATGATGACATTAAGAGAATTCTGAAATGGGCACATGATAATGACTTGCTTCTGAATGCCAAAAAAAAACTCAATCTATTATTATTTATAAACATAATTTGTTGAGTAATAATTTTCCTAATGTTGTAGTGGATAATGAGGTGATTAATTACTCAACTTCTGTGCGAAATCTGGGGCTTATTGTTGACTCTACACTGTCCTGGGAGGAACATATTGATACAATTTGTAGTCGTGTGTATGGTATTCTTCGTTCTCTATGGAAATTAACGGCATCTACTGGTGTGAAATTGCGACATAGGCTATTTATGGCTTTTGTTTTGCCACATTTTTTGTACTGCGATGTAGTCTTGTTTGGTATGTTTGATAAATGCATGCATAGGTTAAGAATGTTGTTCAATGCATGTGTAAGATATGTCTTTTCATTGAGAAAATATAACCACGTTTCGCCTTTTTCTAAACTAATCCTGGGATGTGAAATTGAATACTTTCAATTTCGTACTTGCTTATATATCCATAAGATTTTAAACAACAAGAGTCCTCCATATCTATATAGTAAACTTATGTTGTCCAACTCTAGGCGAACCGGGCATTTTATACTACCTATAAATAGGTTTCGTATTTTAAACTCTTCATTTTTTGTTCTTGGAGTTAGTATGTACAACGCGTTGGCGCAGATTTTGTTCGTCTCTACAAAAAGTATTACAATTTTGAAATATGTTTGAACGAGGATAAATCCTGATTGCTCTATATCATATACTTGGAATCTGTGTTGTGGAATCTCGTTTGACCTTACTCGAATTGCTGTATATATTTTTAGTTTTACTTAAACTGTATGAAAATTGCACTAATGAGTTGTTTGTTGAACGACTGTGATAATTAATTAATTTTACTGTAAGCTGCAATATGTGATATTGATAAAAATTTACCTTCTCTTATTTTCACTTTTTAACTAGTATAAGAAATTATTAATGTAAATAGAAGCCTATAAAGCTTAATTACAGGAAATAAATTAAATAAATAAACACTCAACTCAACACTACCACAAACGATAAAAAGTGGTTTTCGAACTACAGCTGATGTCAACAAACATACGTCGAGTTCAACAACGACAAGTCAAAACATCAGTAAATGAAGCAGGAAGTACCATAGAGAGGCCCTTTGTTTTCTTGCATTGTTGAACTTCTACATGTATATGCCATAACCACCTGCAAAACTAAAAATAGTCTCCTTCCTATACTGACGACAGACATTATCAATTTGTGTTTGTATTCGAGCAGCGTCTGACCATATAAATAAATAAATGTCCATGTTCAACACCAGGCTCACAGAAACTGCGAGTCAACAGCAAAAATCTTCACGTCACAGGAAACACGATACCAATTGTCGGACAAACTAAAATAGTCTTCATGCTGTTCGAAAATACGTTGAGGTTTTTCATCCACGCAAACAAATCTGGAACAAAAAACAAACTCGCAGCAACGTTCTGAAATCCTTTACAAGCACCAACTGGGGCAAAGCTGTTGGTCGCTACATTTTAAATTTTGTTGAAACCGTTTGATTCTCATAGCTAAGCTAAACTGCAGCAAACAACAATAAATGCGCAACATCTGAAATTGTCTGAATAAGTAATGTAACTGATACCGCCAGCAGGTCCAAACTAGAATAGGCACAAGGGACACCTAAAAGAACTATATAAAAAAAAGGTGAAAGAACTATATAGAAAACCGAGACAGTGAACAAATATGAAAAATGGATGGTGCTTGATGAGCAGCAACCAACACCAGTGAACTCATCAGAAACACTTTACTCAAATCGTTAAGAATTTAGGTCAGGCAAGTGTCACTTGCTAAATAATTATTTTAGTAAGATGGGCAAAAGCATCATCGATGTCTGCCCTAACTATAGTTTAAAACCACACGAGACCGGGAATTTGCTTAAATGCTCAAAGTATTTTACCAGCCTGAAATTAATAATGGACAAACCATAAAAAGGCGGCTGCTTTTCGTTGGCTTAAAGACGTTGGCAGATGAATAATGAATGCGTTAAAACAAACAACAAAACAGACCTAAATTGCCTTGTCTGACCCAAGTTCTTGTCAATCTGGGTAAAGTGTTTTTTATGAGTCCACGGGTGGTGTTATTGACATGACACCATTAAAATACTCCACCACCATCGACGAGACACACCACAAACTGTCTAGAAAACAAAAACAATTCAGAGAAATTTTTGAGAAGGCTAGAGCTCGCTCCATTCCGGCTGGCAGAATTCAAAATCTAAAACCAAACTTTCCACATGAAGAGTGTGTGCTTTCTACTCAAAGAGATGACATCCGTAAACCAGATTAACCCGACTCCGGAATTTTGAACTTAAACAAGCGAATTAACAAGTTGATCACGGATCATAAAATATATAAATGGAGAGAGCTAGTGAGTAATTGCGAAACGCCTCCGGATGTCATCTGATGACTCTCTGAGATCATCTGCACGAGTAATGTAATATATTATCGGTCGGTCTGTGAATATAATGAAATGCTAACTAAACAATACCTCTGGGGCTGTCACAAAGAGCAACAATTATAAGTAAGGAAGGGAAAAGGAAGAAAGCGTTTTAGCGTTTTAATGGTATCATGTCATTGGACTTCACCACCTAGCGACATAAGGAAAACTGCAAAATGCTGACTACAAGAGGTCGGACATAACCAACTCAACGGAAACATTGATGAGCTTACCCATAAAAAAACTATACAATAAAGAACAACCCCCCCAAATTGCTTCAACACTAACAACAAAAACTGCCTAAATAGTTCTTATGGTTCATAAGAAAAAATATACCACCACCACCAACATAAAGAACATCTGCAAAAGCAGACACAGAAAATGGAGAGCTGAAACATTATGCGAATGATGCGTCGCAACAACCACAACATAAAAGAAATCTAGATAATTGTTCAAACAATATGATAATCTAAGAAACTCGTTGAACAAATCTTAACAATCTCGTTCAAAACTTCATTTTCCTTTTACTAAAAAATAAATATAAAAAAAATGCTAAAATCAAAATGATCTTACCTGACTTTTTCTGAACTTGTCCTCTAAAGCATTAAACGCTAATTGTAAGGCAGTATGTTCATCTATTAACGTCGTATTTATTATCTTTAACTCTGCAATACTAGAAGTTAGCATTTGAACTTCAGCTTTCAATGAATTATTCACAGCTATTTGATCGGTTAACACTTTTTCCTTTACTATCAACGTTTCAGCTTGTTCGTTTAATTTGACATTCATTTCTACAATGCGTTGTGCATTCTCACCTTTACGACGATGTAATTCGGTGAGCTCTTCTTGTTGTGCTAATAATTTCTTTTCAAACGATTGTATTTTCGAAGATGTCGTATCACCGGACCCACCACCGAACTGTATACGTTCATAATCAACATTTAACTTTAAATTTTGCGCTCGTAATTGTGTATTTTGATCGAAGAGACGATTATCTAAAAAAAAAAACATTATGCAAACATTAATTTCGTTTTTGAACTTTGGATTTTGTATATAAAACTAGAAACTCGAATTGAAATCAAGAAAAAGTTTGATAATCTAACCGTTTTGTATGGAGTTTCTTTTACACTGTTAAATAATGCTAGGGTGATAAAGACATAATATAATTATATGACATCATGAATCATAAACGGAAGATATCATAAAAATCAAATACAACCACCTGCAAAGAGCAACATTAAATTTTAAACGTTATCATGTCATAAATGTGAAAGCCGATAACATTGAGTCGAACATAAATATGTCCATGTGTCAGTTTAAACAATAAATTTCCGTATTTTCATTTAAATTTTATAATAAAAACAAACAAATAATAGTATATGTAAACAAAAATTAGTCTCAATGGTTGAAGTCCATGATAAACGTCATTCAAAATGTGTCTTTAATAATTACTTCATTATGACAATTTTTTTACGTTCTCGTATTGGATAACTTTACTATCACAATTTTATTTACATTAAAAAAATATTAAGAGATAATAAATTAAATATTTACTATAAACAATAAGATCACTGAACGTAGAAACTTCTCTTTTATTTCTATCTCTTAACCGATCTGCAATTAATTTACGCCAATGCAATTCTTCACTGTTCATATTGTATATTGTTTTATTTAATTTTTCACTTTTTTGATTCACGAATAATTAAAACACAAAGACAAAAATTTTTAATCCGGATTAAAAATATTCAATTTGTCGATTTCACTTTTATTATAAAAAAAATTATTATTCGTCTGAGATGTTTGTGTGGAAATTTGACAGAACACTGTTTTGACAAATGAAGTTATTTTGTTTTTTATTATTTTTTATGATTCGTTCGTTAAACGAGCAACGAGATATAATATGGTGAATTGAAGGGAGTGGTGAATATTAAAAGTATATGTTGTGTTTGATTTTTAATTAATTTAAGATTATATAATTCAAATCTTTATCAAATTGCACCTAGCAAATAAATATAGATTCGAAATTTATTAATAAAAATTAAATTAAATTGTTGAATGTGTGTTAATATGTTTAAAAAATTAATCATTCTATTAGGAACAACAACATTTGGGCGAATTGAAATTAATAAATTGAAAATAAACAATTTGCCCAATTGTCTTAAAAAACGATAACGATTTTCATGAGCTTTTATTTAAAACATTATTGCAATAATTTTACAAATTATCAATGAAAGTTCTCATTTTATTGCTATTAGATGATTTGCGTTTGTTTATAGAGTAATGATTACTATACTTTAAGTAGAACATATAACATGTTTTCTTATATAAGTCAGAAAAGCAAAATAAAGATTTTCTATATAAAAGTTGTATTAAACATTTTGATAATTTTCTTGTTTTTATGGGCTAGATATCAATAATATATTCAATAATATTTTTGTATAAAGTCATCAATATGTGGTAAGCAAATTAAAATTGTTCAAATGTAATAAAATGAAAAATTTCATAGATAATTTTTAAAATTATTCAAGTTGTGTTTCGTGTTTCTTTCTTTCTTTCTCCCATATGTAGCGCGTTTGTGACGACCACCGAAACTGAAGGCTAAGATGAAGATGTCAGTAACGATTAAGTTGTATGAAATTGCTGCTATCTTCATTTCTAAAATGTTTGAAATTTGAGTTCATATTTTATGTTGTCAGTTTGTACAAATATGAAACAAAAAGGTTTGTAAAGTTATTATTATAATATGAATCAGAAGCTAAAGTCAATATTGCAGTAAATGTGATGCACATTTCTGCTATTCATTTAAATAGATATTCCCTGCTCGCGTAATTATGGATAAAGGATGGAAGAGCTATTGAGGAATGGGATTCAATCTAACCTCTTTTGTTGATACAGTAAAACCTTTGCGTCGAGTTGCCTTGTTTCTACGGAGGTAGAAGGAGACAAATAAGATGTATCTGAAGGAGAAGAATAGTTTTTATATGTCCCTGGTTAAACATTCCAATTCAAACCTATTGAATCCAATTAAATCCAATATAATTTCAATAGGATTAAATCGGATTGAATTGGTTTAATAGGAAGACTTCGATCTACCAATTAAAATTCAATCGGAATGAATGAGATTCAACAGGAAAAGAGGTTCTGTAGGATTCTAATGGAAATTTCCAATTGAATTTCAATCGGAAATTAAGAGATTCAATAGGAAAAAGGAACTTAGAAAAAAATTAAACAATCTTATAAATTTAACAGGATTTAATTGGAAAAGATTTAATAGGAATGAATAGGATTAATTGGAATTCTGCAATGGAAATTTCCAATTAATTCCTATTTATATACATTTCCTATAGATTCCAGTTGAAAAATAAAATAGAGATATTTAACAGGAACGGATAGGATTGTACGGGAAATAGATTTTTTGAATAGGAATTAATTGAAAATTCCCAATGCAGAATTCCGATTAATTCAATTAATTTTTTTCAATCGGTTTTATTTGGAATGTTTAACCAGGGGTTAAAGGCGATGTTTCCTCTGGGCAATTGACATTAGTACTCGAAGTTGGCGAGTTCTAAGTTAAATTATCTTCAGATACTTCATTATGACAAGGTTTTAATCTGTCAATGGCAATTGACCTTTACGACCAATAAAGAAGTTTTTACCATCGTGGCTAATGACTGGGAAGGGACCTTCGTATGATGCTTGGAGCTATGTACGTACTAAGTCCGTACGTAAGAAGACATGCGAACAAGACTCGAATACTATGAAAACGAAAACTTTAGTAGAATAACTGACACTTCAACACGTGCATCGACTTTTCAAGAAGAAATATCGAGGACCAGTAGACGGTGTTGGGAATAACTGTCATCACACGCTGTCACATTTGAAGAGTCTATTCGTTTTTTGAAAATTTCGAGGCAAAGGAATTTTTTGACGTATCTCCCTTGAAGTAATAGCAAATACCATTAAACATTTAAACGCGTGACCTGAACCGTGGTCGCATGGGGGAGGGATTAAATTGATCTAAATTTCGACTACAGAAATCCCTTCGATCCTTGGATTTACTTCGATAAAGTTGGAAAGATCTCATTAGCTTTTGTTGTTGAATGGCATTGAGCAGCAATAAGACGTGATTAGTCAATGTCTTTATCTCACTTAAGTTAGAAGAAGAAGAAGAAGTGGTAGGGTTAGAAACCGCATGAATTTGAAATTCTCTTAAGGAAACGAAGACGTTACCTGCTATCTCGACCGTTAAGCAGCGTGAACAGAAGTTGGGAGTTTTTCCTTCCAAAGAACTTTTAGAGTTGCCTCTTAAAATGAATTCTGTGATTCAGAAGTCATATCCCTTAAGAGTTGTGAGGGCATTTTATCCCGCACATTACGTTCCGTATGCGGTCTGAAGTGCTGCTCGATAGGCGTTCTAGAAGTCTTTTTGAGCCTATCATACGGATGCTCTTTATCGGGTTTGATCAAGACATCAATGAACAATGTCGCCAGTGGGGGAGTAATCATACTACATGGCCGTACTTAGTTTGTTGGGATTGGATGTTTGCAAACAAGAATTGCCCTTCAATAGTAATGAACCATAAGTCCAGTTTTTCGGACCAGAAAAGGGAGATTTTTGGTGCTACATGATTAGTTTGTGGCGTAGTCGTCGAAGAAGTTGTATCCGGAGATGGTGAAGGAGACGGAGCAAAAATTGAAGATAGTGGAGGATTTGAAGGAGTTGTTATACCTTCAAGGGTCATTTGCACCATTGTGGCTTCTAACTTTCTTACAACTAGTGCCTGCAGCTGATCTTGAGTAACCGTATAGGTTTTGGAGTCGAAAATTGTAGTGGTATCGAATCTATTGTATCTGGTATCTATTGTCTGGTATCTGGCATCTGGTATTTGGTATCTGGGTTTTGTTATTTGGTATCTGGTATCTCGTATCTGGTGTCTGGTATCTAATATCTGGTATCTGGTATCTGGTATCTGGTATCTGGTATCTGATATCTGGTATCTGATATCTAGTATCTGGTTTCCGGTATCTAGTATCTGGTATCGGGTATCTGGTATCTTGTTTCTGGTATTTGTAATCTGCTATCTGGTATCCCGTATATGTTATCTGGTATCTGGAATGTGGTATTTGGACACAGTGGAAAACATTATCTATACACATTTGAAAAACAAAATGGCCCACTTAGGTCATTTTACGCAACGAATGGTTGAATTAAGTTTTCTCACTATATTCTCTATTGGATCGGCTTTTTCACGCCTTTTCAAGTTTGAAACTAGGAGTACGTGACATCCTAAAAATTAATTTTGAGTTTTACCCTTTTTTAGTTTTACCATGTCAACAAATAATAAATATAATATTAGAATATTTGAGACTTCGAAGGTAAAGAAAACATGAGAAAAACATTATTATTCCAAATTATGCCAAAAACAATTACACCTAGTAATTATAACAAGCTTAGAATTATGTGTATGAACATCAATAATTATTGAAACAAAAAAAAATAATTAAATTTATTTACTGTATTATGTAATATATATTAATAATTATATAAAATAGCTTGATCTAAACCATAAAAATAAGTTGTCTATTGAAAATTATTCTAAACAATAAACTATAAATTGGTGACCCCAGCGTGGTTTTTAATTAATCTAAAGAAAAATGACGACCTAAAAACGACATTACCTTAGCCAATAAAAATTAACATTCGCGAGTTCTTTAAACCTTCAAATTACAGTGGATTAAAAAGGGCAATTTCTTTACGTTTTGTATATAACTCTTTGAAACATAGACCTTCTACTTTATGATATCAATATCAATCTATGTTAAAGTGACATTAAATTTAAAAACTAATTAAACTAAGGTCATACCAATTCAATGTCATATTTCAAGTTCAAACATATCTTAAACCTAAAATTCGACTTAGATTATAATCTAAGAACAAAATTTACAATATTACCCGCACTACCAATAAATCATAAGTATTTATAAACAATTACACTATCAATTTAAAACCACTAACTCGGCCCAGACATCATAAATCAACCACATTTCAAAGTTCACCAATAGTCAAATCATTCAAATAACACAACAGTAAATTAATTTAATAAGACAAAAAAAAATACCAAAATGATTTGTAGTTTATCGTTAATTTCTTGTCACTTAAGTTCTATATTTGTTATATTAAAGTATTACAGAATACAGATACTTTTTTTAACGTTAATTTTGATTAAACACAATTCCATAAATAATCAACAATCTAATTTCCTTTCTCAACTTAAAAAAAATTATTCTGGTTTTGGTTTTAAATTTTGCTTTTCTGTATTTCAGTTCTTGTTCCCAAAGTCAAGTACATTTTAATCGTGACACTTCATCACACACCAGGAAAATACAATAATAACCATATAAATAAAATTACGGGTTATACTATTTCATCATATCCAAGATGAACACAAAATAAAAATTACAAGAAAAACTTTTTATTGGGAAAACGACAAACTTGTAAGATATATATTTCAACTATTTGTATGTTTAATGTTGTATTTCTTTTATTACACCTGTTTGTCATGGTTAATTCCAACAAATATAAAGTTATAATAGTAATAATGTTGGTGGACAAAATATATAAAAGTACAAGAGTAAGATATATTAATTTCAAGAAACTAGCCTCTTGCTATATATTATAGGGTAAAACTAAAATAATTAAAAGTTGGAGTGCATTCGACCGAATGTTGCTTAGATATTTAATCAAAAATGTATTTTTTCATAATTTCTCTCTAAAAAGTACACTTTGCTTTAATTGTCCAGCGTTGCGAAAGCTGTCAATATCAAAGCAGTTTAGATAAGTTCAAATCGTAACCGCTGTCAATTACTTATCGTAACTGCTGAAGTTTTGGCCTCAAATTTTCTTTTTTAAATCAAAGTACGCGAGTGATTCCTGTCAAACAAACTATTTCAGTTCATTGTTCAACTTCCTTGTAAATTGATTCAGAGAAACAGAAACAAAACACAAATGGAAGATCCTACAAGTGACTTGAGTGATGGTGGACCTAATGAATTTGGTGAAGCTGCTGCAAATATTCATTTAGAGCTTCTACCGGACAAGTCTAGAGACAAATATATAGCAACATACAACACGTTTTGCTCTTGGATGAAAGAGAAAAAAGCTCAATCATATCTAAATTCTTTCTTTTTAGAGAGAAATTATGAAAAGCACTGTTCGTAACTCGTGGAGAAAGTAAGTTATTTCAGAATTGGTGACTTGTTTGCACTCGCTATCGCTCGTGCACAAACTTTCACTAATGCTGAAATAACTTACTTTCTCCACTTGTTACGAAATGTACTATTGTGCGACTATAAAATTACAATTTACGGTCGTTCGGCATAAGCCTCCTCCATAATAAAAAATTTCGTATGTTTTAATAATTTCAATTTATTAAAAAAAAATTTTGAAAAAATAAATAAATCCTGCCTCCTGAAGAAACATTTTTTAACTATTAATAAAACCACAAACACAAACTATATAAAAATAAATATGTATGTATGTACAAAATTTCAATTTATAACATGGCGAACTTGGCCAAAAAATTTCTTTTTCGTCTTTGTCTGTTTTCTGGCTTCAGCTAAGATTCGGCCAGAAGATTCAGATACGTCAGAAAAAGTGGTTCTGTTTGGTCGGGTAACAAAAATTTTTTCATTGCTGTTCATTAACTTTTTCGACTATCCTTGTTATCAAAACCTATTCTGAAATTTTAAAATGTAATTTGATTCTCTGACAAGATGACATTATTTCTTATTATATTATATGTTGTCCGATAATTTTGATAACGATTTTATTCTTATAAAGGTTGGTCCGAAATTCCAAGCATAACAATTCATTAAATTATATTACACAGGAAATAAAAATTGGCAAATTTAGTTTTTAAATGTATTCTGCTAATTAGAGATTTTAAGAATACACCCATGCGGTGCGGTGCTTAATATTGGTCTTTAGTTTGTTATTTACACAAATTTTAAATTTTATTGTATATAATACAATAATTTAATAAAATTTTATGTTTTCTGAGTTTTATTTTGAGATCTTGAAATTATAAGAGTCGAAAGTACAATATATTCCATAATTGTTTCGGAATTGTGTCAATTGTGTGTTTGTTACCCAATGTTTTTGGCAAACATATATGATGAATATATGAAGATTTTGGACTAAAAACATTTAACACATAAAAGTATAGTTATTTGGATGAAATAAAATATAATTGAACATAAAATTGGACATTAAATATGGTTCTATCCAGGTTCATCTTCTTCCAACTAATATATGAACAGTTGCTTCACAATGCTAATCTTGATGGTCTTGACTAATCTTGACAAAGATGAAGTAAGTAGGATAGTATCCGGTCCATTTAAGGATTCGGATAAGCCAGTGTATCCGACGGTCAGGTCGATTTCTAGTAGCACTGCAAGTGTGAACACTCAGAACACTGTAAATCGTGACACATGTGCTAATGTGGCGGGTCGTTTAAAGTATTACAAAGCTTCCAAGCTATCATACAATACATGAAGAAAAGTATGGAAAATTTTTATTCGGGATTATTCGGGATTCCAATAAAATGGATTGGGATTTAGCCACCTTCGATTGGTCTTAAAGGATTACCACATCTAGGTACGGGAAAAAAGGTTATCACAACCAGTTATTTTAGTGGTGTTGTGAAAAATTAGCTAGCTGTTATATTTGAAGCGCAGGATGACGACAGCATTACGCTTTGCTAACTGGAGGCAGATAGTAATAATACTATTCGATCATTCCAGCATACTTACAGTTTGACGTCACAGACGCTCATAGGTGAAATGTCACAATTCTTCTGACTCATGTGCACTATACGATTTGCAGCAGCAACAAACCAATGTACGAGGTCAGTTATATTTCTAAATATTATTTTTAACAGAAATTTTGCTATTTGCAATGTGAGCAACTAACCCACCTTTATAACTTCTAATAGACAAGAAGTGCGGAATGTCACGTTTGTCTCTGACTCCATGTCTACACTCTTTTTCTGATCATTGCTATCTGCAATTCAAATTAAACGTTAGGTCTCTCACAAAGTATAGTTTAAAAAACGGATAAACTAGGTCACCTTAAACTGGGTCACCCATAGAGGTATTTTCGGTGACTTGGTCACAAAAAAGTCTCAAAAACAGCTGAGTTTAGCTCGCGATTTTATAGGTATTCATACATGCTGACTGATTCTTTCGGTAAAGTGGTTCTTGGATCTTGGGATCTCAGCAGACAAAAGGAAAATTTATATCCACCATCGTGAACGAAGAAACCTAGGGGTACTCGTCAGAAGTATAAGAAACTTTTCCAAAGAAAACTAAGTCTGTATTGGATCTTATAGGGCAGTCCTTAAACTTCTTCTGAGGCATCAAGACTTCGCAAATTATTAACAACTAGTCCCACCGACCTAAGTAATATTCAAAAACAGAATAGCCTGTAGACCAATTTCTGTGTGGAATCTTTAGAACTCAATTCAATAAATTCATTTATGCGCGTATATAAATATTATTACATAAGAAGAAATTTAATGGCGTCTTAAAAATAGGATATACAAATAAAGATGTATACCTGCTATGTTTCTATTGAAACAGTGACAGAGCATGAAAGTTCCAAAACAGATGAAGCGCTACTTACCTCTAGAGGAAACATCGTTGGTTACAAATTAATTAGTGCTATTTACCATCAATCATATGGATCTGCTATGTGCACCTATTTTCAAGCGAAACTACTGTTGGTTTTTTGTAAATAAAATGATATTGAATGATCCGATTTTAAATCGGTTTTCAGTTTTAAATAGCTGAATAATGGTAAAGTATTTTGGTATATAATTTGTTATTTTATCTTAACTAAATCATTACAAAATTTTAATTTAAAGTTTGATATAAGTTTTTTAATAGAAAAAAATCAGAAAATAATAGAATTTCTAATTTTATTTGATAAATAATTGACTAAATTGTTTAAAAATATTTTTAAATTTGATTAATTCATTAAATTTAATTAATATAATATAAAATTAATATGACCGCCGGTTATGTGACTGCCTTGTGCTACAATCATTTCGCGCTTAGGCATTGAATTTAATGAATTAATGAAATATTGGCGCCAATCAACGCCTCTCATCATGTTGTGCGCTCTCACAATGGCATCCCAGACCTCATCATTACTGTGAAACACTTCGTGTTCACTCCTAACTTTGGCCTTGATCTCTGACCCGACATCTCAACTGGATTTATCTCTGGAGAGAGACTGAAAATACAAAAAAAAATGTATGGCTTCAAAGAGTTCTCCAAATAGTCAATGTACAGGTTTTGAAGTTCAAATTCAACATTTTGCAAATCAAATTCAACATTTTGCAAATCAAATTCAACTTTTGCAAATCAAATTCACCTTTTTTAAAATCAAATTCAACTTTTTCCAAATCAAATTCAATTTTTTGCTCTTCAATTACTGCTGATTTACAAAAAATTGAATTTGATTTGCAAAATAGTGAATTTGATTTCCAAAATATCAACACAACACAACATGATGAGACGCATTGATTGGCGCCAATATTTTATCAATTTATTAAATTCATTGCCTAAGGGCGAAATGATTGTAGTACAAGGCGGTCACATAGCCGGCGGTCATATTAACTTTATATTATATTAATTAAATTTAATGAATTAATCAAATTTAAAAATATTTTTAAACAATTTAGTCAATTATTTATCAAATAAAATTAGAAATTCTATTATTTTCTGATTTTTTTGTATTAAAAAACTTATATCAAACTTTAAATTAAAATTTTGTAATGATTTAGTTAAGATAAAATAACAAATTATATACCAAAATGCTTCACCATTATTCAGCTATTTAAAACTGAAAACTGATTTAAAATCCAATATCATTTTATTTATAAAAAACCAACAGTAGTTTCGCTTGAAAATAGGTGTATGTTAAGTCAGAAATCCTGAACTGCACGCACGTACTTACACAGATAGACCACGGTATACATCTTATTGTTGTTAAAATATCGGACACGAAAATTGTAAACGTATACAAGCCTCCAAAAACAGGATGGCCAGCTCCTACTCTACCATTATTTCACCATCCAGCAATATATGCTGGTGACTTCAATAGCCATCAAACTCAGTGGTCTTACTCAAATAATAATACGAATGGTGTGCAACTGACCGACTGGGCGGATGATAACAACATGTTCCTGGTATATGATGCGAAAGACATGAAAACCTTTAGATCTGCAAGATGGCGAAGCGATTACAATTCCGACCTCTGTTTTTCCACAAAAACGAACAACGTAACCCTATTCCAATATCTAGGGCTGTCTTACAAGGTTTTCCACGCTCTCAACATCGTCCAGTAATTCTTGTGGTAGGAATCCAAATCCCACTCGTTAACTCTACTCCTTAACCTAGATGGAATTTTAACAAAGCCGATTGGGATAAATATAGGTTGGAGTTGGATGCAGGGATTCGCTGGATCCCACCCATTCCTAAAAATTACGATAGATTTGTTGGATCCATCATCTCAACTGCAAAGAAATGCTTCCCAAAAGGCTTTCGTGAAGAATATATTCCTGGCTGGAGTGGAAAGAGCGATATATTATATGAGGAGTACCTTAGCAGGTACGCGAAAAACATGTTAAGATCAGGTTTAAGAAAAAAAGGCAAGTGAAAGACTGAGACTCTGGCGACCTCCGTTTGTGAAAGAACTGCGATCACCACGTCCAATCCCCGGATTTTAACACATTCACACGCTCTCGCACTTAATCCACTCACTCACATACACCGACATACCTATACACGCACATGCACACATCCATGCCCATACGCCCGTTCACACAACCCCACGTAATTGTTTATATGCACCCGATGAGACATATATCCTGAACACAAGCTAGGTTCATGACAAAAAGGAAAACGTTCATAAACAAAAACTTCCGATGTCAATAGACCCTGCATTTGTCGGCTCGAATGTAATGAGAAGACGATATATCTAACCTAGATTCGTACTTGATTTCGTTGTGAATGAGGATCTTGGTTCAACTTTCCGGTAATCGACTGTAATGTTTTCAATGTCACATTGCCTACACCCAAAGTCACTACATGCTGTTCACCGACTTCTGCTGGTATAAACTGATCAACCGGTACAACTCATGCCATGAATCAAATAACGATGTCCGTATAATATGGAAATCCATTTCACATGATAATATAACAGCCGCATTATCCAATTTGATAGAACATCATTCGTGGTGCTGTCACAATCAAGCTATATAGTGGTAAGACAACTATCTCATTCAAAAATTTTTTTATATAATTATTTAAACATTTTCATCAATGAGTTATTGTTTTACGAAAAATTATTGTTTACATGGTTTACAATTGAAGTCTGATATATGCGTATGCAACAAACATACTCGATCACGCACATCCACAACCACTCGTCCATGTACTCACGCTCATACACCTACCTACCCATCCATGATCATTCATACCTAAAAATAAAATGAAAATAAAATAAGACTCACCACATGATTCGGTTGGACCCCTACTCTCCTTCCCTCATATCCGCATCGCCAGAGGCGTAATAATGGTTTGTATGGATTTCAGCAAATGAGTTTCAAGGTCAGGGTATACTGACCGAGGTAAGTGATGAATTTTAGTGGTGGTAAGTAAGCGACCAGTAGTTGTAAATAACACCGTTGCTGTGAATATAAAATTTCAAAAACTGTTCGAAAAAGACTAATAAAAATATATATCTGGAGAATTGCACTATATGGCAGTGAATCATGGACAATGACACAAATAGACAGAGAAAAACTGGAGGCGTTCGAAATGTGGTGCTGGCGAAGGACGGAAAGAATCAGCTGGATAGAACAGAAAAGTAACCAAGAAGTGCTTGATCTCGTAAGAGAAAGAAGAAGCCTCCTAAACACCATTGAAAACATAAGAGGAAAAATGTGTGGCCACCTTGTACGACATGACAATCTAATGAAAACCATAATAGAAGGAAAGGTAGAAGGAAAGAGAGGAAGGGGAAGACCAAGAAGAGCATTTATAGATCAAATCAAAGAGAAAGCAGATGTCATGTTGTACAGGGAGGTGAAGTCATTGGCGGAAAAACGCGAAACTTGGAAGTTGCTCCACCAACAAGAGCTCAGCTCTTAAATAATAATAATAATAATCTTACACAGACAAAATTGTTTATCTAACACAAATAAATGGTTTTTTTTTGTAAAGAGTTGGTTAGATGATTTGGAAATCCTATGAGATTTCTTTTGTTCTCTTTTGGTTTTAAATATATTTTATTTACTTTCTTTCGTGTAGGGAGGATGCTACACACACAATGGAGCACCAAATAGAACCTAATCATAATTGTACGATGATTCCATTGTTACGTCACAATCTCTGACTCTACTTTTAAGTTAACCGCCTACAATTTTAGTTAATTGGTATTCGAGGTCACTAATAATTAATCAAATTTTTCTCTGTCGTGGTCGTATTCTCAAAAAAAAAAAAGAATCCATGCAGAATTCAAAAAAAAATTATACTTGAAGAGCCACCATGTTTGTTCCTGGATATTTAGATGTACAATTATTCCGCACACATATCCACGATACGTGCGATTAGTCCAGATAATTCCTGGATCTACACATTGTTCAAACCAGATGATCTATTTGTTGTACGCGCAAAAATTAATCTCCGTAATCGATTTGAATCAACAAACAAAACCAAATTTTGACTCGCACAGGTTAAGTTTTCCACCATACAGTAATATTTGCACCTTCACCTTATATAATTGGTATATTCTTTTGGTTATCTTCTGATGAGAATACTCATTCCAGAACACAAAGTAATATCAACAGGCCCGGATGTTTTTCCTCTCCATTTACTTTGGTAATTTTATTATATTTTTGGAAATTCCATGCTTCATTACCACATTCCACTCGAAACGTCAAACAAAAATCCCAACCAGCAAAGAAAACAGATGTTATCAGTGTAGACCACCAGAAGTCGAAATCAAAATAAGAGACTAAGAGACCCTCTATACGCGGCTAGGCGTATTTGTAGGCAAAAGTAGCAACCATTTTTACATCACAAATTAATAAACAAAATAAGTTTGTTTATTGGACAATCTCGTTCGATAAATATGTGTACTAATAGTGTCTTCACTATTGTACTATAACTGGAAGGAAACCATAAACAGAGACATCTGTTATAAAACGATTTTAGAAAATTACATTTGTTAGTGTATCCACTAAGGAATTATTATAACCACCGGGTGTTAAAATTGGAGACTACAACAAAATTTATAGCAGAATAATGATTGTAAGATTTATATATGAACATAGCGCGATTGTTTATTGATGATATAGCACAACTCTTTTAGGGCAATTTATTAGCAATTAACGAATACAAATTAAGAGGTTATATTGGGAAACAGAACACAACTGGTTTAGGACAATCTTTGTTTTACGGAAACTATTGTAGATGGCAATTACGGTTTGATTATAAGACAAAAATAATTATGAAAGTCTCCGCTTATGCAAACTTAATGCGTGTGAGAAAGTAATCAGGAAATTATACAACAGCTTCGTTGATCACCAGGCTAAATCGTAACAAATATTGTTTTTTCACATTCAAGCAGGGAAGCCTCCTTCGGAAACTGGATGACTCAAACTCAATTACTCGTGCTAACAATAAATTAAATCCAGAGGACATTGCAAATCACATAGTAAACATGTCTCGTTCTTCTATTAATCGCCTTCATAAGAGAACAATTAAACGCAAATTAAGAGAAATGAAGCGTCGCCTCCATCGAAGTATGCGAACTCTTTTAGTAGCGAAGAACTAGAATCAGCTCTGTCCCAAACAAAAAACGGAAAAGCAGCAGGCTACGATGGCATTTTTCCAGAATTTCTTAAAAATTCTGGAAAAAATGTAAACCAATGGCTAACTAAATTTTTCTCGAATGTCCTAGAAACCGGCAATCTACCAAAACATTTTAAGACTACGAAAGTGATAGCGATACTTAAGCCAGGTAAACCATCCAATGAACCAGGAAGCTATCGTCCGATTGCCCTTTTGAGCACCTGCTATAAATTGCTAGAACGGCTCATATACAATCGTATCGCACCGATATTGAATGACCAGATCCCAGTCGAACAAGCTGGTTTTCGTCCCAATCGCAGTTGCACCGACCAACTGCTCGCTTTAACATCCTACATCGAAGCTGGGTATTAAAAACAACAAAAAACAGGTGCAGTATTCATCGATCTTACTGCAGAATATGACACGGTCTGGCGAATTGGGATTATGTATAAGCTGTTCAATGCAATACCTTGTAGCACCATCTCACGTTTAATTAACAATATGCTGAGTAATCGTGTATTCAAAGTTCATCTAAATAGTTCCTGTAGTAGGTCTAAAATGCTTAACAATGGTTTGCCACAGGGTTCCGTCCTGGTGCCATTACTTTTTAATCTGTACATTCATGACATTCCTGACACAACATCAAAGAAATTTGGTTACGCTGATGATTGGACCCTGGCCACTCAAAACAAAGACATGGGTATGTTGGAGGATTTGCTTTCAACTGACCTAGCGATAATGTATGACTATTTTCGAACGTGGAGCTTATTTCCCAAATCTAAGTAAAACCGAGAGCTCCTGTTTCCACTTAAACAACAAAGTGGCAAAACACGAACTATCAGTGTTATTTAACGGCACTGTTATTAAATATAATCAACAGCCAACGTACCTGGGCTTTACTCTCGATAGAACTCTTTCTTTTAAACTCCACCTAGAAAATACGTCAAAAAAACTTAAAACAGAAACAATAAATTGCACAAACTGGCAGGTTCGACATGGGGTGCTACTCCAGCTCCTCTCCGAACAACTGCTCTAAGTCTGGTTTACTCAGTGGCTGAGCATGGCCCACCAGTCTGGTTGAATAGCACACATACTGAAAAAGTTAACTGCCAGCTGCATGCCACGATTCGTACTATAAGTGGTACTATCAGATCCACCTCTTTACCTTGGCTCCCTGTGTTAAGCAATATCGCTCCACATGCACTCAGACGCTCGCATGCTCTCATGCGTGAACATAAAAAAGTAACCAACAACATCACGTTACCCTTGCACGAATATTACGGTGACCAGACTCGTTGTCGATTGAAGTCAAGAAAGCCTCCACATAAAACTGCCAGCAACCTGCTGGCAACTAATTTTAATATCTTGGATGCCTGGGACACCTGCTGGCAACATTACAACACAACTGGCCTTTCTATTACTAACCCGACCTCTACCCAACCTGGTTTCGATTTGCCACGTCATACCTGGACTACATTAAACCGAATAAGAACGAATCATGGACGTTGTGCTGATTCTTTCTACAAGTGGGGCATTTCAGAGTCCCCTGAGTGTGACTGCGGCGCTCCACAGCAAACTATAAAACACATTGTAACTGTGTGTCCAATTCGACGTTACAATGGCAACATCTCAGACATCTATTTGACAACTCCCGATGTAGTAGGTTGGATAGACTCGCTCGATGTAGACATCTAATGTTCAAATGTACTGCCCAATGTTCAAATATTTTACTTTTTACTTTTTACTAAAAGACGCGCAATCAAATCGATTGTAAGTTCATTTAATGTGTATCCATGTTTTGTTTTAGGCAGATTTCATAGAAGAGTCTACCTATTTTAAGTTTAATTTTTAATGTGTCACAAAAAAAACCATACGCTAAATAACTGCTATTGCCAGTAGTATATGATATTTCACTCACATTAACTCGTAGCAGCAACCCTGATTCAATTTTATAGATTATATATAAACTTAAAAAGACACTATTTCTTAGAGCGTCCATTTCATACTTGTAACTTTTAATGTTATGTGAGTATGATTTATTTTTGACATATGATTATTTCTTCAAGATATAATTTTGATAATCCCTTTTTCATGTTTGTCATGTAGAAGGTAAACAAATACATACATTCAGTTTATCATTTCTAGTTTTTTATTTAATTAATATATAATTTTATTTCTTTCATAAAACCTGTTGACCAATTGCATCAGCCCACTTTGAAAAGGATATCTTGTTTCAAAATATAATAATAAAATTAATTCAAATCAATTTCTTAGGAAGTAACAGAAAAAAAAAATATAAATTGAAGAACCAAAACGTATCAAGAGAAAAATCCTACGCTATCCATGAAATGTATTTAAATTGCGTTCATTCAATAAATTTAATTTTTTTATTTTTATTGATGCTAGTACATAGTTACATGTGAGGTAAATTTTAAGGTTGTAGATCTTACTGTAGATTCTACCTTGTGATTTTGAATGGATTTGGAGATTTCTTCTTCATCTATTTTCAGATCTATGAGTCATTTTTTGAGCACCTTTAGATCAAGTAACGTCAGAAATTTCTATAGGTAAAAATATTCATAACAAGAATCCACAAAAGAATATTGAATGAAGATATTGATATATATACTTATTATACTCCTACCATTTTGGATAATATTAAAATGGAGTAGTAAAACTTCACTAGATCACTAGTCACCACGTTATTTATATCGCAAATATGTAAATGTCGTCTCTGTATGAAGTATTGTTGTCAAGTTTAGGGCGCTGCATCTGTTTCCACCCTGACATCAAATCTTGGTGCACTACAATTTCGTCATACACTATTGTTGATCTCGTTGTTTTTCATAAATAACGTCAAAACCGTGTGATAGGATTTATTGTTTAGTACATCCCTTCCTTAAAAAACTACAAAACAATGAAATTTGCGCGTATCGCTCTGGCACACCAAACTTGTCAGGCAAAGAAGATCATCCGTTCGTAAACAATTCTGATTCCGCTCTGGAATCGGCGATCGTCTTAATCTGACAGCAAATTTGTCATGTCAGCAGTAACCATCTCGTCGGATGTAAACCGAAAGGTAGCGTGTCCACGTATCCACGTGTCCAATATATTCGGATTAAGTGACCCGGAACAATCAACTTCAATACCTTCTTGCCACAAACAAAAAGTGAAAGAAGCCACCAATAAATGAAGTGGAAGCATCTGTGCCCTTCCCAATCCCTTTGATTTGGCTACCCTGGTAACAGGTGGCATACCAAAGGAGCTAGCTCTAAATCTAGTAGATAGACGGAAGGTCACAGATACCAAATATAGCAAGAAGGTCCAATCCGAGACTTCGCAGGATAGCTACATCTGGTGGCAAACGGCATAATTCCTCTGTCAGCGACCAACCACAGCATGTCCTACAATCATACCTCCAATATTCGGCGATGTCGGCAAGCGCATTTAAGTGTACTTCGTTGCGGAAGACTTTTCAGTCACCGTTCTGAGTTCATAGCAGCTCAGCAAGGTAAAAAAATAACTAATGGTTTTGGTTGTAAAGCAAGAATTCGAGATTAATAAACCTCACTTTGAAAACTGCTACCAAAAATTGGTTGGGTGTTGCCTAACTGTGCAACGATAATACATCGGCACAGTGTATTTCAAACGTGGTACCGAGGATATTAATCGAGCAGGTACAGGTACGTTCATTAAAAGAAAACGAATAACCTCGACCTCTTAGCCTCATTGCTTTCCTTCCAAACTGCGCTAAAGAATCAACAGAGAAAATTCTAAGTCGATTTAGCGATCAAAGTCCGGATATTAGGCCTAGATCATTGACCATCCTAAAGCACACTATTGTGAAGGATCTTGCGATGCTGATTCATTCCTGACCCAGCATCCTAGAAACAATTGAAAAGTTTCAAATTCAGGCTAACTGGATGTTCGGTGCGATTCACGCAAGAATCGTAAGGTTTACTATGCAAAACCAGACTACAATTGCGATACTGGAAGAATTAGTACCCAGTTCTACCGAGAATGCATCAGCATCTGACTGCACCATCTGTGTAAATAACCATTCACATCTGCTCCTGCAAGGAGCGATTCTAGCTCGGTGTCTGCTAACCTGCAAATATCGACAATCAAATCTTCCTCAATCTGATCAAAACACCCACGTACCAAACACACAAGCCCAACCCGGAGAGAGTGAACTGTTGCATCCATTGGAACTGTGGCAGTATCACGCAAAAACATATCCTACCGAAAGCCCCCACTGGATCACCATAGTCATCTGGTGGAAGAAAGAAAAATGTCTAGTAAGTTGCGTTCAAATTAACTTGCACATGTCAGCAATGGGATCAGTTAATTTGAACCGATTTATCCAGTAGAATGCTAACGATCGGATTCTCATAATGTGGAAGATTATAGTAGGATCAACTTCACAATAGAGCTCGACTACACGGCAAACCATCTGCAGAATGTAATCACTGAAGCATACTACCGCAATTCTATAATTGGCAAGTCCAAAAGAGCCAGCGATGTGCCTTTGTTGAACGGCAATTTGGAGAGGATGAGGAAAAAAGGGAGCAATTTCTTTAACAAAGCATAAAGAATAATATATGGACGGAGTACCAGATGGCTTTTACTAGCCACAACAAAGAAATCAGACAATCAAAAAGAGATACTCGACGAGAGCTTTTCGTAACGATTGCCAGTTTACCAGTTACAGCTCAACTCCGAAAATTGCTTGCGTCTGATCACATAAATTTTTTGGGTTCAATCTGCAGGCTGGATGGTACTTACACCACCAGCTGTAGTGAGTCTAGAACACCATTACAGACCCACTTGCCGGGCTCTACATGCGTGAGTTCGGCAAAGGAAAATATACTAAACTCTGGTCCGTTAAATCCTGGTTCTAGAAAAGTTTCACATTAACTAGCCAACAGAATATTCTCCCCCCAACAGAACGATTTGGGCAATCAAATCGTTCGGTCCCTTCAAGTTCTCAGGAGGTGACGGAATATTTCCGACCTTCCTGCAAAAAGGTTTAACTGCTATTCTCCCATACCTCGAACGACTATTTATAGCATTTTAGTCTTGCGAACATTCCTCAGATATGGAAGCAAGAGTAGTATTCATACCATAGCCCGGAAATAGATCTAACAAAGCCAAATCATATAGGCCAATAAGTCTCACATCTTTTCTTCTGAAAACGCGTCGCAAAAGCCATTCATGCCATGAATGCATTGTCGTGGGTTCTGTACCACCTCGAGATTTTTACCTTTATCAACTACAGAAACTAATTTTTATATTTTTCCACAGTTCAGTTTCGTTTGCAGGTAGGTCATCCTTATCGTCCCAATTTAGGTTGGGCAGCCATAAACTTTGGACACCAGTTTTTACTTATATATTTATTTTAGAATCACTGAATGGTTATAAATCAACGTATAAATACAAGCTGCAAGATTGTTAAACCATTAACAAATTTTAAGCACTTGACTGCCATACTATTGTTTTCATCGAAACCATCGAAATGTTTGCGAAATGCGTGTTTTTAATCAAATAAATTTCTATTATTTAAAAACAACAAAGAAAACGATTGTTTTCGAAGCGAGTAATTTTTTTAACCTATTTGAATAAAAAAATCTCATGTGAACCTGTTCATTTTATGCCAAATAAATTGATTTTCTATTTTATAAACTTGAACTTATCGAAATAAAAATCAATTCCTTTGTATAATGGACACAATTCGACCTCCTACGAATAGTTTAAACACCCAAATAACAAACAATGTTTTGTACTTTTTTAATTATTAGAAGATGATAGTTTAAAATCTATTATATAAATCAATAGACATGTTTAATGATACAGCAGAAATAAAACACACATATACCCTTCCAATGGCACTCCTTCACACTTACGATTAAAATACAACAACAACAAAAATTATTAATTATAAAGAAATAACCCAACCACAAATAACGCGTTTAAATTAAAATCAAAATCTATTATAATAAAGAATTAAAATTTTACTGAATAATTGCAAGTTCGAATTATATTAGAACTATTCGTATTGGCTATGCCTATGTGGGACGATAATTTCAATTAATACAATAGTAAAACTATTTTATAGGATTATAATCGACAATATTTTCCACTTTGCTATTAAATTTATCATTTAAATCGATCAATATAATTGTTTAAGATCAACCGCATTAAATCGAATAATAATAAAACGTAAATTCAATCAAATCGTAACGTTCTCGAAAACAATAAAATGTTTTAACGAAAATAAAAAATAATTTCTCTTATAATAAATGGAATCAGGAGATATGTATAATTGTTTTAAGAGTTCACCACAGGATACCATTAATATTTCTAGAAATATAATTCTGCATTTATGGTTTTTATAAAAATTATGTGCGGTTATGTTGATACATTATGTCGATACCAGATATGATTTATGAGTGAATAACTAAAAGTGGAAAATAGAACTTTTAAAATTTTTTGTGCTACTTGTTTTCCAATCTGCATGTCAATAAAAAAAATCAGCTGTTAAAAAATCAGCAACACAAATTAACGAAAAATCAACAATTTTTTTAATTTAATAAAAACATATTTCGACAGCACAAGTTTTTCCAGCGGTTGCTCCTGCTATTAAAAATGGCCATAGACTCTGTGGGAGAGTTATGGCTGAGTGTTAAGGTGATAAAAAGAGATCAAAGCCCCAGTACATCAAGAGCTCCAACGAAAATCCCAGTAAACACTTTAAATAAAAATGTCAAAAGATAATTCGCCTGAATAATTAAAATTTGCCAACTTCTACTTGGAAGAATGACAGTAATGTCTACAACCTTCACCTTCATAAAGGCCCCTTTCTAGCTTCTAGTCATCAGCCGCAAGGATAAAATCTTCGTTACTAACCGTGAAGGTCAACACATTCGAGTTTCCATCGACAGATTAAAGCCTTTCTTTAGGGAACAATCTTAAGATGATTTAGCTCAAAACTCACCTTCTTCGAGTAGCAATCTCAGTCACATAGACAAAACTTCGTATTCTACAGATTGCGTTCATTCTATTCCTTCAACCGCCGTAGAAACTGTAACGGTACTATGATCATCGTATTTGTCATGAAAAGGCAAACCGTTTTGATCGTAGCTTGTTTACAAATATTTTACTCATTCAGAGGCTTTGAGGATGGTCAAGTGCTACGGCTAGGCTCAGAGGATTGTCGTGGATAGTTTTCAAAGCATGAATGAGTCTGTAATTGACTAAAAGGAAGGGGAAAAGGAAGGAAATTAGGAAAAAAAGGAAGTCAAGGAAACCACATTGAAAAGAGCCATCATGAAACCTACCTGCATTACATCATCCCCATTGATTTATTTAGAACTTCATTTTAAAATATATTCACGTCTTGAGAAAAAGAAATCCACAGTAAATACATGATATGCGAACGGAAAATTTAATTCTTTTTTCTGACTAATCAAAACCCATAAAATGCAATTTTTCAAGAGGAAAATACAATACAAATAAAAATAATAATTTTTACCACCGTTAATATTTATTTTTTTAAATGCGTTCAATATATATAAGAAAAAACAAATGATCATCAACTAAACTATCTCGTTATTTAAAAAAAATTTTAAGGTCAGTGTTTCAAGTTTTCAATTAAATGGAACTATTCATTATCATAAAATTAAATTTAAGTTTAACTTAACTTACCCGCCACCAACATTAATTCCTAAGTTAATATCCTTAACAAGGTTGAAGATGATGATGAATGTTGAATGATGTGATGAATTTTACGTATGATATCTCGAGTTGGGTGTAAATTCTTTCTTATATGATGATTATTTTTGTAATATTATTGCAACGGTAACATTATTTATTTTTGTTGTAATTAAATTAATCCAATAATTAAATGCAACAGTTTCTTTGCCTATGTAATTTTTTTCTTATATTACTTAAAAATAAAATTCACAATTTTTTTATTTTAATTTTTAAAAAACAACTTTTCTAAATTTTAATTTTCACACAATTTATCAGGCACTATAATATTAAATATCAATATTTTTTTCCAACTTCAATTATAACGTTAATTATAACCAAACTTCAATTATAACTTTTTCTTTCACTCAATTCAATTTATTTATTTCAAATTATTTCAATTTCAATTTATTTAATTTATACATTTATTTTTATATACATATAGATCGATTTTAAAAAAAGTGCACCGTATCCGACGTTAATCACCGACTAATCCCATTTTCAAATTTTGATTTCGCTTTTATTGCCAATCAAAATATCAAAACTTGTATTATATTTTCCCTCAAACAAGTTAAAAAAAAAATTTAAGAAAAAAAATTTTCCGTTCGCTTACCAGACGAGTATTCAGACATACAAAATGGTTTAACTAGAATTTTTTTAAATTATTCTCAAGTCTATGTAGGAACGTTACAAAACGACACAACGCCATGATAAGGCAACGCGATGCTAAGGCTTATTTAAAAGAATTAGATTTGAGTCTATTCCGCAACAACAGATAAACCATCCTGCACCCCCAATTACGCGAGCAGGCAGAACCACTCCATTCCTTCGTGGTGTATAGCACAATAATCTCTGTATCGTCTCTTCTTCAATGATACTAGGGGGGAGTGTTGTGGCGATAACTTCAATTCCATATATATAATAATTACAATAATTTAATCATATTAAATAATAACGAAACAGCACAGCCGAAAAATATAAAAGATTTTGTTTTTCACAATTATTGATGGAGATAAATTCGCTTCCTGCAAAATAAGTGATTGAATCTGCATAAATTAATGGCATAAAACTTATTTATAGCGTGACATTGTAGCACATCAAATGGATACTTAAGTTACTAAGCATTGATTAGTTACAATCAAACTATTGCGACCAACAATATATAGAATAACGTTGAAGTCAAATCATCCTTGGCTATCGCAATCAATAGCCAATACATTCGACGATCTTACATCATCTCCAGCCTCAAGATACATCAACTGGATTCTCTCTCACAGCTGGTATATAAATTGTAAATAAATTATATAATGTAAAAGTAATGAAAATGAAAAGATAAAATGGCGAGCACAAAAATAAAATATTTATATAGCAATTGTTGTAGTTGCAACAATAAGAAAATGCGGTAAGATTTGAAAAACATTTTCAGATTTTAATGGGAAGTATGTATAGTATATATTTAATCATTTTATGCCTAATATAATAAAATAATGATTTTAATCATGATTTTAATATATGATCAATTAATGTGATAACCGGTTTTAAACCGGTTGAATTTGCAGACGAAAACATCTGAAATTTTTCTAGCAGTAATTGGTAAACCAATCAATTTTTCAGTTATAGTGAATTCTTTTTTACCTGTTCGGTACAAGTTACAACACAGAATTAACGAAATTTGTATTCTTTTGTAAAAAAAAGAATACAAAAAAAAAACAAAAATGGATAATTCAGAGTCGGAACTTGTACCGAACAAGCAGAAAAGAATTCACTATTAATTTTTCAAAAAGTCAGTCATCTATTAGAATGCTTTTTCTAGCAGTTTTTATACCTATCTCGATGCTCTCCCTCTTTTTCTCATACAAAATATTTTTAATCAACTTTTCAGATTTATGGCAACTAAAAAGTTGATTGTGGGAACTGAATTTAATTTGTGTAATAGCACTATTCAACAGTTCATATATATCAATATGTAAACAGTGCGAGAGAAAAGAAGTAGAAAAGTGAAAAAACTGATTTAGTTTTTTAGTGATGAATTGTAACTATCTAATTTAAACCCAACAAACATCACGTGCGCCATGGATTTGCCACGGCGCACTAAAGATGCTATTACACACAAATTAGATTCAGTTGCTATCATCAACTTTTCATTTGAAAAGATGAAAGCAATTAAATTTTTTGACTGTAGATAGCGAAAAGTTCAAAAACGTAATAATAATTTTAAGCAACAATTTCTAAAAAAAATATTAAATATTTGGTGTTAATTATAAATTATATAATCGATTATATCTAAATTGGTGGTACATAAATTGAAAATAAATTATGTACTGTAAAAGTAAATGAAACGATGAAATGGCGACAACAAAAATACAATATTTATAGGGCGATTTTTCTGTTCCGGTGTTTACTGCAATGGCGCTGCAAAAAGGGGATAAGAGAAAAAATTCAAAAAATTTTATATGGATTCCACATGGATTTCATACAAAACACAACTTGAATAATTTTAAAAATTATCTATGAAATTTTTCATTTTACTACAATTAAATAATTTAAATTTGTTTATGAACTAATATTGACTATATATTAAGCGTAATATATAAAATATTTGATTTTCTTCTGTCCGTAAAACAAATACGAAAATAGGTTAAATTTTTCATACAACTTTGTATGGGAAATTTTGGCAGTTTTTATGTTTCTTTTTTGAGCGAATTAAGAATGATATTTTATATATTACAATTAAAATATAGTCAATAATACTCCATAAGCAAATTAAAATTGTTCAATTGTGGTAAAATGAGAAATTTCATAGAAAATTTTTTGCCTTAGTTTTATTTTAATTTAACCCAATGAAATTCTCTAAAATGTAATGACATTATTCAATTTCACCAATAGCATTTGAATTATACTAATAACAAATAGTTAAACGTTAGGCCTACTGGGATATTAAAAATTATCAGCCTAATTTTGAAATAATTAACTGATATCACAGTAGGCCAACTTATAATTCATAATAAAAAATATATAAGTAAATGAAAAATGGCAAAACATTTTCTAAACGAATTTCCCTCGTTCGTTAAATTCTCATAATTTTTTGGAAAACTCCTCAAGCAAGTGGTATTGATAATAGCCCTCGGCCTACGGCCTCGTGCTTTTATCAATATACTTGTTTTCAAAATTTTTGGCAAAAAATTATTTCGAATTATCACCGCCCTTGGGAAATTACAACTGAAAATTTTGTGCCTTAGTTTTATTTTAATTTAAACCAATGAAATTCTCTAAAATGTAATGACATCATTCGATTTCACCAATAAAATTTGAATTATACTAATAACAAATAGTTATACGTCTGGCCTACTGGGATATTAAAAATTATCAGTTGTAATTTCCCAAGGGCGGTGATAATTCGAAATAATTTTTTGCCAAAAATTTCGAAAGCAAGCATATTGATAAAAGCACGAGTTCGTAGGCCAAAAAATTATGAGAATTTATCAAAGAAACAAAAGGAATTCGTTTAGAAAAATTTTTGCCATCTTTTACTTCTTTATATATTTTTTTTTTAATTATACGTTGGTTACTGCGATATCAGTTAATTATTTCAAAATTAGGCTGTTAGTTTTTAATATCCCAGTAGGCCAGACGTATAACTATTTGTTATTAGTATAATTCAAATGTTATTGGTGCAATTGAATGATGTCATTACATTTTAGAGAATTTCTTGGTTTAAATTAAAAAAAAACTAAGGCAAAATATTTTCAGTCCAATTTTGAAATAATTAACTGATATAACTGTAGGCTAACGTATAATTCATAAAAAATATATAAATAAATGAAAAATGGCAAAAAAATTTCTAAACGAATTCCCCTCGTTTGTTGATAAATTCTCATAATTTTTTGAAAAATTCCTCAAACAAGTGGTATTGATAATAGCCCTCGGCCTACGGCCTCATGCTTTTATCAATATACTTGCTTTCGAAATTTTTGGCAAAACTTATTGTGAATTAACACCGCCCTTGGGAAATTACAACTGATAATTTTTAAAATTATTCAAGTTGTGTTTTGTGTGAAATTCAATACAACATTTTTTGAATTTATTTTCTTATCCCCCTTTTGCAGCGCCATTGCTGCACTCAGAAAAAAAAGTTATTGAAAATACTATTTTCATACACAAATTCAATAATTTTCCGGGTTGAATTTTAGACAATAACTTCCATTATTATTTCAATATCCAAAAAGTTATTAAACATTTATTAAAAATATACAAATCTAGACGATAACTTTTCTAGTAAAATCCATAACTACAATTTTAAAATAATAATTTGAAAATGATTGATAATATAACTTTTAAAAAGATTAAAATAGTAAGAACAATAACAGTAACGTTATTATTTCTATAAATAAAATTATGTAAGCAATAACTAATTAAATTATTAATCTAATAACTACCTTTTTGATTTCAATAACAATAATTTATTCATCCAATACATAACTTTTTTATTTCAATAATCCATAAATTATTGTTTTAATTACTAGTTAAAAGTTTAGTTATTATCAAAACTATGGAGAAGTTATTGAAATTAAGTGTAACACCACTTTAGGTCAACAACTTAACTTATCATCTGCTGAAATTAAAAATTTTACTAAAATAAGTGAAAACAAGAATTAATTTCATTTTTAAATTTTTATTAACAAAATAGTTTTACAATATCTTACAAATTAGTTTTACAATGAATTACAGTAGCTTTAGTCGAATGTAAGTTTTACCATTATTTAAAAAATAACTATGCATTGTTTCAGTGCTGAACACTTCGGCAAAATCTAGTGAGTATTCAAACTCACTTCTTTCTATTTCATAAGCTTGAAAATGTTCTGAAAATGTAGTTCTTAAAAGTCTAGTAATTAGATAAAACAACCCACTTGCGGAAAACACTAGTTCTTCAATTTCGTGAAATTCTATAGTGGGTGGCTTGATAATACCCAAAACGTAACCCTTTTTATAAACAACATTTCGGTAAACAACTTCTGTAGCTTTAAATTGAATTTGATAAGCATTATCTACAACATTATAATTTAAAAGATTTGTCCACCTTGAAATACTAAAAATGGTTTTGTTTTTTATTTGAATTTCAGAGTTACAAAAGTCATTAGTTAATAATGAATAAGCAAATTTTAAGGCGGCTTTTATTGATAATGATAAAGAAAGATTAACTCTTGAGTTGACATTCCTAGCATACTTTTTAAATTCTTTATGTTTTCCTTCAAACCGAAAACACCAAAGATAACGCAATGGGCCTACTTTTTCTATTGCCGTAGGATAGTGAACCATATTATGATGTTTGAACTTTAAAGTATCATCAAACAAATATTTATACGAAGTATGATGTTCACTTATTAAATCTTTTAATAGTGAGATCTGTTGGAAATTAAGTTCTGGTAGTAAAACTAAATCAATAATTTTTATTAAATTCAGAAAGAAAAGCCAAAACTTATCATCTGATGGAACTAAATCTCCAATAATCAGCGAGAAAAAATGGCAAAAGCATTTCATTTCGCTAGCTGACATTTTGATAGTAGAACTTCTCAAGTGATTTAACTGCAATGGTCTAGATATGTTTCCAATTTCTAACTCCCCGTAAGGAAACAATTTAATCCTTTGGTTTAGAATTTCTAATGAAAAATAACCCGAATCAATTAAATTTAATATAATTTTACTCATATCGTATTTTAAAACACCTTCGTATAAATCATGCATTATGTCAAACGAAAAATTCGACGTTACATGGTAGGAGTTGATTTGATTAAATATTGATGGTGTTACAATGCCTGTTAATTTGAAATCTTCTATTTCTAAATCAGAAATATAATTTTGAATATTACGTAAATCATTTACCGATTCTACAGTGTTAAATTGCATATCTTGTTTTGAAATTTTGCAATTACGGCAACAGTAATTTGAATTAAAAGATTTCGTAAATCCTAAAACAGAATTTAATGCTAAATTATCACCCACAATGAGCCCTAAAATAAAGTGAACGTGTATGGTTTTATCTCGCGTTTTGATCTCAATACCAGTTTCTTCCAAATATTTAATTTCTTCTATTAATTTATAGAAACAGTTTTCAGTTCCTAATTTAGATATATCTTTCGCTTTAAAAAATCCTGCTAAAAAAATGTGTTTTAATTTCGAAAGTTCATGTTTAAACAAAGTGGGAAAGTGAAAGTATATTCCACAGACTGATTGTGTTCCAGCGTGAGCTCCTAACGGATTATCTACTTCAAAATCATCCAAGTAGAGAAAATAAGGAATAGCTACATTATTATTTAATTTTGAAATTCTTTCTTTCCAAATTGAGCCATTAATAAAGTTAGTATAAATCCCTTCATTTTTCCGTTGTAATTTTGACATATTTTGTAATGTACTTTGGAGCACATCACCAGATTCAAAAAATTTTTTAAATAAAAACCCTAATGGCATTAAAACCCCCTTGCTTATACATTCATCCAACACAGGGATGCCATGTTTAACTATGTCACTTATTTCATTACTAATTGTAATACTTCTTGGAGTTTTGAATAACTCTCTCTGAGTTATGTATTTAAAAAACTTATATTCAGATTTTATTTTCTTAAAAGGATCCCTACAAGATTCTAAAAGCTTATGTAAATGATTGTTATCCTCATTTGATTTACTTTTTACTACAATTTGTTTAACAGAATCAACTATCCTTTCGCAAATAATCTTACTAACACTGGCTTGGATTTGCAGAATATCATGACGACTTAAATTGTCTTTTGCATGTAAACTCAAAGAAAATTCAATCGCAGATTCTTCTATTTTTGATATTAAATCGTTAACATTTATATACAAATAATCCGCATTCGAATCGGTTGTAGTCTCCGTAGTAGTCCTAGCATTTTCAAAGCGTATTTCCGAAGATGTGGTTTGAATATCTGTCTTACTATTGTCTTTTGTCTGTTGTTCAACTAAATTAGAAGAAACTTCTTTTCTATTACTTAAAATAAATCTATTTTCTATTTCATGTGTTTTAATTAGATGCTTTTTGAAAGTATAAATACAAGAAAAATTTCGAAAACAATTATTTTCTTTGCAATAATATTTGTCAAATGACTTTTTTGAATGTAAAGTTTTAAAATGAAAAAAAAAATCAGATATATTAAAAATTTGACAACAAATAAAGCATGTATACATTTCAAAAATAGTAATTCAAATATTAAAAATTTTTTAAGAAAATTATATAGTAGGTTTAATATTTCAATAATACTATTTACGAATATATATTGGAATCAGAAACTATTTCAAACTATCAATCAAATTCAAATATGAAAACAAATTTAAGGGGGTTTCTGGTTTAACATTTGAATAAGATTATTTACGTCACAATTAAATATATCAGCATCAGAAACTATTTCATAAAAATATTTTTGAATAAAACTAAAAACGAGCTTTCCAGCTACTGGATACTCAAAATTTAATGCATGATATAATTTAAATGTTATATCTAACGCAGTTAAAAATGACTGTATTTTATATTTAATGTCGTCGTATATTACGTAATAGTCGGTAATTTTATTTATATTCTCACCAACGACTATTATAAATGGTTGAATCTGTAATCCAAAAGAGAAGTATTTTTCTGTTCTATCCTCAATAGCTTTTTCCAGATTGTTGATTGAGTTTATGAGGATCACCAAAGACTCCTGCGCTTCGGTTATGCTTGGTTTCCAAAATTTTTTTGGTTTTTTTTTTAATGATATTCGTGGTGATTTTAAAATGCTGAACAATAGCATTACAGCAATACAATTTTTGGATTCTAAAAAAATAGGTATTAGTAAAGTTATATACTTCATGTTTTCCTCATTAAATCAAATTACCTTCGCTAGTATCATCCTTCAAGCAAATGCTCAAAAGCTTAGCTGAGTTGGAATCTTTGATGTTATTCTGATATAATTTAAAAATGTTTGTACAAAAATCAGTCCAACGTTTATATAGGCCGTTAGTATTGTTTTTATATAATTTTTCAAAATCAATTTCAACCTTTAAAAAAAAAGTTATTTAAATTTATTTGGCATTAAGTCATTTATACGGAAATATAATATTATACCAGCAAATATCCTGTAGAGTCCTTATACCGTGGCCAAGCCTTTAAAATATTTTGAGTACTGTTCTCCTGTAGCACATTTTTTCTTCGTAAGTTGTATGTGTCTTCCCAATACTCTTCCACTCTCCCCCAAGGCTGCAGATTATTTTTCAACCATGTACATTTTTCAGTTGAATTTTCTTCGATAGGAAAAATATTTTCTAAGTTTTCCTTATTGCAAGGAGTGTCTTTTATGACGCTATTTGTTTTTTTTAAAATGTATCCACGTTTACGGTAATTTTGTAATATATTGACATTTTTGTCATACAATTTACCTCGTGGATTTTTTCCTTTATACCTTGGTATGAAATATGTTTCCTGGAATTGAAAAAGAACAAGTTATAGGGATGGTATGGATTATTGTACAATACAAAGTACTGTCTAAAAATTAAATGCATCTTCATATTGAATTATGTTTGTTAATTCATTTTAATATTTACGAATACTTACTATTTGTTCCTTAGGAAATAAGTCAATAATTTTTTTGGCAAAACCTTCAATTTCTTCAACTTTTAAGCCACGATGGTGAATAGTTAAAAAAGAAGAAACTATACAGGACGCCCAATCTGATTGATGAATCTTATTCAAAGGTTTATCTCTATCAAAATTAAGAATCCACTTGCCTTTAGACGTGTTTTGTAATAGATCTTCCAACGTCTAAAAAAATCATAAAATAATTAGAACATACTAATTCAAAAAATTGTATATTATTTTACATTTGTTGTTAGTGGAGGAGCCTCTTTAAGGGTGTTATTAAAAATAAAATCGTCGAAATGTGAATTTGATCCATCCGAAACGGCAGTGTTTATTAGTTCTTGATCTAAATCAATAACATAACCCTATAAGTACAAAAAATATCAATAATACCATCATTAAAACATGTTTAAGGTTAGTATTTATGGTTATCAAATGACGCTAGTAATATTATTGTTAACTTACATTCAATCCACGCCATTCAAATAATTTTTCTCTGAATTTGATTTTATGTCCAAATTGTGAACGAGAAAAGATGTCATTAAAATCTCGATTTCTCATGTACTGGAGAGATTCCACGTTAAAACCGAAACCTGAAAATAATGGCACACTTTTCACTTTAGTTATCACTTTATTTAAACATGCACATACCTTCAATATGTTTAGTAATTTCAATAGGTATTCCCCAAGAAAGAATTATTTTGCAAAATTCACTGGGTTCCTCATCTGGAGCAATATTCAATAAATTGTTTTGATTACCATCATCTAAACACATGTCAGATTGATGATCATTATTTAACAAGTTTAAATATTCCATTTTAAATAGTTTTTTATTTACATCACCTAATTAAAGTTTTTATCACAAAATTTAAACACGTGCAGGTGTACACTTAATAACAATTATGCTCAAATTTTTATTATTTTCACTTTAACACATCACGTTTCAACAACCAACAATGAACTATGTATAATAAATAAAATAAATCACCTGCAACAAAACGAAAACAAAAAATCTAACTGTTATTATCAATAACTAAAGTTATTGATTTCAAAAACGACACTCTATATATAATAAGTTGGATTATAAATCTTTGTAATTGTCAATAACTCAAGTTATTAATATTAATAACAGACATAATTTATTGAATAAGTAGAAGACAGTTATAAAACCGTTATAGTATTTTAAATGAAAATTTTTTATAAACCTTTGGGCATCTTTTAACTAATCCTATCTTAATGGAACAATTTTGAAAATTTAAATTAATAACTTTTTGTGAATTGGAGCAATAACTCGGTTTATTCAAATGAAAAGTAATATTCTGTTGTTTTAACAATTTTATTATGGAACCAATAACTTAATAGTAAATCCTATAACTTTTTGATAGTTTTTCGTTTAATAACGATTATTTATTGGAACAATAACGTTTTTTTTTCTGAGTGTGTAAACACCGGAACAGAAAAATCGCTCTATCAAATTACTTTTTGTAGCAGTTTATATACCTATCTCAATCATGCTCTCCCCCTTTTTGTCATACAAAATATTTTTCATCAACTTTTCAGATTATGGTAACTGCAAAATTAATTGATTGTGGGAGCTGAATTTAATTTGTGTGTAATAGCGCCATAACACGTTATGCCGTCACTATGCGCTCATTGCGCTGCCACTCGTATATTATCTGCAGAATTATAAATGCGACTTTTGGTAAAAGATCGTTATGCATCACGCTATGATGGCACAATGATAACCATGCGGATGCACTTATTAGACGTCCATTTGACAAAATGCCATGCCGTACGTGACCGAATTGTGCTAGCATTGCTTGTTGGGAAGTTCAATGTAAGACTTTTATAGACAGACAAATTTTTCAAATTCTTTTTTTATGAAAACAGGACTCACCGCGTCCCGTACGGCGTACATAGTAACGACGGAACACGAGACATTCAACTATAAAACGGGTCTTTCGCGTTCAAAACGGGACGGTTGGCAAGTCTAGTGCGATGGTGTATTAACAAAGAGGACTTTTGCAAATTACTACTCATAATTGTGTTAAGTGTCAACCAACTCCAGAAACATCATTAAAGTTATTATAGGTAAATAAATTGTTTCAGAGACCGGCACTCAAAATGTCGTCCGATGTTTAAACTACCCGTACCCATTCACAATAAATTGATTACACCTTTAACAGTAAGTCAAATATGTCAAAAGTTTATCAAAATTCATTATCGTTTTGTTTCAATTCAATAAAACTTCTAATAATCACCACTTTGTTGTAATACTTAAATTTTAAATTCAAAACCTTAAAAGGCCATATCATCTAACACTGCATCGTATTGTTCTTCATTTCAATACCTCTTTCACTTTATTTTCCCATCTTCTCTCAACTCTCATTTCAAAATCATAACAATAATTCACTCACCTGAATGAATTGAAAATGAATAGTGAATCGAGATTAGAATGCAACAAAAAATAAACATAGACGGATTAAGTACATATACATACAAAAAACTTTATTTTATTCTTTTAACCGACCACACTGCATGGTTTACCTTTTCCGCTTACCTGTGCAAGAAAAAGAAAGACAACAATAAATTAAAGAAACATAATTTTTTTTTTATAGTTTTCTCAATTCTTAAACCAATATACGCGTTAGTTGAGTTTAAACTGTTATATTATTCGTGTCGGTGTATTTTCTTTAATTTTCGTTGTTTTATTTTTTGTTTTACTCATTTTATTTAATTGAATATTTTGTTTGTTGTTTTTAATTCCGCGCGTTATTCGCGATTTTATTTATTATTTTTCGCGGAAATAATGTGAAAATTAATAAAATAGTGATATAAATTTTGTTTTTGTGAAAATAAATATAATAACTGATCGTTTATCAGCATAATAAAATAATTATATATCTTGACAAAAAATTTATAAGAAAATGGCCAATTAATTCCAATATGTTGTGAGAATTTTTTTTATCTCAAGTTTGTTGATTAGCATTATTTATATTAAGCATAACACAGTGATCCAATTACGGTAATTTGTTTGTAGAATAGAAATATTTGATAAAAAAAAATTGCACCTGTTGCATATTATTGTAGTTTGGTGAATAGTGGATAACAGTGTTTCGTTTTTGTTGCAACAGTGTTTTACAAAACAAAACAGTGTTTTGTTTTGTAAATAAAGTGAAATTATAAAATTTAAATAAAAATAAAAAATTTGTAATAAGTTGGAATTATTTTTATAAAAAATATTTAAAATTAATTTAACCGACGCTGTGGAATATAATTGGATTATTTAACTAAACAAAATTAACACAAAAGGTAAGCAAATAAAAATAAAAACTTTTTTCACTTTATAAAATCACTGCTGGTGGGTAATCTTCCATACCTTGGACAGTCTGTTTCTCACGGATATGTAGGAAACGCATTTGAGATTTTTTTGTAAAGATAATCTTTCAATAAAGACAAGAGGGAGTTTCATTTGAATACACATTTAAGCATAATATAATATATTTCTTATATTTTATGATTTTTCTCTTGTTTTGTTCGATAAATTTGAACTCGTTTAAAACCTTGAATTAAAAAAGTTTTAAGGTAACACAATTTTTTTTTTTAAAGTTCTTTTCTAGAAGTGATTGGAGTTTTGAAATCAAAATTCAAAAGTGTTTTTTGTTGTTGAATATAATTTTTTTTGATTATGTTTGAGGGTTATGGGGTTTCTAGTTTGTACAAATGTGACAAATCGATACATTGTACTTACGTTTTTCTTAATAAGTAAAAGGAATTATGTTAATAGAATTTGATTGATGTTAACTAAAATTTAAAATCAAAGCGTTGTAAACAAATGTACTTACTTGGGCGAAAAAGAGATAGTGAAATCATTTGTATAATGAGATATACTCTGATTTGGATAGCTATTTTTAGCTATCGACGTCAAATAGCCCCAAAATAATTTTGAATTTGACCTGTGCAACTTGTTTTTAGAATTTGATTAAATCAGTTTTTGCATTAGGTAAGTAAAAGTTTTAAAATGTTTTCGTTTCTTTTTAACTTATGATATTTATGGAAAAATTCGTTACCGTCAACAGTTAAAATGTTGGGTTATTAAATTTCATAATGTCAAAATCTACTATAACATTTTTTGGAATAACAACGATGATTAATTTAAAGTTTTCACCCTCAAGCAATTTTTTTGTCTCTCTTTTTGATGTAGAGTTGTAGAGTTTTTTTTATTGGAGGGCCTTGCGACTTACAGTTCAAGTAACACTGCGACCTGAAGGTCTATTGTGCTTACCCTGATTGTGTTATCAGTCGTCTGTGCCGTTACTGGTTGTATTCTGTTATCCAAGTTGAGACTTTTAATTAGCGCAATTGGAGTGACGTTTTGTGGTGGTGGAAGTGTTAGTCTTCTATAACCAAGTGTTGGTTGTATCAGTCACAAAAGAGTTCAGGACAGTTGCATATGACGTGTTCCATCCAGAATCTACACCTGTCGGAAACAACAAGGCCCATTTTGTTGATATGGTGGTTTAAAGGACCATGTCTAGTAACGCACCACGTTAAAATTCTTAGAGACTCTCTGTTTAAGTCGATTGTTTTTAAGGGTAAAACAGGGAGATTACCTAGAAACTTCTTGGAGTGTACTAATCCCTCTCTGCTTCTCCATAATTTAGCATTTTGTTCCTGCTCCCATGTTTGGATTGTGCTTTTGAGCGAACTCTTGGCCATTCCGATACATGGTTCCGGTCCAACAAACCCCGTGGCTGGGTGCTCACACGAGTGTGACTCTATTTTTGCTGAAGACTTTTAGTAGATTTTGGTACCATTCCATTACCAGTTTTGAATCAAAGCGCGTAGATTTTAGTGCCAAGAGTGCTGCTTGGCTGTCAGAAATAATATATATTTCAAGATTTTGGTATTGTCGTTCAGCACATAGCAAAGCGCAACTGCTAATGCCGAAAATTTCGCCTTGAAATATGGTTGTTGTGGTTACTAAGGCAACCGTTCGTTTTGTTCTAGGACCAAACACTCCTGCTCTCGTGCCCACATTGGTTCGATAACCATCTTTATACCATATGCTGGCGTTATGTGGCAGTGACCGTTTTTAGTTTTTGATGCGATCTCTGGCCAATATCTTGACATCAAAGTGCCTGTCTAAGTATATTGTTTTTGACATTCAATCTGAAAAATGGTATCTATGCAGTTCAGCTTGTAATTCAGCATACCCAGCTTAAACCCTTCTGTTAGCTGCAGTCTATGAACGCCCAACACCGCTACAGATTTAACATGTAGGTGCAATGGAGAAAGCTTTAGAAGAATCTCCATTGTAGACGTTGGCATGGTTTTCAAAGCACCTGTAGCACTAAGACACACCTTTGTATTTTTTTAAACATATTTTGAGCAATTTTTTGGCGCGTTTTAGGCCACGAAACTAAAGCTGCATATGCTAGAATTGGTTTTATAATACTTTGGTGCAACCAAAGTATCATTTTTGGGCTGAGATCCCATGTTTTCCCGTTTAGAACAGGAGAAATAAAATTAAAGTTTCTCCTGTTTGTGAAAACGACAATGCTTGTTTTTTGAAGGTTGATCGACAGTCCCAATCTGTTGCACCACTTCGATACAGGATTAAGAGCTGTCTGGGTGCGACAATCAAGTCATGTTACCCTCTAACCATGACTGCCAAGCCGTCGGCATAGCCTACATTGTTGAAGCCGGAATCATTTAGCTTTGTGAGGAGATCATCAGCCACCACTAGCCAAAGTAGTGGAGAGAGCACGCCCCCTTGCGGGCAGCCTCTAGATGCAGTAACAGTCACTAAATAATCACCTAGTGTTGCCGTTATTTTCCGACTCTGTAGCATCTTGATAATCCACGCAATGATATGCGGGTTTATATTTTTCTTTGTGGCCATTTCAATGATAGCATTGAAGTGGACATTGTCAACGGCTCCTTGTATGTCCATAAATGTACATACAATTGCCTCCTTGTAGTTTAGGGTGCTCTCAATTTCTTTCATCATTTTGTGCAACGCCGTTTCAGTAGATATTCCAGTCTGATAGGCGTGCTGGCTAGAGTTGAGAGGGTTTTGTTTGAGACATACATGACGAATGTGATAGTTCAACATCTTTTCCATTGTTTTTAATAGAAAAGATGTAAGACTTATAGGTCTGTATGATTTGGCTTCATTTGCTTTTTTCCTGGCTTGGGCATAACAACAACTTTTGCAGAAATACCGAAAAAATTCCATCACCTCCCGGAGATTTATACGGACCGAAGGATTCTATAGCCCACCTCGCTTTGTTGGGGTTGAAAATTGTGTTGGATAAATGATATGCAGTACTTTTAGTTGCGGTATCTAAAAGATGTACGACTTCGTTGGCATTATCTCTCGTGCTCCATTCTATTGAGCCCGGAAAGTGGGTTTAAAGTAAAATATCTAGTGTCTCAATGCAGCTGGTGGTATACGTACCATTTGGTTTGCAGATTGAGCCTAGAGGATTTGTGTGCTCAGACGATATAAAGTTTTGGAGTCGAACTGCAGCAGGCAGATTATTTATCGTATTGCAGAGCTCTTTCCAGCTATTCCTTTTGGAATGTCTGAGTTTTTTATTATAATTGGTTAGAGCTACTGGGTACTCTATCCAATTATTTGTTGTTTTTGCTCTGTTTAAGTTAGTACCCAGGTTTGATTTACTCACTAATTCTCTCCATTTATTTCTTTTATGGTCCGTGACCAATTTGTTAATTTGTTTGTTCAGGTCCGGAATTCTGGAGTCAGCTGGATCTGCTTTACGGATGTCATCTCTTTGATTCGAAAGCACACACGTTACATGTGGAAAGTTTGGTTTTAGTTTTTGAATTCTACCAGCTGGTATGTATCGAGCTCTAGCCTTATTAAAAATTTCTCTGAATTGTTTTTCCCCAGAGAGGGCGTCAAGTGGTAAAAATTGCTTATTGAATTCAATTTCAGTAAAATTTGTAAAGTTTTCCCAGTCAGCTTTGTGAAAATTAATATATGTCTGCTTTTCGGAATTGATTTGATTTATGGAACGGCTTAAGGTGATTATGATCGGCACGTGGTCTGATCCCAATGCAATATCTGTTCTCCATTCTGCAATTAGCATTAGTGACATACTAGCAAGGGAGATATCTGGAAAAGAGTATGAGTTGTTTGTTACCCTTGTTGGTTGTGGTTCGTTGAGGACTCCAAAATTTGATCAGCATTGTTTTCACCTCGTGAATCAGTGTTTAGGTGCGAGTGCCATAGATCATGATGAGCATTCACATCGCCGAGAATCAGAGTCTTTTGTATAAAATAGATGTCCTATGGACGGTTCATAACTGGTATCACAGCTGCTTACTGGTGGAATATAGATATTGACTAGAGTTATCTCCGTGTTGCCAGATTTTATTATAATACCTAGTTGTTCTAGGTGTTTAACAGTTCCCGGTACTGCAGGTAATGTGGTTGTACGGTAGATAACAGTTTTGTGAATTATAAAGGCAAGGCAAACCTTTGTCCTTCCCTCTATCCAGCCTTATAATTTTGTAATCACAGTAATTATCACTAATCTTAGATCTAACATTTAATTTGGTTTCTTGAAGAACCGTGACTAGGATATTGTTATTGCACATATAATTTAAAATATCATCTATCTTATTGGTTAAATCGTTGCAATTAAATTGCATAATTTTGACGTCACTCGGAGTTTCCGGATGCGTGTTCATTCCCATTGTGTTGTGCTGCGAGCTCGTGTTGGTATGTTGACTAGATAATTGACAGCATGGCGCTATGTAGTGTTTGGTCCATTGTTTATGTGAGGCCAAATCTGAGCAGTTCTTGAGGTGACACCATTCTTTACAGGTTGCACTGGATGGATGTTATGTTTGCCCTTAAAATGCTTTTACATATTGAACAATGCCATGTTTTAGTTGGTCCCGGATTTCTTTCAATACCAGCCATGACGAGGAGTATTTGAAGCAGTGAGGCCAGTGACAGCTGCTTCCCAACCCAAAAAATGGAGCGACGGATTTGCACCTTCTGTCGAAATTGTTGTGATGGTCCTTGGTCGGAATTGAGTTCCGAGTACTTCTGGGGCGTAGACCCGTCCATCTTGAGAATCAAAGGTTTACTGTAGATGTGACCGCCACATCTGTAACGATCTGTCACAAATTAAACACTCTGGATCATTCGTGTCAGTAAATGTTTAGCACGGAACTGTGTATCTGCAACATAACAGAACAGTACGGTATAACTGCGAACACAGAACAGAATAGTACGGTATAACCAGACAGCTTTCACTGCTTTTGAGCTACAAGCAAAAATCTGAAAAAAGTACAAAAAATTAATTTTTATGGGCCGATAAGTTAAGCTCACCTCCTAAGATGGTACAAACTCAGATTATTCTTATTTAAAACCAAACGAAGGTATTGAACCGGTTTCCTGCTTGCTCAGAATATATTTCTCAAAACGATTTTTTAATCTAATTTAACAAGCCTATAATACAGCTAGTGGCATATTCCGTGATTATATGACGCACTGGTTTTCTCACTGATTCAAGATGTAGGGAATACTGAACCTGCTAGTGATCACGAACAGGAAGCAATCGGAGGATTGCATGCTGAGCGAGGTTTTTGTTCCAGCGAGCATCAACCATGTGTGTCAGGGAAGTAATTTCTCCCAGCTCAGTTAAAATAATCAGGTATGCATGCACCCGAATGCGACTGTTAAACGGAATGAAATCAGCAAAGATAAAGAACAGGAACTCTGGAGATCCTAAAAACACACACACAACAATATAACTAACATTATTACATTTAACAAATATAAAATAAATGTTTCACTCACCCTATGATTTTCCATGAATAGGATCCAACCCTTCATATCACCCTAATTAAGCCTATCTTTCTAACTTAAGCATACATCCAATTTACACATAAAAAATTGCACCCCTGGTCTGGGCGATTTTTTCATAGAAATAACATAGGTCGTAATACTACTAAAAACTGAGAACTTTGCGCTTCTGATCCGGGCGGGTGTTGCACATAGACATCCAATTTCAGTTCTTCTTTTCCACTATTCACCATATTTTCCTTTTATTTGTTAAATGTCATATCTCATTTCTATACATCAAATACATGATAGATTTCGGAACACCTTGTTATTGATAAGGACATAAATATAGATAATTTATCAATTGTTCAATACCGTTACATGTAGCACTCAATCTTTCGTTAATTCCAGACTAGTTTACCAGATTTATGATACACTGAGGGCGCTACCATTTTCAAAGGAGTTCAACCGCCTCCACCATTAAGATATTATATTGGCTAGTGACATATAACTGCTATTGCCAGTATACTGTTAAAGTGAGCCGAAAGTTTCCAGCCGAAAATAACAAAAATCGGTTTCACAGATTTCATTTTTACGATCTCAGCCGAAAGTTTCCAGTCGAAAGTCGATAATGCAGATTAGATTACTTTAGTCAACTAACACTCCCAATATCAGCCGAAAAATTGAATGCTGACAATGGTCTCTATAGCAATCTCTTGGAAAAAGTATTGGGCCAAGTTTCATGTGGGAAATCACGGAAAATTTGATTTTCTAAATTTTGTATTAGCACTGTAAAAATTTTGGCTTTAAAGTGTTATGTCTGGAGATAGATTGAATTGATGACAATGATCTATAGCAATCTCTTGGAAAAATATTGGGTCAAGTTTCATATGGGAAATCTCGGAAAATTCGATTTTCTAAATTTTGTATTTGCACATAACACTTTAAAGGTAAGAATTTTACAGTGCTAATACAAATGTAAGAAAAACGAATTTTCCGAGATTTCCCACATGAAACTTGACCCAATATTTTTTCAAGAGATATCTATAAACCATTGTCATCAGTTCCATCTATCTCCAGACATAACACTTTAAAGGCAAGATATTTACAGTGCTAATACCAAATTTATAAAATCGAATCTTCCGAGATTTTCCACATGAAGCTTTACTCAAAATTTTTTTTCATAGATCACTTTTGACCTTTAAAATTTTGGCTATTTTTTTGTTAGTGTTGTCTCTTTCGGATGATATTTTATTAAAAATCTACATTATCGACTTTCGGCTGGAAACTTTCGGCTAACTTTAATAGGGTATTGCCAGTGATATGTGACATCACACGTTAGCACATATGCCGATAGCATCGACAGGAGTGTGCAGGGTTGTCACACCCGTAAATCAGAAGTTAAAAATAATGCAAACAAATAAAAACTGATCCCTCCAGCCGTGGGATCAAGCTTAATGATAAAACCAAATTTCAATTGGGTTTATGGGGACGGTGTGACAGACCCAAAACCTACATCTATGTTTTAATTTCAAAGAATTGAATTAGGATTAGGCTCCTAACAACTATTTTAGTTATTTTTTTTTTAACTGAACGGATATTACATTGAAATAATCCAACACTTACACAAATAACGTTCACTTCAAAAACATACAACAATGCAAAATATATATTTTCACATAAAGATTAGATCTAAAATGTCATAACGAAGATTACATGGTTCGTTGAAATTTTAACATTTCTAAGTTTACAGGAAATTTTATTTCACTTAAAATTATTGAGCTGTCAAAATATCTCATCGAAAGAAACCATCATCCGTTTTCATCGGGTAAAGTGTTAAAGATTATTCTTTTCGTATTTATAATTTAATTGTGCTTTCAGATGATTAATGGATATTTTAACATTAATCCATCCTTAAGCTAAACTTTTTGAATAAATAAAAATAACGTCATTTCTTAGAATTTGCAAGTAACGAAAAAATGCACACAACAAGTTTTTAATCAAACAAACCATTTCTTATTTGGATAACAAACTATCAACCTTCTTATAGACACATAAATCTTAATCCATCCATACATATTATAATTCTATTGAATTTCATTAAATCAATTCACACATTTTTGTACAAAAGTTGTTATATTTGCATAAGTAACTGCGAAAAAAAAACTTATTTAATTAAAAACTTTGAACGTTCGTTTGGTTGAGAGATTTTAGATTTTGTATCCATTTTAAAGAAACTGGTTAACAACGGAGATTTGTTTCGTATAAATTTGAAGGGAATCATAATTTTGAATGATCGAAATACATTGATAACATTCAATGTTGTGGGACTCAATTTATTAAAAAAAAATATTTTAATTATTTTTTAAGTTAATTAGAGGTGTGGTGACGTTTCCAATATAAGAATCGAAAAACAAACAAAAAAACAAAGCATTAACATTTTTCAAGGTTCTTTCAGTTTGTTTTTGTTGTCTTATGACCCTATATACATATCAAAATATTATTTGAATAAGCCATCATAATATTTGTATAAAATCAAAAAAATATTAATATTATACTAAAATCGTTGATCGTAAAAAAATATTACCAACAACAAACCGATCGAACAATTAACCATAAAAAAAATTTAATTCAAAAATAAAACAAAACACAAAATAATCAAATAAAGAAATTAAATAATAAAGATAATTTTTTTTCTCATTAAAAAATCCACAAACAGTCTCTGAAATTTTTTTTTATATTATTATTAAATAACAATCAAAAGATGACTATTCTTAAGATGATGATGAAGATTTTTTTCTTATGTTTTTACCTCAGTAATTATTTACCGAGATGGACTTGATTGCTACCACCTGTGGTTGTATTAAATTAAATTTATGACACAATCGTAATTCTTGGAACTTTTTTGATTCATTGCAAAGCATTTTTCTATACGAGTAAACAAAGTATGTATCTCTCTTCTCAATTCTGATAAATTGATTATGCGCTTAGAAAAAAGTAAACGAACGAACGATGCAGAATTTTAACACATTAAAGTTGAGAGCATACAACATACGTTCATGAATGAATCCGATGTCACTTTAAAAAAAATGAGCAAACTGCAAACATGTATGACTTTAAGATGATTAGTTTTTGAGCAATATCATACAAGGTGGTGGAAAGGTCCCCCGAGAACCTGTTTTTTGCAAACTAAAGGAAAGGATGAAACTTGGTACATAAGCACTTATGAACCAAGTTTCATCCAGGACGTTTCGCAATAGTTCTACATGTCAACTTCCGGTAAAAAATTTTTTGTTTGCAATTTTTTGCATGCTTGTATTCACAATACGACCTACAATAATGTAGTGACTATGATAAAACTTTTTTAAAAAGCTTTCAACCCGGGTAGGAGCTGCCAAACAACGGACCAATCTCGGGCCAGCATTGGCGAGCCAAACCTTGGATAGTTAGCTTTGGTTTCCGTCTATGCCAGTTGTAAATGCGTAGATTGAACCAAGGTTCAGTTTATTATATTACGCGTTATTAACCAATCTAATGCATTGTTAACATGTGCAGACCATATTATGTTTATCTTTATTTTCACATATGTTACTCTTTCCACACATTTAAAGGAGGTCTGGAAAAAAATTGGTTTGGTTGACCTGGCCCAAGTCTTATTTGCCAGACTTGGCCCCATGACATCAGTCCAAGCTGGCACCTAGTTTGGGCAGTTTAAAAATGTTAAGCCTGGCCCTACCCTTAACAGCAGGCTTGGCCCCTTAACTTTTTCTTACCCGGGAATAAGTGTAAAAAGATAATGAGCATCTTTTGGAAAACATCGGTCAAAGTGGCGCAGGAATGTCCACCATACAACTGTTGACTTTTCTCACTTTATTTTTAAAGTTTGTTGGGAGCATATAAACTGCATTCATTAATCAATTTGGATAACCCTTTGATAAAAGATGGAGATTTGAATGAGAAAGAACTGATTAGTTTTTGGACGACATTGGGATAAGTTGCGGGGTGCCTGCCGAGGGCCTGTTTCCTTGAAACTTATATAATATCAACCGCAGATACTTAATTAATTTTGTTTAAACTTGGTAGAAATGCTTAAATTTGTAGCAGTTCTGATTTAGTACTTCCAGTTTGCACTTCCGATAAAAAAATTTTTTTACTTTGTCTTTGATGCTTTCCTTAAACAGCTTTCAAAACTTAAGCAACATATGGTAATTTATATGGACACGAACTTTTATAAATAGAACTATGCAAAATCTTTAACAATAGTTAGCTTCAATTTTTTCTTATTTACTTACTCTACGAACACGTTTTACCGTTCTTCATACTTCAACTAGTAATCAATTTAAAATTTATTCTTGAACGACAAACGTCTCCATTTTGTAGGAAGTTTAATGCGCATAAATTTTTTTTATAAATTACTAGTTCGTTAGCATTTTTTCCGTAGAATACGATAAGAATATTAAAAAATTTTTGAGAGTAGTTTTTTCTCCCTTATTTTGAGGTTTTAAAGTTTAAAATCGTTTTTTCGGAATGTATTCGTTTTTTTTTAATTTTTTTTTTAAATTTAGTTTGAAATATGCACTTTCAAATAATTTTTATCGCGTGATCGAAGTTGTAACTTTGTGAGCGCTAGAGAGCGCTGAAAGTTAAAAACCACCCTCAAAACCAGTTTTCACGATATAACTTGTGCTGTAAAATGAAAATTAAAATTAAAAGAATATATTATAAGAAAGTCATGGTCCTTTAAATACATCCAAATACAGTGTCAAACTATTAAAATACAAAATGACGGCACAAATATGGCGACCAATATATTTTAAATTGCAGATTTTTGAAAATCAAAAAATATATTCGTAATCTACGTAAAGTTTTAAGTCAAAATTGTTATGTACACAATTTTCCTACATGGAGCTATTTCCGAGAAAAAAAATTATAAAGTTTTAGAACTACGTGAAAACCTTGTTTTTCTTACATTCGGTGCGCTCTAGCGCTCACATCGATACAGCTTCCATCACGCGATAAAAATTATTTAAAAGTGAATATTTTAAACTAAATTAAAAAAAAAATTAAAAAAAAAACTTGTCATACATTCCGAAAAAATGATTTAATCTTTAGAACCTCAAAATAAGGGAGAAAACTACCCTCAAAAATTTTTTTTTAATATTTTTATCGTATTCTACGGAAAAAATGCTAGCGAGCTAATATGATTTAAAAAAAATTTTATACGCATTAAACTTCCTACAAATTGGAGACGTTTGTCGTTTAAGAAAAAATTTCAAATTTGTGACCGTCACCGATGGCAAAGGGGTTAGCCAAAAAATCTGAAAAATATTACGAAATCGTTTTCTAATGGAGTACTATCAATCCCCAAAATTTAGGCAAAAACAAATTTTTGGTTGTTCCATTTCACGTGTAAAATGCCCCATATATAAATAAAGATAGGAAACAGCGAGCAAAATTTTAGTTTACGGAAGACGTACGCGTACAACAAATACACTCGAAGCATATAATGGAGTATTCGACCGTCGTATGCGGAAGAAACTTCATATTTTCATTTTTTGAAACTTCTTTTAGCAGAGGAACATAAGCAGCAAAAGATAAGATTTTGCAAGTCTCGTTTATTCAATTTTTCGCATTTCCTGGAAAATGTTTCCGTGTTTATGGTTTGTTAATGTTTATTTTTTGTACAATATCTAAAAGTAGACGTTTCAACAAACATAATGATTAATGTTTTTTTTGAAAAAACTGTTTTCCATACAGGAGATTTTTCGTGTGAAAATGAGGTCACTTTTTTGGTTTAAATTCAAAATTAAACGCAAAATAAATATTTTGATTTTAAAAAAATTACAGCCTATTAGGGACATAATAAGGTAAGTTTCCACCGAATTGTGTGAAAAAAATTTTTTTTTTGTGGGAGATAAAAATTAAAAACGAAAAAGCCTTTTTTTCTCGGTTTTTTCTATTTTCACGGCAAATTTTAGGTTATGCGAAAAAATGGCTGACATAAAAGCTATAGACCTTTTTATTACCTACAACTTTTGCTTTATACTTTATTCGACAGAAGGTCTAGTTTCGCTGAAAATCATGAAAAACCTTTTTATGCCCCTAAAAGGTCACCCCATTTCACCCCCGTAACTAAGATCACCTTTAATTTCTGTTTCCCATCATTTGCGCAATATTTTCTTATTTATCCAATAGTTTTCATCCTGTTACTAATTTTTTTCTATTTTTTGCCTGTTTTTAACGTATCTGGAGTGGTCTAGAATGGATAACTAAACAATAAATCCTATCATTGATAAAATATGACATAGGCCAATATTTTATGATAGAACAGTGATTCATTTTTAGTTAAAAAAATTAAATTAATGCCGAGGTTTTTTAGAAAATTAAATCTCGGTCCTTTGTCAGTTTAGAAATGTTATGTTTACGGCTTGTGCTATGAAAATTTGGAAAAATTTGCGACACTTAAAAAAAACGAACTAGTGCCGATTCTTGGTGCTATGACAGTCAGCGTTGAACAATATTATTTAGTCTGTTAGTTTTAAATGTTGGGTGTTACTCCAAACTGAGAATAGAAGAGTAATAATCCCACAAGATATTCTATTAAGAATCTTATATTTGCTTAATGATTGTAAAGCCATTGGGCTTTATAGATGCATTATCTATTTATCCAAGGGAATTTAAATTTTAAGAATGATAAACGATGAACGGAACGTACACAGACTCTACCAGGGAAAATCTCTAAATAAACTTACTAGCGTATAAGACCATGATGGTCATCATAATAATTAAAAAAAAGGAAAGCTAATGTATTAAAAATGGTTAATAAAAAGAACTTATCTTATTTTGTTGATAGTTGATTGATGTGCTGCTGTTGAAAGTTGGTGACGACTTTCGTCCTTGTATGTCGTCTTCCGTTTTTTTTCTTAATACTTTGAGTTGATTTTGTTTGTAACACGATTACGATGAATTTGATGTAAGTTTTATCTAATCTCTAAATCTAGCTTTGGTGGTTACAGTTCTTTTTGTATAAATTTATTCCCCAATTTAGTTCCTTAGAAACATTGTTTGTGTCTGAACCAACACACTATGAATTATGATTAAAGAATGAATTTCATCGGCCAACACAGGTAGTGGGGTAGCAAAAATGATGACTCATTTATACTAAGTCAACATCGGGGAGTTCATTGAAACTAGTTTCAGGTTGATCAGAGCATGGGAAACACCCTACCCGCGACTTTGAAAATTTTCAACTTTAATTACCCGTCGACATTAACATTGACATTTAATGAATTCAATTGTGTCGACTGTCGGCACTTGGCGAAACATTTTAATATAAATTAAAAATTGATAACGCTCGTTTTTATTTCGCAAATATTTTGTTTTTATTTTTTAAAATAAAGATTTTAGAAAATAAAAAAGATTTAGGATTTTTTTTTAGATTTCATTGACATTTAATGTTTCTATATTAGTTTTATTTGACTCCCTTCTGCGACCTTGCAGACCTTCGATCAAAGATAATCCACCTCCGCTCCCACCCCTGAAAAACTGAAACAAAACAAAAAAAAAAGAAGCGATGAGCGATGATGTAGACCCTATGTTCGACTTTTAATAAATAAATTTCTCATAAAAATAATTTTTTTTTCAAAGTGGTGTAAGTTGCCCTTCCCGTGCCCGGACTGACAGCAAAGTGTTTTCATTTTACTCCTCGCCCTCAATATAGTCTAAATATATTGTTTTGTTACCCTACGACCGTCAATACATTATAAAAGAGTTGTTTAGTTTCACCAATCCACATACACAAAACAAATAACTACACTGCTATTTCTTTTTCTCTATATTTCGTTTTATTCTGATTATATAAATTAATTCTTTTTTTTTGTATTTGTTCCTAATTCACATATAAATTACAAAGCTTATTTTCTCTAAAGCAAGCTTCAGACCTACAATCAAATTGACAATTAATCGAAAACGAAAATAAACGAAATAAAATTTAGGGGATTTTTACATTAAAATTTTATTTCGTTTATTTTCGTTTTCGATTGATTGTCAATTTGATTGTATATCTGTAGCTTGCTTAATTCTTATAGAATTTTACTTTATTGCTTTAAAAACAACCTAAATAATAAATCTTTTTCTTTTGTGTTAAAACCCAAAGGATATAATAACTTAAACAATTTAATTATTTTTTATACAAAAATTATAGTTCGCGACTTTGGATAAGTTTTGTTTTGCTCACAACCGAATTGTTTTAATATGAAACCACGAACTGAATCAGTTTTTTTTATTTTTAATATAAATCGCGAATAGACGTTTTTCTCTTTTAATATCGAGCGCGTACTGCGTTTGATCAAATATTAAACGCCGACTGACCTCGAATTTTTCAAAATCAAACCCTAAATAGTATTTTTGCTAAAAATTAAACGAAAGAGAAGATGTTGATTGCAATACCTTTCTTTCATTTGCCATACACAATTCTTTTTTATATTACGAATGCACAGGTTAATTCATCTACCATACTATCATCTTCTCGTTGGTTTGTTTAACATGTAAAACGCGCACAGAAATTATGAACACTCTTTTCATTATTTAAAAATACCAACAAAAAGAACTGGTTATGTTCATGTATTGAAATATTTTATTTGTATTTATAATACTTCGCTTCATTATAAAAATGAAAGAAGAGAAATTTAAACGTAGCAACGCTTTTGTTTCATATTTTTTCTTATCCAAACATTGCAAATAGAGTGCAAGTATATACAACAAAAATCATTATAACCTTGATGTTACGAAAAAAAGTCAGGTGTACCGATGATTATTATTGGTATTCAGAGTTTTCAGTATTCATATTCGCATCACTTTTGTTTTTGTTTTATATATTAAAACAAAGGAAAACGATAATATTATCTAGGTATGGATGATGAATACATAACAATAATGAATTCAGAAAATCACATGTTTAAAGGGGCGATCAATAGGTTCTTTGGATGGATCTGTTAAATGTTAAATTACGACAATGCAAAACGTATATTTGGGCGGACATTAGGTATGCAAATTATAGGATGAATTAACAAGAAGTCAGTCTTTGCTGTTAATGCAGATTTTTTGTCTGTCTGAACTGTCAAGCCCTAACTTCCAGTCAATACACCCTATACTGACCCTCAATCGTTGTGCATTCATCGGAACTTTTCTGCAAACTGCCATGTTAGCAAATTATGGTCATAACATGATAGATATTGAAGCTTGATACGTATGGTCCCTAACTATTTTGATTTGTTCTTGTTTATATAGGTAAATGTTGCAGTTTAATAACTGAATTTGATTCACTTGATTTTTGCAGTCATTTCCATATTTAGTGCCATTTTCTTACCATTATTTTTCAAATTTTTCCTTGCCCTCTTTATTAAATTTTAGTTATTTAGTTTCTCAGATAATGTATCATCAAGACAGTCTTCAAATATGTATTACTGCAGTGATGATCTTTTATTTTAAGCTTGACTTTAACTCTGATTTTTATTCGTCATCGTATTGCTTGTGAAAATTTAAATCGTTCGACGCGTTTTTTTTTCATTTTTCAGATAAGTAGCACTTTAAATATTTTGGCCGATGTGATACTGGTTGGTGATTTTAAAACGAAATTCAATTCAGAAACTCCTTTTTGCACCTGTTCATTATTCACAATCTCATTTGCTTTCAAATAATGACTCGTACTCTCTTTATGATCGAATATCGTCGAACTACTATCAACATAAAAAATTTTCATCGATCCTACCATAATCAGTTTTCTTGGAATGCCAGTAATATTATTTTAAAAAATTTCTTCAACTTCATAGGAACAAAAGTATGTAACACACATAAAAAACTTGTAAAATCTAGTGCCTACAACTACATTCGTTCTGCGGTATTGATGGACTTCAGGCCTGATGGATAAGGTAATCGATGGATAATGTTCTAAAACTCAGTATTTACTTCACCCTAGACAAATCTGTGAATACTTGAATTTACAAAAACGCTGTTTTGTTGCTTCAATTAAACGATTAATCACCGAACCGAAAGTATTACTAATTCTACATTTTATTCAAAATATAATTACAAAAGTAAGTAAACCAAAAAAAAACAAAATCTTAAAATTTTAAGACAAATTGGATTTCTTATTTTGTTTTTTTTCTTCATCTTTTCTAAAAGTCATTCCGTCAAAATGGATTTAAATACTTTTCAAATAATATTTATTTATTTATAATCATTATGATGTCGTTTATGGTTTTTATTGTGTGATTTAATTTGAATTGTTTTGTTGGTATTGAAAGTTATTTTGTTGGTTTTCTTCAAAAAATTTAAAAATTTTTATTATTAAGTAATAAATTGATTATTGATTGGTATTACGAATTTAATTTTTTTTATATTTTGTTTTCATTAATTTGACATTTTGAAATTAAATTAAGAAATGTGTACGGAAGATAATTCGGTTTTTTATTTTTTGTTGAATAATAATGACAAAAGAAAGAGAAAACATCGATATAAAAATGTCGGCATTTTTATAGGTTACCTACTGATCGTATAGATATTGATTCGTTCGCTACTGGCCGGCCTATTGTATTTACATTTTTTTATTTTGTAAATTAATTTTTTGAGATACAAAAAAAAATTTGCGTTTGTTGAAAATTAAATTCTAAATTTTTGGGGGTCATTATAGCGAAACGATAGATAGTTTTTAACACAAAAATTGTCACTTAAAGATAACGGAATTTTGCGAAAATTTAATTTTCTTATTTTTTAATGTGTAAATGTAACAAATGTACATTAACACATTTTAAGCTTTAAACCGTTTTTAAACAATTAAATTGATTTAAATAATGTTACGAATCATAAAAAGTGCCGCAAATGTTTGAAAGTTTAACTTTTTTTTTTAATATTCTAGAAAATTTATAATCTAGGCCGTTACGTAACAACGTATGCAACAATTATTTTTGTAAGTTTTAACAATTTGTTTTAGAGAATTAAAAGTATGAAATTTAATAGTTTGTTTTAGTTTGTAAAACAATTTTTGTCAATATCTTAGCTCAGTGGTAAAATTATGATGCAAGATTGTAGATGGCATGTTAAGGTAAAAAACGAAAGAAAAGTGATTTGTCTGGATCATCGAAGATTATAAAATTATCAATTGACGCATGATGACGTTCGGATGGTAAATCGAACAGCAGCACAAATGTTCATTCAACGAGAAGATCTTTAACCTGCAATAATCTACAATCTGCAATAATGTAATAAGTCTTTTCTCACAATCAAAAATAATTTGTATTGTTGCATGACATTCGCATGGTTTTTGTTGATTAAGTAGTTATTTTTTTTTTATTTTGGATCTACAGGTTGTAATAACTTCAGATGCTCCTGTCCATTCTATTGGAATGTAAGGTAACATGAAAACTCATATACCACTGGCAATAGTGAAATGTAACTAGCGAAAGCGATATCTTAGGGATGCTGATAAATGAACTGTATTCATTCACCGGCAGCACCTTCAGTCTTAACTATCGAAAACTCCTTGATGTTGGCACGCTATAGTTTGCTCGAAGAAACAAGCTTTCATATAACTGTGTCTGGGCTTGCATTATTGAGAAAGTCAGTGCGGTACATGATAAAGGAGTATGCTGCTACTAGCCATATATTTAGCCACTAGCTAAATCTTGTAGTATGCCTTACAGTATATGTCACCACAATACATAAAAAGTTTTTAAGATTAAGTTCTTACACCGATTAAGGTGTAATGCGACCTGTGGTGATAAATACCTGGCTGGAGGCCTATTCAAATGGCTCAGTCACAGTCGGTGCCACCTAGGTACTAGGTGACCTGCAGGTGCAGTATGCATTGGAAACGTTTCGCTTTTTGTGTGAATGTATTTTACTTTCATAAAAAATTCATGGGAACTTTAATGTCAAATCTTAAAACAGTAATAAAATAAAGAAGATGCCGGTACTTTTTAGGACTCAGAAAAAAGCAGGGACAAGAAATTGGCCATTAGGATAATATTAGATAATACTGTAAGCGTCAGCGTTGTCGACACTAGCAATCGTGATAAATACGCAAGGAAGACGGGTCCCTCTTAACCTTCTAAAATGACGTTTCACGCTATAAATAATGTAAGCCTGGAAGAATCTCAAACGCTTAAAAATTTTTCGAGATGCCAATGAAACGGGATGATATAAAATTTTCGATTAAGGCTACAAATCAGAATATCTAGGCACGAAAATCGTACTATTTCCAAAAATCAAATATCACAGAAGGGTTGCCAAAAGGTTTCTAAAAGGCAAGACCTTTAGGGCTGTTATTGACATAGCGCGTATGGTGGCAGCACCACGCTTAAAAACTGAAGAAAGATGGTAACGGCACTAGCCAACACCTTTCTAACAGATATCAGTGACAAGCCAATTCTTGGTCACAGAATTATGCCTTCGGTTTCAATTTATTCCATTCCGAAACCATCTTCAGAGGTTGGCTTTTCAGTGGCTATTTCTTCCATACAAACTAGGAATGTAAATTAGCATACAGGTGTTGTCAACTTCTACATGGATGGGACGAAAGTGAATGAAAGCGTCGACTGAGGAAGTTCTGTGAACGAACTATATGAAAACCTTCTTTTTGCCTATCTGATCACTGACGAATGTAACACTTATCTGGGATAATGTAATACATTAATAATATACTAATATAGGTAATATCCATTAGTTTCGTCACTTTATTCTTTAAATAATAGAAAAAAACAAAAGTATTGCTGAATTGTGTTTGTGTTGTGCTATTTGGCAAATCTTTTTAACCATAACGAAAAACCACCACCCACCACCACCACCCTCCACTTCAAACGAAGAACAAATTTAGTGCTAGTATTCTGCTACAATGTGCTTCTTCAAAAATTTCGTTACCTTTAGGTATTAGAAGAAATTTCACACACTTTTCCTTTTGGTGATAACGCGATTTAGCCTTTGTATTATCGTTTTTCCAAAATGGCAGAGGTTACTCCAAACCTTTAATTAATTTGAAAAAATTTTTAAATTTCGCCACCTTTTTGGCAAAAATGGTGGCATGCTATTAAAAGAAATTTTGCTGTTTATGTACTGCCACTTCCAAAACCATCTAGAACTTCTAAAAGAGCTTCGAATATCTCTTTCGTTCATCCTACTAAGACTCGTCAGAATATATAATAGCCAAGCTAACTTTCATACCTCTCTCTCTCTGGCGTTTACATTCCATGGAGGGATTTTGCCGTCTGTGCAATAAGCTTCCAATCATCTCGTTCCATGACCAGTTGACCCCAGTTTCGACATCTTATATCACGAAGGTCTTGGATGATGTCATCACGCCACCGTTGTCTAGGTCTTCCTCTTCGATGACCACCAGCTGGTTGTGGTTGGGACGCTTTTTTTATCATTCTATCTAATGGTGCCCTTTCTACATGACCAAACCATCTAATCCGCTTGGATTTAATAAATACGATTAGATCGCAGCCTCCAAGAAGCTGTCTGATTTCATGATTCATTCGGATTCTATACTGATTTTCAGCAACTTTACATGGCCCATAAATTGTTCGTATGACTTTCCTCTCGAATGTTGATAGAATTCTACAATCAGAGGAAGTCAGTGTCCAACTTTCACTTTCATGAGAGTTTGCACGACTGCGAAAGATGTTTCGCAAAAGTTTTGAGTATGCGTAGAAAACTCTGTATGCGCCTGAGACCCGGGCTTTAATATCTGCCTGCATGTCATTTGACGATGTTATTACAGACCCGAGGTATTTGAAGTTTTCTACGCGTTCTACTTCATAGTCGACAGTATTCAGATTGCCTGGAGTTATATTCCTGGATGTTGTTAAAAGTTTAGTCTTGCCGGTGTTAATGCATAATCCAAGTTGTCTAGCATTTCTTTCAAGCTCAGAGAGACTATCCTTAATATCGCTTGTTCTACGTCCGAGAAGCGCAAAATCATCTGCATAGCCAAGAATTTGACTAGATTTGTTAAATATGCAGTTTTGGGTCTCAATTCGGCATTTTCTTATCGCGTATTCAAGCGCCAAATCAAATAGTACGGGCGCGAGTGCATCACCTTGTGGAACACCTGATGTTATATCAAAAGAGTCAGAAACTGACCCTTCTATTACCATTCTACAGTTTGATCCCGAGGTTGTGAGTTTGCACAGAGAAACAAGTTTAGCTGGAATACCAAGGCAAATGAGTGCAGACCAGAGGTTATCGCGGATGATGCTATCATATGCTTGCTTGAAATCAACGTAGAGCTAGTGAATGCTGATGTTGTACTCCCAACATTTTTCCAGAATCATCCTTAAGGTAAAACATTGATCTGTGGTTGAACGGTTGGGACGAAAACCACACTGATAGTCGCCGATGATAGATTCGGCAAACGGGATGAGCCGAGCGAGTACGACATTAGCTAGTATTTTATATGCAGTGTTCAACAGTGCGATTCCGACTTTTTCCAAAATTATAATAAAATCAAAAATTTAAAATTTTTCAAAATTCTAAAATTATTCCAAAAATTCTTATAAAATCAAAAATTGAAACTTTTTTCAAAATTCTAAAAATATATTTAAAATTCAAAAATTCTATTTTTCAAAATTCTAAAAATATTCCAAAAATTAGAATAAAATCAAATATTCAATCTTTTTCTAAATTCTAATATTCCAAAAATTCCTTAAAATTCAAACTTTTTCCAAAATTCTAAAAATATTGCAAAAATTATAACAAAAATTTAAACTTTTTCCAAAATTATAATAAAATCAAAATTTAAAAATTTTTCAAAATTCTAAAAATATTCCAAAAATTCTTACAAAATCAAAAATTGAAACTTTTTTCAAAATCCTAAAAATATTCCAAAAATTAGAATAAAATCTAATATTTAAACTTTTACTTCTGTCTGAAAGACCTAAGTATTACATTCATGAGCTCAAAGTCAAATTCTTCCCCCCCTTTTTTGGCATTTCTCGACGTTTTAGGACCTACTGATTCTAAAAAAGCAAAAAAAAAAATGTATGTCTGTCTGTCGGCCGTCCGTCATTACCTACATTGCATGGAAAACGGCTGGAAGGATTTCAACAATTTTTTTTTTCTAAAAATAGGTATTCACAAGGGACAGGTCCGAAAGGACGCTGTGTTCGATAAATGTACCAGAAGTGTGTCAAAAAAATCATTATGTGTGTCAAAAATAGCAAATTTTCATATTTTAGGCTTAAAAAGTCCAAGCGGCACGTATATCCGCTAGAAATAGGTAGATTTCAAGATCAGACAGTTTTGTGTGCCAGTAGAATCTGATGTATCAGATTAGTTTAAACAAAACAAACTAATTTCAAACAGATATCGAACAAATTTTAAAAAGATAATTAGCTACCTACAAGCAAAATTATATCTATCCAATTTTGCAACAAACAAATATCAAATCTACCACAGAACATGTGTGTGACAATTTATGACACAAACCTACTCTATATCATATGTCGTGCAATTACTGCAAAATATCAAAATAGTTTATTTCTAAGAAAAAAAAATTAATTTCTTCTATTCAAATCTTTTATTTTTTTGACTGTTATAAGGTTGACATTGACTGTTATAAGGTTTTTGGAAATTGTAGTTGGGGATTGTTGCAAACTTTTTTGTTGAAGCCAACAAGTCAAAAACCTCTAACTGCAGAGGTTTATATTTATAAGAAACGGATTAAAATGCTTCCACAGATTCTAAATTTATGAAGATTGTAAAAATATTAGTATCCAAACGGCCGTTATAACGGATTAAAAAAACTACTTTTTTTCTAGTATAAAGCCTATAGTTCCTTAACCATGTGTCAGATTTTTCTGATTTACGAACTTGTCCAAGATATTAATAAAACACACATGTTTACGGAAGGTTTTTTGATCTGGCTCCACAAATGCAACCGTGAGAGCGCCGGTTGATTCAAACGCATTTTGTGTTTTACAAGCTTTGTTGTTGGAGCCGCTCACTCAGAAACTTTCAACTGCAGAGGTCTTTTTTTTGAAAGAAACTGATTAAAAAGGTTTCAAAGATTCTAAATTTATGAAGTTTTTAAAAATATTAGAATCTGAACGGCCGTTATAACGGATCTAAAAAACAGAGTTTTTTTCTAGTATAAAGCTTCTAGTTTCTTAACCATGTGTTGGATTGGGCTGATTTACGAACTTGTCCAAGATATTAATAAAACGCACATTTTTAGAAAAGGTTTTTTGATCTGGCCTTATAAATGCGACCGTGAGAGTGCCGGTTGTTTTAAAAAAAAAATTTTTTTTGCAAACTTTTTTGCTGGAGCCGCTCACTCCGGAACCTCTAACTGCAGAGGTCTATTTTTAAAACAAATTGATAAAAAAGATTCCAAAAATTCTAAATTTGTTAAATGTTTTGAAATATTAGTATCCAAATGGCCGTTATAACGGTTTTAAAAAATCAATTTTTTTCAGAAAAAAGCCTCTAGTTTCTTAACCACGTGTCGGATTTTGCTGATTCACGAACTTGTCCAAGATATTATTAGAACACACAAGTGCAGAAAATTTTTTTGATCTACCTCAACAAATGCGACCGTGAGAGTGCCGGTCGTTTTCGTTATATCTCATATCGTTTATATATATATATATATATATATATATATATATATATATATATATATATATATATATATATATATATATATATAAATTTTTTTTTTTTGTTTTTTCGTCTCCGCTTATCATATATAGTCGTTTGGCACAAAAATTTTTCCGAAACTCCGAGATGAAGCCCATTGCAATAGGTAGATTTTTATATGAAATCTACCTAAAAACGTTCATTTTAAGTGATTACGAGTAGGAACATTAAATTTGGAGAAATCTTGATGGTCGGGATTGGTATGTGAGATCAAAAACTAGATTATTGCATTATAAGTTTGTCAAAAAAATGTTGTCAAGTGTGTCAAAAGATTTTTATTTAGTTTTTTACCCAATTTTTTGGAAAAAAATAAAATTGTTTCTTTGAAATGAAATTTTATTATTATTATAGAATATTATGGCATTATAAGTTTGTCAAAAAATAATGTCAAGTGTGTCAAAAAATGATTTCATTTATTTTTTAGCCAATTTTTTGAAAAAAAAATGTAGCTGTTTTTATGACGTAAATGTAATTTAAAATGAAATTGGACATGGAAATTTTTGAATTTGTTATAGTTTTTGAAATATTTTTGGAATTTTGAAAAAGTTTGTATTTTTGATTTTGTAATAATTTTTGCAATATTTTTAGAATTTCGGCAAAAGTTTTAATTTTTGATTTTGTAAGAATTTTTGGAATATTTTTAGAATTTTGAAAAATTTTAAATTTTTGATTTTAATATAATTTTTGGAATTTTGAAAAAATTTTCGATTTTTGATTTTGTAATAATTTTTGCAATATTTTTAGAATTTTGGAAAAAGTTTGAATTTTTAAGAATTTTTGAAATATTATTGGAATAAATAAATAAATAAATAAATAAATAAACAAATAAATAAATAAATAAATTCTAATTTTTGGAATATTTTTAGAATTTTGAAAAAGTTTGATTTTAATTTAACAATATTTTTGTAATTTTGATTATAATTTTCCGGCAACGTATTGATGTTTCGTGTTAGTTTTGTAATAAATTTTTAAACAGAGATAAAAAATACTTGTACCTTAACAAAGAATTATGTTTGATATACATCGCTGACCAAAACTAAAAACCATGTCCTCATAAAAGTATTTTGCCGAAAACTATATACAAATCCTTAACCCAGAACGAAGTCTTGATATCTCAGAGCTGTGAGATTTCAGCCCCTCCATATTTTAAAAGTTCGAATTTAAATACAAGTTGGTTAAGTTTGTCGTATCAGATTTCGATCTACCAGTTTTTGTTATATCAATTTTTCGTGATCATTATCTTTTCTAGAAACTGGATATTTTTGATAAGATTATTTTCGTTTCTTTAATTTTATATGTATTAACAAAATTGATGACATTGAAAACTATTCAAGCTGATATGTATGACGAAGCTGATTTAAATTCCGTGCATAATTGAGTTTCTAAAAAGAAGAAAAAATATTGCAAATGAATGACATAAAGTTATCACACTGGTATTAAATCAGTATTCTAATTTAAATTATTCGAATAATTTCCAACCTGTATTTCTTTATTATTTCTTAATCACATTCTTTTCAATTCTTTTGATCTTTCGCTTTTATAATTTTTAAGAATAGACGAAAAAAATTTTGATCTTTATACCTTCAAGTAATTTAAATTCTGTTTTTTTTCAATTTTTAATTAAATCTTAAAGTTTAATAAACTTTTAAAAAATGATATCTACTGTAGTACTTTACTAACCTAACATCAAACAGCGAAGAAAATTTCTAAGATTTTTTTATTACTTTGATTTGTTTTTAAATTGTTTTGTAATAAAATTTTTTCTAATTTGATAATCGTTTGAGGTAATGGTTGCATAATGTTTTCCAGGTTCGTTTTAATAATTCTTAAAATTATTGCTTATAAAATTTACATGCAAACATTTCCTACAACAAAACCATAGATGCAATTTTTTAATAACGTTTCCATCTTTATTTTTCCATTAAACCGTTTACATACCCGACAGCATGTTCAACCATTTAACGAACTGGAAAATAGAGATTAATGTTTAATTATAAATTCATTGAGTGAAATTAGCAGTAGCTACTTTATAAAAAATAATTAAATAATAATTATATTTAGCCGTTAAAATATTTTTTATTTTCGTTTCGGTATTTTAGCTCTCTATAATTAAATTATATTAATTTTGAGTTATAGAAAATTGAAATACTGTAAAATGTTGGTTTCGTTACATGCATTATATGGGGTTTTGTTGCTCAATTAAATTATTGTATTTTATTTGACAAAATATTTTTTTAATAAAATGTGTTGTGTAGGAGAAATTACAATAATTGTCACAGTATCACATAAAATCCTTTTAAGACCTAGGTCGCACAACAACATGTGTTCTAAAGTGTTGATGGACGCAAATTTCTTTTGTGTTTTTACGATTTTTTATAAAGAATGGATAACTTAACAAAAAATTCTATCATATATTAAAATATGACATAAGCCAAGGATATGATATGATCGAGGAAATAAAAATAAAATAAAAGTATGTTAAAAGCAAGTTTTTATGAAAACTGTTCTCGGTCAAAATAAACTAGTTTGGCCATAATCCAGTTAGTGACAGTTTGTAATGAACACTTCGCGAGAATAGAGAAACCACTATCAGGAAAATTGGAGGAGTTGCGTGCCATAAGATTTTTAATATCCAACTAGCGCAGTCTGCGATTTCGAGTATACCTTTTCTCAGTCCAGTATAAATGCTGAATTTCACGCAAAAGATTCACAAGTAAATGGATTCAAATGACCAAAGAAAAGGAACTCTGTCGATCCCAACAGTCGAGGAAACCTAAACCATCACAAACACCACTTCAACAACAATTACAGGATCTAAAATTAAAATACCTCCTCTGCATCCTAACTATGAAAAAAAAAATTTGCGGAAATGAGGGGGTCAAGAGTTATAAAGGATCAAACTTTCAATTTTACCTTAGTCCCCCCTTTGGTTTTTTTTCTTTTTTTCCTTATTTTTACTTATTATTTATTTATATTTTATCACACACTAAAATATTAAAATTTAAAAAAATGCCTTGGTCTCCCCTTTGAGTTTTTAGGAGTAACTTGATTTGATTTTTGATTTTTTTTTTTTGACTCGCTTCTGCGACCTTGCACAACTTCGATCAAAAATAGCACCGCCCCCCACGCACCCCCCCAATTAATATATAAATTGCCGTGATGTAGACGACATTTTATTTAAAAAACAAGTGAACGAAATTTTTTCCCAAAAATCAATTAAAAATAATTTAATAAAAAATACTGGCGGCCAAATTTTGATAGGCAACCTGATAGATATATATTTTCCTAATTATAAATATACATAAAAATTTGGTTTTAGCAAAAAATCGATGAGCGCACTAATCCTGCAGCCGGATCTCGTACTATTAAGTTTATTACTTGTTTTAAATTTACTACCAAAATAATTATACCAGATTTGATATTTGAATTTTGTAAGAGATGGCATTAATTTGATTTTTGTTTGAATTAAATTTTCTGTAACTTACTGGTTTTGGCTTGTATATTCATTCTTAGTAAAGTTTTTTTTGGCAAATAAACATCAAATTTATAAAGTTGAAGAAAAATAGAGTATTTAATTAAAATTAAATTAAAATAAATGTTTTCATTGGAGCTTGGTTTCATCAATCGATTTATCGAAAGAAGTCCATCATTATCAACGTTATCATTGGTCCTTCGAGCCGGATAGGTAAAGGCAGTGCCCTATTTGGAAAAATATTCTGGAATTTCATCGAAAAGCAAGCCAAGCCATCCACCATTTTCGCGCAAAAACGATAAGTATCGATTTTGTATATATTTATTCGCCGAACAGTTGAAAACGCGAGTATATCTGGCTACTGAATAATTGTATGAATTTAACAACGTGGAAGATAAAATTTTTGCATTATCCCATGAAGAAAACTCGGAAATGGAGGAATTTGAGAGGAATTATTACCACATTGAGCACTATAATCAGGCAACGACACACAACCATTCTTCCGGGTTTGAATGATAGTTCTTTTAATAATACTTCTGAAAGTTAAGCACATTTTTCTGAATTTAAATTACCCAGTCAATATGCCTTCATTTAATAGGGATTTTCGTAATTGGCAATTATTTAGTGATCTTTTTAATAAAATCGTTCATGAAAATCCCAATCTTTCTCCTACTCAAAAATTCCAATATCTCAAGGGATTATTGCGGCGGGGTGACGCCGAGAGTAAGGCCAAGCATTTATCAGTCACAGAAGCAAATTATTGTGAAGGCCTTCAAATACTAAAAGATCAATATAACCGAAAAAAGCCTATAGTTATACGTTTATTGAGATGTTTCTAGAACAGCTAACAATAAAGCTAGCATATACCTGTAATGTTAGAAAACTTGCAGATACATACAGTGAGGTAACTAGAGGATTAAAAGCTCTTGGAGAAAAGGCGGAACAACGTGATCCTTGGTTAGTATACCTACCCAAAAATAAATTAGATGAAAAAAGTCGTCAACTTTGGTCAAATGATTCTACAGATTTAGATTTTCCGACTAACGAAGATTTTATAAAATTTTTGAATAAGTTTGCAGATGAGTTGGAAGTTTTATATTTAAATTCTAGCACAGCTCAAAAAAATCTACTTTCCCACCAAAAGTCAAAGCGATAACGTCAAATCGGAAGAAATATGTTTGCTATACAAACAGGAATCTCACTGTTTGCCCGAATGCCGGCAATTTAAAGCAATGAGTATTGAAGATAGGCGAAAAATACGTTAAAGAGAGCAGGAGATGTTATAATTGCTTAAATACGTCTCACCCTGTGTTTCGATGCAATCTAATTGCGATTCCTGCAAACGGAGACATCATTCGTTGTTACACATTGAGGAAAATTCTACAACTGACAATTCAGAAAATTTTGAAAATGAAATTTTGAAAAATGAACCTATGAATCTATGAATAAGAATCAAATTCAAACAACCTTATGGCCAACAGCCGTCGTAAAGGTAAAGGATAGCAGTGGAGGATCTCAATTGTGTAGGGTACTTTTAGATTCTGGTTCTCAGGATAATCCTTTATAACAGAATCATGCGTTCAGAGATTGCGACTTGCACGAGTAAATGCAAGAGTGTCTGTTTCAGGGCTTGGAGCTTCGAGTGCCGTTAATACTAGAGGAAAAACAGAGCTTACCATAACATCCCGATTTGACGATTCAGAAAGTATATCATTTTCTGCATTAATTCTAACGAAATTAACGTCAAATCTACCAGCAGCGGAGTTTATTAAAACCAATTGGAATTTTATCAAGGACTTAGAACTGGCCGATCCTGAATTCAACATTCCAAGGCCGATTGATATATAAATTGGAGCCGATAAAATATTTAAGATTCTGAAAGGTGGTCAGATAGTGTAGGATAAGTTTCCTATTGCCCAATATACATTGTTCGGTTGGGTTTTAGCGGGGAGCTCCATAATAATTCCACATCTGGGAGTCCTGTATCGACTATCAATATGCATATAGGGATTGATATTGATCGCACTTTAAGGAAATTTTGGGAGGTTGAAGAAATGTCGACTGCGGAAATATGGAGCCTTAAAGAAATAGAATGTGAGAATCATTTTCAGAATAATATTTCTCAACTCAACGGAAAATTTATGGTTCGACTTCCGTTTCAAAACGAAGAATTAAATTTGGGAGATTCTCTAGGATTGTCAATAAAGAGGCTCTATGCGATGGAACGACGTTATGAAAAGGAAGATACCTTTAAGACGTCGTACATTCATTTTATGAGAGAATATGAGTCTCTTGGTCATATGAAACAGACAACGAAATCGAAACTGCTCATCATAAAGGATTTTATTTTTCGCATCATGGTGTCGTAAAGGAGTCAAGTTCTACTACGAAATTAAGGGTAGTGTTTGATGCATCAGTAAAAACAAAAATGGGATCATCTCTTAATGATAGTTTGATGATCGGACCGACAATTCAACCTGGTCTTCACCAAGTAGTTTTCACAGCCGATATTGATAAGATGCATCGGCAGGTCTTGATCGATGAAAGAGATGTGAATTTTCAGAGAATTGTATGGCATGAAGATACTTTGGAAAAAATAAAACACTATCGGCTGCACATTGTCACCTACGGAACAGCGTGTGCTCCTTATCTCGCAACCAGGGTTATCCAAAAAATTTCAAAGGATTTTCAAGATCAATATCCAGAAGCGGCTAAGATAATCGAGAAGGATTTTTATGTCGATGATCTTTTGTCTTAAGCTGAATCGGAAGAAAAGGCAATGAATATTCAAAGTCAATTAATTGAAATTTTAAAGAAATCGGGATTTCATTTAAGGAAATGGTCGTCGAGTTACAACAATTTTCTTCAAAATATTCTTGAGTCAGATCGAGAATGTAGAACCATCGGACTAGGTGCAGAAGGCTCTACAATAAACGTGCTTGGATTAGAGTGGCAACCAGGGTCAGATGAATTTGAATTTAAGATAAGACTTGATGTTGAGGCTTCAGTTACAAAACGGAAAATGCTATCAGAAGCAGCACGGATTTTCGATCCTTTGGGATGACTGTCTCCTACTACAGTTATGGTTATTGAAGCTGAAATAGGATGAAGTATTTCCTGAGAAGACACTTGATAATTGGATAAAATTGCGAAGCCAGATTCCAGAGTTACAGGAAATCATTATACCACGATGGTTGAATACGAAAGACAAACCTATAGAACTGGATGGATTTTCTGATGCATCGGAGAAGGCGTATGCGGCTGTTGTATATTATAGGACGGAACAAGAAGATGGATCGTTTACTGTGAATATTGTCGCGGCAAAAACAAAGATGGCTTCTCTGCAGCAGGTATCACTTCCACGATTGGAATTATGTGGAGCAGTTCTACTTGCAAGGCTGTTGTCAACAACGAAAGATGCTATGAACATACAAGAGAACAATATATGCATGGACTGACTCAACTATAGTTCTATCATGGCTTTCATCACATCCACGTCGTTAGAAAACATATGTGGAAAATCGTGTTGGCGAAATTCTCAGATTAATGTCTCGAAATCAATGGAATCATGTGCGCTCATGCAATAACCCAGCACGATTTGCCACATATGTTTTCCAATGACGTGGATGTGATGAAAGCCATGATAGAACTATAGTTGAGAAATAGAGTGTGAGAACCACCTATTACTTATATAATTTTTTCTTTTAAATAGTCTAACAGTTGTAACGAAAAGTTTTAAAACAAAACTATTACAAACAAGTTATTTTCTTTTCACTATTAATTTTAGAATAGTTTACCACATTAGACCATTTGGCTTCGTTTTTATATGAACAGTAAAAATGGCGTGCATCAACCATTCCAAAAAAACTATTAATAGAATTACCTCAAGTAATCAATAATACAAAAATAAATGTTTATATAAATTATAGATATCCGCACTCCACAACGTTTGAAAACATCTGAGATGCAGGAACAGCTTATTGTTTCAACTTGACATCGCCTAATGTTTTCGATTTGTCATAAAAAAAATTAAAATGCGTGGACTTGTCATCATTTGGATTAAAAAATTTATTTTGAATAGAAACTATTTTGTTTTTTTTTATCAAATTTGTATGGCAAATGGCGTGCATCAACCATTCCAAAAAAACTATTAATAGAATTACCTCAAGTAATCAATAATACAAAAATAAATGTTTATATAAATTATAGATATCCGCACTCCACAACGTTTGAAAACATCTGAGATGCAGGAACAGCTTATTGTTTCAACTTGACATCGCCTAATGTTTTCGATTTGTCATAAAAAAAATTAAAATGCGTCGACTTGTCATCATTTGGATTAAAAAATTTATTTTGAATAGAAACTATTTTGTTTTTTTTTATCAAATTTGTATTTCCGATTTAACTAACTTGTGTCCGTGATCACACGCAAAACACCATCTACCGTTCTTCCTGTGACAAAGAGAATGGTTGTCCAAATTACGGCTTTTTCCTTTTTCTTTTAATTTAAAATTTATTCTATTACTTTTAATGATCCATAAGCATTTGAATAATTTCACGTATATATCGATTAAAACTCAACGAAAGACAACAAAACAAATTGAAAGAAAAAGAACCACTGAACTCATTATTTCGCGAGGATATAACGAAAAATAAGAATTATATCGACTGCATAGAATCGGTAAAGTATCAATTCACCGCAATTGTCACAAATCACTCTGACGATTTCTTTGAGGTGTGGTAAAACTTTTTTTGGCTGACTTGAAGGGAGACTTAGACTATTCCGTCTCGTTTCCTTTTTTTAACCACAAACGAATGAGCAGTATACCTTAATCTTAAAAGTTACCTCGACCTAATGAACCTAATGCTCTTCATAACAATATACTAAGAAGTGTCTCAATTTGAAGTGTAAACCTTCAAGCATGACTTGGGGTTTCAACTCTTTGACATAATAAAACTACCAAACATTTTTTACCTTACATAAATCTGGGGAAAATCCTTTGCCATAGATTGCGTCTCTAATGCTTTTTGTTCATTTTGGTTAATTTGGTGCTCTTTGCTGCCACTTGCGAAAGTAATTGTTTTAGTCCTTTTAACTGCATGATTTTGCGTCGTAGTGGCCTCTCTTGCCCGTTGATACTCTAGTATAGAGGAAGTGTCACTCTAGAACCTTTAAATCCCTCAAAGTGAAGCCATCCGCCAGGAATTTAAGTTCTAATTAGTACTTGGTACTTAGAACTAGCCCAGGCTTCAATGGATCGTTCAACAAAAATATAAAGCTGATCGATTAAGTTTTCAAATGAAACTCGACCGTAAAATTGAGTGACTTAAAATTAATACAGGTTCCTATAAGAAACATATTTCACCAACAAATATGTATATTTTTAGTTATCTAAGACTTCAACATTATTCCTTAAATACTCAATAATTTACTTAAGAAATTTTTTTGGTTTTCAATTTTTTCTTTGATTACTAACATCTTTAACTTTTCGAAAGTCTTTATCTATGCAGAAAGTAACATCACCATAATTATTGTTAATCAATCTTAAAGCTGGTTACCCGTCATCATCGTTCGTTTTTTGTGTAAAATTTTCAAGAAAATTGCAATAAGAAACAGGAAATTAAGAGAGAGTTTATTTTTTAAACATTTTTTTTAAATTACTTTAACTAATCTTCATTTATTTCTTCTTCATAAATGACAAAATTTAAAATCGACATACCATGATTTTATTTTCTAACAAACAAAAACATTAACATAAACAAAATGTTTCCAAACATTCTTTATTGATTAATGATCACATCACAAAAAAAATTTCTTTCGAGTTCACACATGAAAATAAAAAAAAATTTGTAGGTATTATCTCTATCCTCTATGCATGCACAATAATTTTAATTTGATACTGGAATGCAATTTAAAGTTAACATAGATAAATAAAAAGAACAACAACAATATAATTTCCAAGTTAAAGTTAAGTTCAAAAGTTAAAATAATTGAAAAATATTGTAAGAAATTTTTATTTTATTTTGTACATAATATGATAAATTGTTCAACTTTCTTTTTTTAATTTCTTTAAAAATTTTTTTTGTAAGCTCGTAACTCGTATAATAACGAAAAGATCATCGATAAGTATTGATCTATAATGATACTTATATCTTTGGATTTGTTATTAAGAATTAACAAAAAATAAATGTAAATAAATTACTTGTATTTTTTTTTTGTTTCGAACTTAAGATTTAGTTTGAGATTAGTGTAAGATGGTTTGATTTTTTGTGTGTTAGTTTGTTTACTAGAAAATCAAATATTTTGTTTGGTTATGTAGTTGTTATTGTTGTTTGAATTATTATTAAATGATTAAAAGTAAATGTTAAAGGTTAGATTATCTGTAGGTTTATTGGTTTTGCAATTTGCAGGAATACAGAGTTTTTCTAGTTTTTATGCCAATTTTTTTATTTGAGTTCTTTTTGGCGACAAAGTGCTGAAACGTTTCCGTTGTTTTGATTTTTGAATTCTCTTATAATTTTGGTACATACAATGATATCATCACCGTTTTTGCCAATGCTTAAATACCACACCAAGTTTAATTGTTTGAGAAATATGTTTTTCTTCTCATACTCACAAGGATTTTTAATATAAATCAATTTTTAAATTTGTTAAACGAATATTTCTAGAGGGGGGGGGGGGGGAGGTGTGTTGTTACTGTCAATATCTCAATTTTCAGCTTGTGTCCATTCCACTTCTTCTTTAAAGTCAATGATAAAGCTTTTATTCACAGATTTAACTGTTAGTGCAGTAATGGTGGAAAATAAAGTTATAAAAATTTTTATTTAATTTCAATAAATAAATATTTTCGTAATATTTTGCCAGATTGTTTTTTATCTGTGAACCTTGTCTAAAGTTTTGATGTGGATTTAAAATTTGTAGCATCGTACGCTAGGCATTTATATTTATATATTTAAGCTTCTATATAAACATTTTATTAATATAAAGAAAAAGGGGACTAATTCAAGATGAAAATTGAAATATAAAAAATCACAACACACCTCCCCCTTGAGAAATATTAGTATGACGATTTTGAAATTGTTTGAAAAATAAAATTTGTCTTTTAGTTGTTTCTTAGATTCACTAAGACTACTTCCTTTATTTTGGCTAAATTTTTTAATGTGCACCGTACGGTTTGGTTTTAATAAAATGATAAATGTTCCTTAGAATAATAACTAATAAATGTTTCTTAGAACAAGTATATCATTAAAATTTTGGTCTCAAACTGATAATTTTCCTTTAATTAAAAATTATAATTTTAATATATTAATATTAAAATTATAATATATAACATTTTTTGAATTCTTATTTTTTCTTCCCCATTTAACCAATAATTTTAATCCAAACCCCAGTATAAAATAAAAAAAAATTTTAAAATTGTCAAACCAATATTACTAAAGGCAGAGGTTTGTTGTGATTTTTATTTTTCAATTTTCATCTTGATCTGTTCAAGTTTCATCTTGATCTTGATCTGTTCACCAATATGGATATCGAAACTTTCCACCACTTTTCTGCTACTCATTAGTACGACTTTCGTTTTGTGATCGGCCAACTCTAGTGCTGTATTGCTCAGCCATGTTCTAACGCTGGTTATGGTCTGGTTACAGTTGCTAGTAATGTTCGTAAGATTCTTGGCTACAAAAAGTATGGCAATGTCATCTGCATAGCCGATAATCGTTGTTTGTTCCGGCACACGTACTCTGAAAACACCATCGTATATTATGTTTCATAACAGTGGTCCAAGGAACGATCCTTGGGGTACTCTTCCTGTTATATTGTTCTTCCTAGGACCTCCTTCGGTATCATAACCCAGAATTCTTTCCTTGAAGTAACTGACTAGTCTAGGCCTCTCAGGACTTGGTTCCAGTTGGCAAAATTTAAGGCATCTTTATAATCCAGGGTGACAACAGCACAATATTGTTATCACCCTCTAGCCATTTTTTACCACTCAAAGTTTTATGTGCTATCTCACATACTGCAGAGATTGCATCAATGGTAGAGCGTTTTTTTCTGAAACCAAACTGCCGGTCAGAAAAGCCCCAGTCGCCTTCAGTATGTTGCTCAAGTCGAGTACCAAAAATTCTCTCAAAAATCACTTTTCTCAGGCATGCAGTATAGATATTTTCCAATATCATCGGCTTCTTCTTTATCGCTGTTTTAAAACTATATTTGGGATTCCGTCTAGACCGGGCGTGCTATTAACGGATAATCTGGGCAACGCGTTTAGGACCTCTTCGGTGGTGACAGCCGAAATTGTGTTACCCTCAATTTGCAGATCACGAGGTAGGGAAAAATGCCAGACACAGTTTCGGCCATTATATCTGGGCACACTGGTGCAGCTGATTAAGTGCCCTTTAGTTCAGTGAGTACAATTTTGTACGCACTTCCAATAGGTTATTCTGAGCTTCATCTATAAGACACTGGAATGATCTACTCTTACTTCAAAACGATCTGCTCTCACTTTAGAACTGCTCATAGTGCTCATGATTTCTCTTCCATGTAGATTTCCTCCTTAGCTTAAGTCACTCTTTTCTCATACGGGCAATGTTTTCAGGCCACTAGAATACTTGGTAACATCCACTACCGTTGCTTTTACGCGGCATAGATGCATCACAGGTGCTTTTAAGATATCTTGCAATAAATTTTGCTCCTATCTTAGCACCACTCTCCAGTATTGGCAAACATTCAACCATGTAGTCCAGTATCTCCGTGTTCAGCTCATTGATTTTCAACCCATTTCCGCCCACGAGCCTTCTGCTTGACTTGGTGCCTTACAAAGAACTGTGGTGGCTGTGTTTCAAATAAAATAGGACGATGATAACTATGCATATACAAGACAGCCTTCATTGTGGTCCTCTCGAGAGTATCTCACTTGCAAAGTGATATCGATAATTGACCTGCTTCTAGTTTATTATATGTCTCCGTAGTACCATGATTGAGCAGTACCTCAAGAAATTTACTTCTCCATTCAACGGCCCCAGCGTTAAAATCACCCGCAATTATGGTGGGTGACTTAACTCTGCCGTCTGCTATTAGTTAGTCAAGTGTATCTTCAAATTCGTCCAGTGAAGGGCTAGGATGAATGAAGCAGCTTTAGAGGTAGACACCTTTGATTTTGTCAAAGACGAAACCCTCTTGCTGACGACTAGATCTACGTTCAATCAAATGGAAGATTATTGCAGGTCCAGATAGCAAATTTGCTCGTCCTTTCTTCAACCCAGTTCCTATTGGCATCTATATTGTTGGCAAATCAATGCCATGTCCTTTTTCCGATCTCTAACGGTCTTTTTCAGTGGGTCTTGTGCCACCTCGCAGTGGTTAAGATTAATCTGGATACATCTAACCATTATGGGCAGAAGTGGTATTTTGGCCCTCTTTGGTAGGCTGGACATCTACTGTCTCCTGTAGAATTCCCATTAGCCCCTTTGGTTCCTGGCAAGCAAAGAGCACATTTTGGGGGCTCTTTGCAATCTTTTGATTTATTTCCTATTCCTCCATATCTAAAATTCTAAGGCATCTGAAACAGCGTGTTGGAGTGATTCGCTCGCGCAGTCTTCATCTTACCCATGTGTCCAGATGTAACGAGCGTATGTGCTGATCGTTCTGGTAGACTGGCACACCGACTGGTTTCTAGGTACACCGACCTAACACTCACCGAGTCTTTGAGTGGTAGTTCTGTGTGCTCTTTAAGCTTTTGATTGTGTTCGTCTTTTTTAACTTTCAAGAAGCATTTCGCCTTTAAGCTGTTATCACAATCTTAGTAACACAATCCCAAGCTCTTTTAGTTCCGGGTTCGCTTTCATCTCTTTTATCATTTGCGCATAACTGTTCTCACTGGACCTAGATATTATTATAGCATCCGACCGTGGTGCTCTTTTCCAAGATTAGCGTGCTTCGTTTCGCGTAGGCTATCGCTTGGATGACGCTCTGCTCAGATGTTGGCTTAGATTCTTTCCAGATCCCGTTGGCCGTTTTAGTTTTTTTCGACTTCGGCATCTTATCGATGTTTCATTGTCGTTTGCTTTCAAGGACGGTGATGTTTGACACACTTTGTTTACTTGAGGCATGAGGTCATATTTTCTACTATGAAGTCATTCATAGCAGATTTGTGCAACGCTTCAATGTCGTGAACAAAATCCCTAAACGTTTGCTTTATAGAGCGTATGTTCGACATCATTTTTTGGAGTACGCTCGGTCACGTTTTAATTGGCGCATCTCGTAGCTGGAACCGTAGACAATTCTGGCTCCAATATATCATTGTAAACTTGCAATCCAGCCGATGTGCATAAACTATCGCTCCAGCTAACGCTTCTTTTTAATGTTGACCTTGCCATCTTACAGCTCCTGCTAAATGCCGGATTTGGCTTCTTCAGCTTATCACTACTTACCACTACTGTATTATTGCAGTCGCTGGGTTTCGACGACATTTAAGACGTGCATTTAAGACCTACTGCCAGGTGAAAATAAATAGCCGCTTCTAACATGAAGACAGAGGCTGACCCGTGAGCCGCTCACTGCGGGACGGACGCTCTTGGATTTGATTGCTCTTGGTCGGGGATTGCTTATTCGAGCAGTCACAGCTCACCTACATTTCTGAATGAAAGCCGCTCATTATCCACTACCTGTGATCCCCACAGTAGCCTAAAGCTCAGTCCTGTGATGTGTGTTTGTGTGCAGGTGTGTGGGGAGGGGGGAGTTTGTAAAAATTAAAAAGAAAATTTGATAAATTTAACTACCAACTTTTTTGTTTCACGTCCGCCGGGTGTCTCATGACAGTCTACATTTTAATTCCTCCGAATATATCACGGATAAACTCCATTTGTCTTGAAAATACTTTTAATCTATATTTAATTAGCGTAAATCAAAAAATTTATTTCATTATTAATGTTTCATTCAATCTATTTCAATTAAATCAGAAATTATTAAATATTTAATGGTTTCCGTTAAATTTAGATTGCACTTGTTTTAAGTGATACCGCTTCCAGGCATAATGTTTTACGGTTTTCACAGGTTTTAAATAATACAAAATATTAAAAAAAATATGAGAGTTGATCGTAAAAGCAAGAAGTTATGTTTAATAAAAAAATGACACCAAAAGATACAAATGTGTGAATAGCTTTTTCGTTGGGGTTCGAAGTTGTTTTTTTGTCTTGAATTTTGAATTTGAATTTTGGAATATTCATTCGACATTTATCTCAATTGATATCACCTCGATCTTCACCCGTAACTGTTCCCATCCCACATATCAACGTGGTTTTGTTTTTTAAATTTCATTAATGTCAATAAATAAACTACGAAACATAAAATTATGTTAAATCACAATTTTTATTGTTTTTTGGTAAAATTTGTCTAAAACAGAAAAGAGATAAATTAAGAGATTTATGCCAAAAAAGATGGTGGATTATTCTTGTTATAAATAGCGCGAAGTAAAAACTATAAACCTGTTTCAAGTATGATAGGATATGGTTAGTTGACTTATGTTAAGTCTTTTTTATTTTAATTAAGTTTTATGGGATTTTTTTGTTTGTTTTTTTTTATTCTATTATTCTATCTAATTACATAATTAATTTTAATTTAAATGAAAATCTGAGGTAAATGTATTCAAATTAGGATTTACTTTGAATTTTGAATTTATGTTTAGATTTATTTCTTAATTATAAACTAATTGGTAGCTTTAGATTTTTTTTAAATCTAACAACGAAACGTGAGAAAAGAAGTTTTAAATCCGTTTTATCATTATTTAAAAGGATGGCACTTATTAATTTCCCGCGTACAATAAAAACACAGTTTTTGTTGTAATTTAAATTCTTTACACTAATCTTTATTACACTTAATTGTTTTGAGTTTATATAAAAGTGGTTGAATGATTTAGCAAAATTCTTAAAAACAATTATTTTTTCTTAAACCAGACAACATAAATAATTTGTTTTCTACTTTTAAGAATTAGAAAAGTATTTTAAATTATATTGTGAGATTTTTGTGCTTGATAATCTTGCTAAAACCTACATATAATTTAATTACAATTACAATTTACTACAATGGATTTTTTATTCCTCCTTCAAAACAGAAAACTTATTATCAATTTATTAATAAGCTTGATTTAAAATGCAATTGAAACACCTTTTTACATTAAAATTTATTACATTTTTCATTAATCACCAATATTATCAGTTAGCTTTGGAAAGAATTAAATTATTTTTTAATAATTTTAAATTCCATCCCACAAGAGCATACAAAAATGATCATAAAAATATTATTATAGTTAAGATAAAAATCGCAAATAAAAAATTGCTACTTAAAATAGAATTAAGAAACGATTTTTATTCTTGGAAGAAATTCTTCAAATTTTTCAATTTTATATGATATATGATATATGATATATATATCTAGATTTACAGACCGAGATATTGCTTCTTTGGATTTAAAAAAAACGTTTAACAAAATCCGTTATTTTATCACCACATATATGCATACTATAAAGCCGTTACTAATCCAAATCAACAATCGTAAATTATTTATTATTATATTTTTTTTATTATTTTTGTAATAACTTTAATTTGTTTCTGTATAAAAATACTATTAATAAAAAATAATAAAAATGATATTTTTATGCTCAATTTCGTAAAAGAAAAAAAAATTATTAATATTTGTAATCCCTTATAATTTATCTACTGTTACAGTGGATTTAAAACTTCGCAAATAAAATATGAAACGATTAGTGATATTAAGGTTGATTCAAGTTGGAATTTGCATAAAAATAATATAAAATGATTGGATAATGATAAATAATGCGAGTTAAAAAGGTTAAATAAGGTTTACTTCATAACAAATACTTTATCGCCATTGTCGTAATAGTCTTCGTTATTGTAGAGACTCGATTATAACAGAAGGATAAAAAATACTGTTACTTTAATATTGTTTCGAAATTTAAACTTCATAAAAACATGTTAGAATTGGACTTTTAGTACCACGAATAAATGAATAAATAAACGGATCTGTACTTAAGTGAATCTAAACCAGGAACATCTCTTATAAATAAACTTTATGTTAACCAAAAACAAATCAATGTTGAATCTAAATAAAAATAATTAAAATAAATTTCCCCATATTATCTCAATTAAAAATGCAAGTCAACCATTTACATATATCTCAATAAACAATTCTGATTTAAACGAGAACATTTTCTCTACAATATTTTCTCTACAACGACCATTCTACTTTATATAAATTGCACAACCGTATTCTATCTACATATAATATTATGACTAAGCTTTACATAACAAAAATTCTTATCATTCATTTAGATAGAAACAAGCATTGTTAATTAAGATTGAGTGACGCATCAAAACAATTAACTGATAAAATGTTAAATATTATAGTTGATTTGTCTATAGCATACATAAATATTTTATGTTTGTTGAAATAAATTATTTTAATTTAAAGACCGGACAGAAATAAAATAGCAAATGATTAAAGGATTCCTTTAAATACGAAACCTTTTGTTTTTAAAGTAAAATTCGAAATAGTCCGTCGTTACAAAGCTAGGAAAAACGAAGATCACGCCTTGCTACGAGGAAGAAAAAAACTGTCCGAGATGATACAGGAGATAAAAACCGGAAGAAAATTTTTATTTATTTGATTTTTTTATTCCTCCAAACATAAGAGATCCTCAGGTCAGAAACCGTACTGTATCAAACTGTAAGAAAACTAGATATAGATATAGATGCTGGTGAAAAAAGAACGAGGAGTAATATCAAACTCGCGATCTCTCCCTAGAAACGATTTGTGAGTCCTAGAGCAGATATAGGTCAAAATCCCAATTCCACTCTCTAGAATATCCCCAAAGTTTGAGAGAGATGCAGCAGCTGGTTTAGATTCCAGCCTAAATGTCTGTTTCGATAAAGCATTTACTGAATTCTCTCATCCCTAATCAAAAAAAAAATTAAAACTAATATCGTTGCTGAAAGTAGACCACAAATTCCACCTCCCAGCTCTCGACCTCCTTAATGGCACTACTATTACAATGGTGAATGGTGATGGATTGTTTTAAAAACAATTAAAATTGATAAAAAGAGGAAAATGTAAGAGTTCATAACGCTGGAGAACGGGACTTGACTCCCAATTGGTTTGACTGACTCCACGTGAAGCCGTAGCTAATCTCCGAAAGAAAGTTAAAATGATATTACGAATTTGTAAAACCCATTTGGTTGATGGCATATCAGAGACAAAGGCGATCCAGAGACCAAAGGAAACCGTTAAGAGGGTAAAGCACTCCTAAATTTGCTAGAGGTACAAGTTTCATTTGTTTTTGCAGAAACATTCCCAAAAAAATAACAGTTTATAAAAAGATTCAATAAATTCACAAAAAAATTTCATAACTTTCTTTTTTAAAAAAATGTATATGTATATCAAAATATCGATATATAAAAATTTAAAATGCATCGTTTTTCGGTTTACTGCTATTTTTTCCTAACCAAAAACACAAAAAAGTTCCGTCCCTGTTTCGGCGCCACGTGTTAGAAAACTCCTTTGGTATCTTTACCGGGATATACAAGAAATGAAAATACTACATGAATTCCAGGCCGGAAAGTTTTCTATTTGGTTGGTAACAAGACTTAAAAACTAATTAGTTATAAATATTGCGTAACAGAACGAAAGGCTTCTTGTCCAGCTGTATCCAATACTTGTAATTTTATTTGTCTATCATCAACATTCGGACTCCAAATTCCACACCAATTAAAATTATGCCCTATTTGAAATCGTTTATCCATAAACTAAAGCAGTAGCCACGCTTTACCTTAACACAATTTATGATATCATTGATCACTAAAAAAACGTTAATTTCTTCGCAACAGCTAAACATATAATGATCAAGTGATTATCTAAAATAATTTTTTTTCATCCATCGCATTTCAGTTTCTCGTTTCCATTCTCTTTCTCCAACGAATTTTTTTTTTTTTTTTTTTTTAAAAATAAAATGTGATGTGTAGTAGGCATTACAATATGTGTCACAACAACACATAAAAACCTTTTAAGACCAAGGTCCCACAACAACATGCGTTTAAAGGATGTTAATGGACGCAAATCTGTTTTTTTTTTGTTAAATAATGGATAGCTAAACCATAAATCCTATCACATATAAAATATGACATAGGCCAATATTTCGTGATAGGATAGGCAAAATAAAAATAAAATAAGAGACAAAAAGCAAATTTGTTTTAAAAATTTGCAGGAACAAAACTAAAATTGGTTTGCCAATAGTCCATCTAATGACATAATCCTTGATTATGGGACGCAGTATATTTTTCAATGATTAAAGCTCAGATATATAGTTATATGAAGGCTCGTTTCTTCTAGCAAGCTACAGCGTTTCAGCATCAAGGAATATTCATTAGCTAAGATTGAGAGTGCTACCGTTGACTGAATACAGTTCATCCGCCAGCACCCCTAAGATATCACCTTGGCTAGTGATATCTCACTGCTATTGCCAGTGGTATGTGATATCTCACGTTAACTCATATGCCAATAGCAGGGACTGGAGTACGCGGGGTTGTCACACCCGTGGATCAAAAAATAGAAAAAAATTAACAAATTAATAAAAACCGATCCCTCCATGCGTAATTGCAAACAATGTAAAATCATTTTCCATGTTTATCAAAAAAAAGACAAATATAGATTAGAGAAAACACGCTCTTCAACAATTTATAGAGGGAGATCCTAAAGTCAAGTCGCACCATCAATAAACAGAAACATTATTATTCAAGTATTTAAAAAATAAAATTTAAAAAAAAAAGTTTATTACATTTTTTTAATTCTACATCCCTACACCAATAATTGCTTTTATAAATTATGATAAGTTCCTCTCGTTCTACTCTTAAATTTAACACTGGATTAGGTGTATGGTCATAATAATAATAAAGAAAAAACTATATCATTTTAATAAACTTTTGTTTTTTGTAATGATGTGAATGTATGATTTTGTACTATAGTTCCTCTCATATGAAAATTGAAGGATAAGCAAACATGCAATAAAAATGTTTGGGTAAATATTAGAAAAGGTCTTCAGCAATCCGTAGGTAACAACTATTAGAAAAATTTCGATCGTAATAAGATTAAAGTAACAACATTTACTTTTGCTTAACTACCATTCTAAGTTTCCTAAATTTTTCTCGCTTCATAAGTTTAAGATGTTGTTCGTTAGCTGGAGTGAAAAAGAGGAGTGGCTGTAAAGGTATTAAGTATTAAGTATTAAGTAAGTATTAAGTATAAAGTATTGACTATTGACTGTTGAGTATTGAGTATTAAGTATTAAAACTAATTCTAAAACAATTGTCAATGAAACAATCGCGTGCAAACAGACAATGTGAGAGATGAAAATTCAAAATTGAAAGTTTGACACACAGTGAAAAAGCGAAAGTAATTGTGGGAGAAGTAAAAGATAGAAGAAAAGGTCTAGCAGTGGGAAGTGAACAAAAAACATCTAAAATTGTCAAACCTTTTGCTCTTCAGGCTAACAGTACAGTTGAATCATACATTGTGATTGTGAAAATTAAAATAATGTTTCCGTATAAAGTTTTCAACTAATGTAATTGTTAATCGAAAGATTGTAAATAACCATGATTTATTTGCAATTATATTTCCACTATAACTAAACGACTTGATGTCGAACTCAATATGTTTTTAATGTATTTTTAACAATCTTCAACTGCATCCTTTATGTCCCTCATAAATTTAGAAATAAAAATCAATAAATTTTGTCTTTATTTTTTTATTCACTCAAGAATAATCAAAATGATTGCTTTTTTATTGTTTTATTCCTAATGAAAAGTTCTTATATTGTTTATCGCTGAAAAAGTTTCATAACATAAATTGTAGTAAAGCGGTTAGTGATAAATAGTTAAAAAGAATTAACAAACTAATTTGCAAAACGATTGATATGTTCGATCACAGTCGTGTTGTAGTATATTGAATTTGTCTTATAACAGTCAGTTTTCGGTTTTAGTTTTAATTTATTTGTTTATTTTATATGAATTAGTGGAAGCTTGTCATCGTCCAAGTAATCTGGCTGTCTCTTATGAAGTCTTTGTGTTTTCGTTTTGGGTGTCCATCATATTGCTCATTTACAGTACGCCAAACCGCTTTTTTGTGACTGTAAGATCTATTATCATCCTGCTAGGAATTACATTAACAATCTCAGCAAATTTTATATGAGGAATGCAACATATGCGGGATGAAACCAGTCTTCGAAACCAGTGCATATTTTCATATTAAAATAAGATAGCGTTTCGGCTAAACCGGCTCTGATTTGGTTTTTCGTAATTGACCCCCCTAGTTGGGCAATCTGATCAGGGCCTGATACAAAATGCTCTCCTTGGTTTAATTTTATTAAAGCCCTATTGGCCCTATTTAATTTTAATGGTGAACTAGATCAGGACCTGATCCGATAATCCCAATCAGGGCCTGATTGGGCAAATGTGTTTTAGTCATGATCAGAGCTCAAGCGAACTCGAGTAAACCTGATCTGGGCCCTATTTGATGTTTTCTCGGTATGCAACTTAAAATGTAAAAGCTAAAAGTAAAAAAAGTCACTATAGGCCCAACAGGACTCGGTTGTTCGGATAATCTTCATAGATTGCTGGAAAACTATGTATCTACTTAAATACAAGAAAGGCAAAAACTAAGAATAATCTTGATTCGGGTTCGGTAGGTTTGCTCGGCAGTCAGGTGATTCTACAGCCAAATTCTGTAACTGTGAAGCGGTGAAGTGATAAAAATTTCTTCGTTTCTTTTCATTAAAAAACTTATCACTTCACCGCTTCACAATTACAGAATTTGGCTGCTGCAGCCAAATTCTGTAATTGTGAAGCGGTGAAGTGATAAGTTTTTTAATGAAAAGAAACGAAGAAATTTTTATCACTTCACCGCTTCACAGTTACTGAATTTGGCTGCTGGACTGCCATTTCTACTCACCGTCGAACTTAATAAACCATGGACTTTTATTTATAACAGCTATGGAAACTCAGGAAAAATTTAAAATAATTTAATGAAGTTTTTGCATATTTTGCAAAAATGGAACATGGGAAAATGTGTTGGACACAGATTTGATGTCATAAAACGAGGATGATTTACTCCAATCCTCGTCAACCATGACTTCTCTCGTAACTTCTTTATCCAGAGTGACGCTAGTACCACGGGACTAGGAAGCGTTCGGAAATATGTCGAAGGACAGCCCTTCACTATCATCACCGGTCATTTTAGCCTAAAATGGATAATGTCGTCGAAAGATTTATCTGGTAGATTAGCCAGATAGAGTTTAAAGCCAGTTAGATTAAAGTAAGTTATAATGTAGTTTCTGATGCACTTTTGAGAGTTTTCCTTGATTCCATCACCCGATGAGACTGTTCTGTCATTCCAAGTTAGATTCTGAAGCATTCAAAAGTTTATAGGCACTGAAAAAAAATTCGGTTACTACAACCTACCTTGTGTCAACCGAAATTATACAACACACCGTACCCGCGATACAAACTTGGTAGCAAGGACATTCTAATTGTCCTGGATAAGGTTAGTCGCTTTGTCATGCTTGAACCACTTAAATCGAGTTTGAAAAATCGAGTTTTATCTATGCTTGGTGTTCCCGAAACAAATTGTTTTGCGACGACGGTTGTAAATTTAAATCTGAATCTTAAAACCTTCTTCGCGATCTATTTGAACTTTGTGGTATTTATCATATTTTTACCCCCAAGTTTTCCCCACAAGCAAATGCTTCAGAACAAGTCAACAGATCTGTAATTGTAACTATTCGAGCTTATGTGGCCGATGATCAGAATGAGAGAGATAAACACATTCATGAAATTGCTTATGCTTTAAGAAATGCAACAAATTTGTTAAGTTGTTTCTCTCTCTCCTCATTATTTGGTATTTGGTTAACATGTTGTCTCGCAGGGAGCAATTACTGCATGACCTCGATTTGTTAAATGAAAATGACATAAAAGTTACACCACTACAGTACAATCTCCAAAGTCGACCTTGCGTTTTTAAACCAGGGCAGGAAATTTTCGTTCGAAATTTTATCAAATCGGCAAATAAATTTGTTAAAGCTAGCATTCTTTCTTAAGAGGGTATTGTTGGATTTAAAATCTGCAACCCACATGGTAAATATCTTGAGGTCTATCACACCAAAGATATTCGCCAGTTTTATCCTCCCTTAGAAGACCTCACTTAGAGGCCGTTCTATTCAAAGCCCACTGACTGTTAGTCGCTTTCGACAACACCGCTTTCGACTTGACTCAGTTATAATTTTTTTTCGTGTGTTTGTTCGACATAAAAAGGCTTTTGCTTAAAAGTAATGTGTTCATCCTCGTCATAGTTTATCTTAGTATACCATCCCTTAGCATGTTAAGCCAGATGCTTCTTAGGAAGTGTTCTAGCCACCATTACCGAGGCTCCTATATGAGGTGAATATTTACTTGGGTCACGGGTTCTACTATTTCCATATATGAATATTTGGGAAGGAGAATCTGTCTTTCATCCAATAACAACCTCTCTTCTTCTTCGGCTAGAGTTTCTTTGGACTTTTTCGTAAATATTTGCTCCACCGAATCAAATATCATTATCGTGATGTCACTTGAAGAGGTGGTTACTGTGGCCAAAACATATTAATTTAGCTAAACTGGTACTTGATAATAATCAGATCAGGAGTAGACCCTCATCCAAACTAAATTAAAAAATATTGACATCAACCAAAACGTTTTAGCGTTTTCGTCACATATTTCGACGGACAGGCATGCATTTTTGGTTGCTTATTTTGACACTTTATATAAGGTCTCACAATGCTAATTGCCTTGGATCTACATGCTTGAGCACGTCGTGTACGAAACGGTCCATGTGTCGTGGAATAACAAATAATCTATGCTGTCATACGACCTGGGCCGAAGATCTTCCTGGAGTTTATTCAAAAAGATCAGTGCCCAACGGAGCCACTTGTATTATATACCGTTTAGTCTCCAAGTGTCCCAAGAGATGCACGGACAAAAAAATAACTTGACAATGCAGGTGACACTTGGAAACTAAACGGTACATAACATCAGTGGTTCCGTTCGTTACTGATTTTTTTTAATGGGTCGCAAGCAGAAAAACTCTCAGGACCGGATCACATGACAACACTGATCCTCATCATTTGTTATTCTAGCCCGGTCGCCCACACACATAAACCGTTATTAACATGACGTGCTTAGATGAATTTTTCATTGACTATTGAATAATAGGGGGACCCTTAAAAGAAAATTTTTAATTTTTTGTACCTCACCCTCCCATTTCGTGTCAATACCCATAAAAATATTCAATTCTAAGGCGTGCCCCCTGGCCACTTAAAGTGGAGAGGCTTTGTTCTGAGCCTAAAAAAAAATTAAAATTTTTTGTACGACACCCTCCCATTTCGTGTACCCATAAAAATATTATTTGCAAAATTTGAAATCAATCGTTCAATTCTAAGGCGTGCCTCTGGCCACTTAAATTGCCACTAAAACATCAAGTGTCCAGGGGCACGGCTTAAAATTAAACGATTGATTTCAAAATTTGCAAATAACATTTTTATGGGTACACAAAAATGGGAAGGTGTCGTACAAAAAATTTTAAATTTTTTTTTAGGCTCAGAACAAAACCTCTCAACTTCATGTGGCCGGGGCATGCCTTAGAATTGAACGATTGATTTCAAATTTTACAAATAATATTTTTATGGGTATTGACATGAAATGGGGGGTGCCGCAAACTGTACAATGAAAAAAAATAAGAAGGCAGCGTTAAGGACTGCCGAGAGAAGTGAAAACTTAAATTTGTGAAATAGCTGTGTTTTTTTTGGTATCTTCCAATTATTTTAGTATCGCAAATTAAAATTTCAGAATTTTTAAATTAAAATCATTAAAATCATTCTGGGTTTCACATCTGTCAGCATTTCAAGCAACTATTATATACATTTTTATATTTAAAATAATCAAAACATATCATAGAAAAATTTGCGTCTATCAACATCTTGGAAAGCATGTTGTTATGGGACCTTGTTTTTAAAAGTTTTTTATGTGTTGTTGTGACACACCTTGCAATTTCTACTACCAACCACATTTTATTTAAAATAAAATAGCGTATCATCAAAGAATATTCCATAACTTAGAGTAAGGGATGGTATCGTTGATTGAAAAGACTTTATCCGCCAGCACCCCTAAGATATCACTTCTGCTAATGAGATTGCTCTGCTATTGCCAGTGGTATACGAAATTTCAAGATAACTCATATGCCAATAGCAGGGACTAAAGTTCGCGTGTTTGTCACACCCATAGATCAACAATTTTAACTTTTACAAATCTTCCAGCGGAAAGCTAAGTAAATTCATTCGTATTAATGCGCATTGTTGCCGTTTGCAAATCACTATCGGCCACGTGCTACCGTTTTTAATTATTTTATTAATCATGATTGCCATCCATGTTTAATCATACATAAGCTATGCTTCTTTGTATAGAATTTATGCGATTTTCGGCTCGTAATTGTGAGCTTAAAATCGATCTAATCATGTTATCAAGTATCAAGTTACAAGTATTAAGTCCGTTTAATTTTAGAAACATGCATTATATACAATTCCAAACCAACAACATATTTGGTGAAGATGATAAAATTTGTAACATCATGATGTGTTAAATTCCAATACATATAATTTTTATATACAAATGTAATTGTTTCAGGTTATACTATCTTTATTACGTTATTTTTAATTTCATAAAAATCATGTTCAACAAAAAAAAAAACATTGATCAAAGCAAACTACCGTTTAAAACGATAGTTAAAAAAAAAGCAAATTAAGTGTACACACCAACTTCCCAAATTTTCATGATGATTAATGTATTAAGGCATAAAGAACAAACAGATATACTTTCAATTTTATATATATATTCAATATTTATTTAGCATGATGACTCGAATGCAAACTGCAAAAGACAGAAGCAATATAACTTGAAAAAACTGCGTTATAGATCAATTTTTTAAAATTCGTAAAAAGAAATTTTTATGAATTCATGAATAAAAAAAATAATTTTAATGGTATTTAATAAAAATTAAAAAATAAACAATAAAAAAATATCTACCACACCAGGAATTGAACTTACGACCTACAGAACATCAGTCGAACGCGATATCCACTTCGCAATTTGAAACGTTAAGAAATGATAGATGTATTTCATATTTTAAAAAAATATTTTTTGTTCTTCAAAAATGCATATTAAAAATGGTAACGCGAATATATAAATTTTACCTCGTACAAAATTGCATAACGCGGCTATAGAAGTATTCACTTCAAAAAAATTCTAGAGTAACCTAAGCGATTATTGTACACTACTTTATTGCACCCGACTGTACAATAAAAACTACTGAATGCCGACTACTCCAACAGATAAAATTTGCATAACATATTTAAGTTCCCCTTTGTCTCAATTCGCTGTCATTAGTTTTTTTCACTTACTTTTTTTTTAATGACTCAAGAATTATAACAATAAAAAAAGGAATATTATTTTTAGTGGACAACTTAAATGATCAAAAACAATATGCATTGAGTTTAAAAAACTAATAACAGTTGGATATATCCATTTAGTTCTTGGTAGCTATGTCTCCTCGTTATTCTACAAAATAAAATTTTTGCTTTTTAATAGTTTTGCTGATTTTTTAACGTTTGCTTTATAAATAATGTTTGTAAAAAAAATTACAATTTCCGGTTTTTATTAATTACAATCCAGACTGGAGAAGATTTATGTTTCTTTTATTTTCATCTTTTAATTGGTGTAGTAAGACCGATATTGTTGTTTTTTCTACATCGAATTTTGATTGTGTTATGAGGATATATAAGAAAATGTTAAAATTAATTTACATATATCTCGTATAATTATGATCACCTTTCCAAGAAAATCAAACTATTCCTTTTATGTAATATTTATTGAACTATTATAGATACGAATATTCAATACCTTGTTGCATCACCTAAAACGGATTTACACCATAACATAAAACACATAATATGTATTTCCTCATCCAAAGAAAAGAAACATGAACAAAATTTCATGGTAAATTTTACCACAAGGTAAACAAAATATAATCGCTAACAATCTCTGGATTCAAATTAAGAAATTCTTTGTTCTTAATTTTTATTTGTCGTTGTTCTTTTTATTATTCAAATTTAAGAAAATTTTTACAATTATATGATTGGAAAAATTGTAAATTTCTAAATGTGGGATGTTGTAAAATCTTGAATAGAACATGTTTTCTTATGCTTGTTTTGAAACTTTAAACAACAAAAAAAAAACAATGTTTCGAAGCTTATTTGGGTGACGCTAACATTGGATACGAACACAAAGTCGCAACATAAATCAAGTTTAATTAATCGATATTTAACCACAAGGAAAATTTTTTTCCCAAGACTTTTACTTCAGACTTTTAATTTGCCTTCATTTATTAATGGTCTATGTTTCTACCTACATAATTTTAGTTGCATGATATATTTATAACCTAAGTTTGATGAATTTATAACATTTCGTCCAAATCTAAATCAAATTCAATTTTTATACAAGATAAAGGTTTTCAATGACGAAAATTCGAATTTGACTAAATTAAGCAATTAATAATCTCGTTTTGGTTTTAGAAAACATAAATCTTTCGTAAAACAAATTTATTGTAAAATTATTAAAATTTGATAATAAGAATTAATTGTGCTCGATAAAGTAGAATAAATTATTGTTGAAGAAATTGAGTGACCAATTAAGTCTGACACTATCTTGATATATCTGGTAATGAATAAGATATTTAAATGGTTTTGCACAATCCGCAATCAACCGTATAAAATATTTCATGAAGGGCAAATTATCGGAAGTTAATTTGCTAATTTATATTTTTATTTTAATTTCAGAGGTATGTCGATTCTCCTCACATAACCAACCTTTAAAATTTAGTATTCATAAGGAGGGGGTAAGTTAACAAATGAAAGTCAACTCATTTACAATTTTCGGTGAGCATTGCTTTTGTTTCTCAAATGTGTTTCCCAATACAAGACACAAACCAACATTTAATTTATGTATTTCAATTTTTCTTTATTGACAAACAAACCATACCATGGAAATTTAATTAAAATAGAAAATTACTATAATTAATTTGTATTTTTCATTATTTATTCGTCAAACGATATTTCGCTATTATTAGTGATTATATATATTTCGCTTGTGTGTTTGTTTCTTGATTAACATAAGTCTATAATAACGAATATTTTTTTTAGTATAATAATTGAATTTGTTGTGGGTGGAAAGTATTGCAAAATATAATTTATATCAAATATCAAAATTGTTTTTTTATGATCTAATTTCTTTCTGTTTTTGGATAACATGTGAAACTTGTTCGACTGAGGTTTAACAATAAACAACTTTTTATATAATAAATTTTCTGTTTTCTTCTCGTAACGATGCGTTTTTGATTTCATTGGTAAAAATACGATTTTTTGATCAAACCAATCGAGACAATAATAATTGCGGTCAAGTAGGTAAAAAAAGTTTGTTTTTCTATTTATGGGATGTACGACAGTTTCGAGTTTATTAATTTATTTATGTTTTTTTTACATAATAATAAAATAATCAAAGATATTAAAAAATACAGATATTGACGCCCACAAAATGTTTTGTTTTGTTTTGTTTTATGACAAAGTTTTGTATATACTTTGTCTAATGAAATTATGAATATTAATATGATATAACTTGTGGTTGTATATATTGTAATAAACACTGCACCATCACTAACAAGGAGCAATCGGAGGACTGCGTGCCAATCAAGATTTTGTTCCAGCGAGCTTCAGCCATGTGTGCTCGAGAAGTAATTTCCCCCAGCTCAGTATAAATAATCAGATATACATGCAAATGAAACTAAGTAAACGGAATTAAATAAGCGAAAACAAAGGGCAGGGATTCTGATGACCCCAACGGCTAAAAAACCCGAGATCATCACCAACACATCAATAAACTACAAGAATTAAAATATAAAAGATTAAATAAAGGTTTCACACACGCCATTATTGTATCGGATTCAAATCCTCATGGTCTCGTTAATTCATTATTTTGTCATCATATGATATCTTGGAATTAATTGGAAAATACTACAAAAGCTTACTGAAGGTGATTTATAAGTATCAATAGAAATAAATGCATTTTTTCCATTTATAACTATTATAAAATACTTCCAAAAACGGGTGTGCTTGAGAACTGAAGTGAAGTGAAGAACGCTCAATCGACGTCATTGAGGTACGTTGCGAAAAAAGTTCACCAGGGACCTGTAGTGATTGTCCGTGAACAGGATCAGCTGCAGTTCAGTCGAACTTAGTTTTGACTGAAATTCGTATTCCACCATTCCATTAGTCTGTGGGTGATATACTGGACTGCCTCAGTCAGTCGTTATCTCGAATACTCGAATGCGCAAATTAAAGAATTACCGGTATTATATTTAATTATGTTTGCTTACCGAAGAGTTTCTGGTAATAAAGTAAATTGTCTATAAGGAGGAGTACGATGAATGTGTAACCTTCACGCTAGGCGCCAGCGTAGTGATCCTACGTTTAAGACATACATATATATGTCTCAAAACCTGTCAGATGGAACATCAAATCAACCAGGCTTAAACCAGTAGTGATGGAGCACTTTTAATGTCTAACGCATTCATACTTGGCCCGAAAACTTTGCAGACACAATTCTACACGACATTCGAGTATAGAAAGTTTCTGTTATTTTCAAAAAGATTTCGATAAGATACAATCTGTTTTAACAAAGCTATCCAAAGTGTTTAATAGAACAATAGACGGTCAAACGCAACGACCGACTTTCCACCAAGGAAACGTCAATGCCTAAAAAGACGTGTTTTCCTTTTGTGACTTCTCCCATAAAACACCAGCAGATTTGAGTTGCATTTTGCTGACATTCAATATGGCAATTAAATAAAATCAAAAAGTCCAAATAGTGAAATATAGTAAAACATAGTGATAAGCTCGACTTGAAACTATCTGTACCTGACACTTTGATGCTTTCCTTAATTGTTCGAGCACATAATCTACAAACTTTCGCTCACTTAGGAATAGCAATAACCCTTAAATCTTTGCGTCGTTATTTTTTTTTGTCTAACATTCCACGAAGCGTTAAAGACTACGTTCTTAAATGTGAGATTTGCAAAGGTCGCATTTTTACTTGCTTGCGGACCAAGACAACTGGAGAGCTTCAGAATCTTCTACTTACCTTAGTGACGATTTAGTCCCGCTGTTACCATATTTTCTCTATGAAAACAAATCAGTGTCTGTATTTGTTCGGAATATTGTAACTAACATCAAATATGTGTTCCAATACATGAGTTTCATCTAAGCTCATAATTGGAAAACGATGAATGAAATTCGTTTTCGAACAGTTCACCATCCTTGGGGGTAAAATTTGTAACAATTGACTATAAAATCTATATGATTTGAACACCATGTCGATACAAATCGAGCGAGCAAACGCTAGTGACTTTATCAAAGGTTCTAACCCCACTTTGGGAGCCAGTTAGCAGAATATACCCGATGTTTGTGCTTTCTGCTTTCTGCTTTATAAAAAATGTCTTAAGAAACGAAATAATTATAAAACTAATCTATTTTAAGTTTCAAATAAAACATTTGACTTAATACAGTTCATCCGTTAAGATCACTGAAGTTGAATTAATTTTTCATATTTTCTGAACAGAAACCGATCATCTTTCTTTTTGTAAATTATTTTGAACCACAATGAGGCTCACAGATTTATCAAAAAATCAGCTGGAAAAAAATTGTTGCTGGTACAGCTATTGCTAAATTTAATTGACATTTAGCTTACTTTAATAACAACTACATGTTACAGAGTAATTACTGTTAATTCAATGTTACTATTGAAATATTGTCTAATCCTTTCACTTAAATTGTTTAAACAAAAATAATGTAAATATTTTCTTTATAATATTGTTTTGCGACAATGCGTTAATTGCGATCATGCTGGTTTTGTTAATTGACCAAGATGATGCAAAATATATTTTCTCAAAAATAATTTCAGCGGATACAAAATCTTGGAAGTTATTAATAATAACAAAAATTTTTGTTGCATAACTTTAAAAAATAAAATAACACAAGTTGAAATGATGTGATTTCACAGGAGGTAAGTGAAAGGAAATTTTATTTTCGAATGATTGTTATAACTGTTGATTTTTTCAACATATCAATTAAATTCAAATCATAAATTATTTATTTTATTACTCTTATGAAATAAAAGTTATAAACTGCAGACTTGTACATAGATAATAATCCTAGATCATCTGTAGGTTTTTCAATTCTTCTTTTATAGACTCATCTATTTTGTTTTTTGGATGAGTTTATGATCTGAAAATAATACTGGAAAAGGCGTTTCTACAGACCATATATTTCTTTACAAGATCTTCATGAAATATGTAATAAAATTAGGATATTTAATTGAATATAAAAATAATTTATACACATTAAATTGCGGCATTAGTTTGAAGAGATCGAAAGGGCTTCTTTAGCTAATATATTTTTTATCGAATATTATTAGACTTATTAAAAATATCAACATTATTCAACGGGGTGGCCCAAAATGAACGAAGGGGTTTGAATTGCTTATAACTTCTTTATTATAATTTTTTTTCTTTTCTTTTCAGTATTTTGCAAAGAAGACTTGGGGAATTTAAAATGCAGCAGTACTCAATTGAACAGCGTGCCCAAATTGTTGAGCTTTATTTTTCAAATCAACGATCCAATTTTTCAAATCAACGATCCATTGTTTTGACTCAGCGTGCATATCGTCGTTATTTTAATGTGCGGGTCTGCCAGCACCAGGAAGGTTCCTTACTGCCCCTTGTTGGCGAAAATTTGCAACCAGACTGTTTATTGTTGACTCTGAGGGTCCAACCCGCACATTAAAATTACGACAATATGCACGCTGAGGCAAAACAATGGATCGTTGATTTGAAAAATAAAGCTCAACAATTTGGGCACGTTGTGCACAATTGAGTACTGCTCCATTTTAAATTCCCCAAGTCTTCTTTAACAATTCTGAAAAGAAAAGAAAAAAAAAGTTATAATAAAGAAGTTATAAGCAATTCAAACCCCTTCGTTTATTTTGGGCCACCCTGTATATAGAGTTTTTCAGCCACTTCTCTCAAGGGAGCTAATATCAGTGATTTTGTAGTTCTTTGTGAAAAAATTAATTCTATTTTAACCGGATTAATTCTCAACCCACATTTCGTGTCCCAAGTAGATATAATTGAAGGCCATTTTGCATTGACTCGTTTAAAGTTGTCAGAGTTTGCTTGGTTTAGAAATTGTGTCATCATCAGCGTTAGTTTGTTACTTTAAGTCATTCAATCGCCAAATCTGTAGTCATGCTATTGTGATACCGATATCCGAGTATATTCTTTTAGTTTCAAAAAATTTTCGATGTTGGATAATAACAATTCTCGGTCAAATAATTCTCATTGACTGACTCAATATTATCAAAATCTACAAAATAAATATCAAGAAAAGTTCATGAATTAACATCACACAAAATGAGATAGCAAATCAATAACAAAAATCCGGGTGAAGAGAAAATATTAACATTAAAGACGATCAGTTGTATTGAATCCATTGATTACCTTAGAAAACAGTTGGTTAGACAAATGAACTTCTACAGGGAAAACAGTTTCGTAATACAGATCAATCGACACCACAAAGATGTCGATTTCACTGGCTTTCCAACCTACTCTCGCTATCCTAGTATTGACTATCGTCAATGTGTTTTTTATTTTATACAGCTACAGTGCTCACTGACACCATAGCACTTTATTCTGTTATCATCTCTATGCGCTTGTGGTATTCTGCGATTGTGTTTTCGGTAATTTGTTGGTGTTTGGTTCTAAGTTTTTTGTTATTTTTTTATTCTTGCTTCTTGTTGCTCGTGTTATTATTTGTTTGTTTGTGTCGGTGTTTTCATTTACTGAATTTGTGTTTATGGTAATATTGGTAGGATTGTTTGTTGTTTTTATTTAAACTGTTTTTGCTGTATAGTTTGTGTTTGTCATTGTGTATGTTGTAGCAATATTGTTTTGTTTGTTTTGGTTTATGTTCAAGGTGTTATTGATGTTTTGATTGTTGCAATTGCTTATTTGCTGTAGCCTGTTTTGCATGTTGTTCTTATTTCTCATACTGTTCTTTTTGCTCCCTTGCGTATCCTGCCCAGATCAAACAACTATTGTTAAATTTAAAAATTGATTCATGTGATTGATTGATTTCTAGAAACGTTTGTATTGCCATTAAAGTATCTAATTGATGGATTGATAAAAAAGATATTATATGTAAAAGATTTTTTTTTATTTAAAGGCTTAGCTCCTGTTTTAGAGCCATATTGCCCATATATAACAGATAATAACTTAACATGGGATGTTATAAAAAAAATTCTTCCGCACGTTGTTTCGTGAAAGTGAATAATAAGGCTGACAACGTTTTGTGATACTCTATAATGTCAAAATTTTTTTCTTATCTTATCTTATCCTGTCTTATCTTATCTTATCTTATCTTATCTTATCTTATCTTATCTTATCTTATCCTAATCTTATCTTATCTTATCGTATCTTATCTTATCTTATATTATTTTATCTGGGGGATAAAATAATATAAGATAAGATAAGATAAGATACGAAAAGATAAGATAAGATGGTTGCTGTTATCACACCCGCAAATCAAAAAAAAAAAATTAAAATTACAAAATCAACAAAAACTGATCCTTCCATGCGACTATTATTAAAAAAATGCTATCCATTGTCAAAATGTTGTAATCATAAAAAAATTTTATTTCATTTCCTTTTTGTCTGGAACTAGGAGTGGTTGGCAATATAAATTTACGTAGATATTGTTTTTAAAGTTATTTCGATTGAATTCTCAAGACACTACTATCCCATTAAGTATGGTAAGTTAATGATATTCATTATTTTACGTACATATATTCTCAATGTGGTAGAATCATTACAATTAGTTATTATTTCAATTAATCTGAAACTGAAAACCAATCTATTATGATCTAGGCGATCGGGGGATATTTTGTATGAAAAACTTGTGAAAACTTGTGAATAGTTAAACTCAAATAACTGGATGAATAATAGGAATATTTCAATTCTGAAACCAGTTTTGAATTCCTCTAATTAAACGTTATGTGTTTTAATCAGAAAAAATTTTACTTCTGATTAAATCAGGAAAAAATTTTTTTCTGATTAAAACATTCAAAAATTGTTTTTAATATTTTTTAAAAAAAGAACTTTCACAGAAAAACCACAACACTAATATAAATGTAGCAAAACCTAATTATTTATAATTCAAAGGAAACATTTTATTCATAATGGAAATTTAGTTCTGTTAAGAAGTCCTAAAATATTGAATTAGCCTGCGCGTGTTTTCCATTTGTCTCATACGAACATGAATCAGAAGAGTAAAAAAAACCAAGATAATTTTAAAGATGAACACATCAATCCACCTCCTGTTTAACAATAACAGCAACAAAAATTACAAAAGTTAAATCAAAAGTGCAACAAAATAATGACAGTTGTTTTTTTTTATTTTACCTTTATCAAGTTGCTTTCGGTTAAGGTCACGTTATATTCTGAGAAACAAAACGCAGTATATTTTATTTGTTTGACGATATGATGATATCGTTCTTTTTTGTTTATTTTCATTACACTTACATTGCGTGAATCACCTTGGAATGTAATTTTTATTTTTTTTTAAATTAACTTCATTAACTAAATCTTCCCATACAACAAAACAACTCTGCAACAATTCTAAATAATAATAAGAAGAAACACATGACATTTCATATAATTCATTTTCATTTGCAACGGTTATTTTATTTCGTGTTCACAAGTTTTAGTTGTAAAAAATAAAATATTCATAACAATAATCATAACAATGAAAGCTTAAACTTAAAAACAACAAATTTTTATTGCCGCGCACAATGCACCTGCAGCAAATTGAATGAACTTTTTTAAAGATTTTATTTGCGAATTGTTTTTTCTTATTATTATTTTGTCTTTATATTATTATGTATATTCATTCCCTTGGCAAAAAAATATTATTTTGATCGTCATCTTTTTTATTGTTTTTATTATAAAGATTTGTGGTCGTATGAATATGTTTTGTTTTATTTTATTTAATGTATTATGAAAAATTGTAGAAAATTTAAGACGAAATGTTAAGATTTTATATAAGAGTGGTAGGATATATTTTGTCGTAATTCGTTCGTGGTCTCATCGATTTAAAAATAAAAATAAACGAATAAATTAGTACTGAAATACCACCCACATAGGGTGAGTTTCACTTAACATGAAAACAAAGTTTATTGAGATGTTTATCAATATTTTCCTAAAAAATTTGTGAAGCAAAAGTTGAACTCGGAGAGCTTTTTTAACATAAATTAACATATAGCAGTGTTGCAAAACGTTACTCGTAACGTAACGCAAAAACGAAAAAACGAAATGAAATAGCGTTATTTGTAATAATTACTTTCATAACGTTTTAAAAATAAAATTGCGTTACAATAACGCAAAACGTAACGATAACGTTAATATTTATTTCGTTTTTTGGATATCTTTTTGTATAATTATATGAAAATCAAAGTGCAAGATTCGGTTATATAAAAGCCAACTTATCTACTCTTTTTTAATTTCATTGAACGCTTAAACTAAAGGTTTTGGTAGTTTAAAATTGTATGATATTTGTACCAAAATAATGAAAATTTTGTAAAACTTTAAGTATATTGCAAGTAATTTCAAATATGTACTAGCCGTTTCTGCATCACAGGTGCTTTTGAATAATTTTAAGAAAGAATATTTTTATGCTGGCCGATATAAGAAATAATTCAGAAGATCTGTTAAATAAAAATTTACTCTAATATTTTTGAAATAATTAATTTTGAAATAAGTCAAATTTTTTAATGTATTTAATTATTTAGTTTTGTTTTACTTCGATTGTATAAAATTAATATTTTTATAGCTATACATACAAGAAATAACTGTTCATTAGAGCTTTTCTATATTTGTACATTTAAGGAGGTTAATTTTAAACATGATATTTAATTTTAAGATAACGTAATTATAACGTTATAACATAACGAAATATAATATTTTTCTGTTTCATAACGAAATAACGTACCGAAAAAATAAATATATTGTTACAAAAACGAAATGCATAACGTTACGAATTTTTTTTTCGTTTTGCAACACTGACATATAGAGTTTATGTAAGGCTATTAGCTGCCATTCTAACTGAAGTATTAATCATTAATTTTAATCTCAAAAGAAAAAGCGAGAAAACCTTCAATCACCTCTCTTATATATTCGTCTTGCTCAACACAACACTTTGCTTAAATATCATTATTTATGGTGCCAATTTTTGCTACACGAACTTGATGAATTTTTGTTTGTATCTCATTTTGCTTCTCAAAAAGAAAAGTTGTAGTGCGTCATGGTTTTAAAATTATATTTTTGCATTTTTTTTTATTTTTTTTTTGAATGAACAATATGTCGAGAATATTGTGTACAAATTTTAAGTCAATCCGAGTAAAACTAACGGAGTTACAGCGTTTCAAACGACCGGCCGGGATACCTGATTTTTATGCCTGTCTGTCTGTTTATACCTGTCTTTCAAAGGATGTAAACTGATCTTCTACATATTGTATATTTTCAGGTACATCGGATATAAACTAGTTTACTGGCATACTTTCTGCTGAACGGTTGTTTACTGTAACAGAGCTAAAATTTTCTCGAAATTATTCTCAAATTTTCGTTTCTGTTCGTTCGTTTATATAGTTGTATTTTCACTGGTTTAGTGTTGTTTTGTAAGTTCGTGAACATTAGAACTCAAAATCTACTGAACCGATCCTTTTGAAAATTTGAACATTACATCTTCACATAAATCAACAGGTAATCAGGAAGAGTTTTTTTTTCATTTTTTTCTATTTTTTAATAACAAATTAACCGCGATTTTTTTCAGCTAAAATCGTGTTTTTCACTTACAAGTGCTGCTAAAAATAGAAAAAAAATTAAAAAAAACTCTTCCTGATTACTTCGAGAAATACATCATGTCAAACAAATAATTAATTTAATTTTTTTCCGAAAAATTGGGTAAAAAAAAATAAAATCATTCTTTTGACACACTTGACAACATTTTTTTGACAAACTTATAATACAATAATCTAGTTTTTGATCTCAAATACCAATCCCGACCATCAAGATTTCTCCAAATTCAATGTTCCTACTCGTAATCACTTAAAATGAACGTTTTTCAAGCAAAAAATATGCAAATTTCCTTGTTTTGACACACTTGACGATTTTTTTGACACACTTCCGGGAAGGACAGCTATCGAACACATCGTCCTTTCGACTCTTCCCATTAAGTATACCTATTTTTAGAAATCCCTTCAGCGGTTTTCTAGATTTCGTCGGTTGTGACGGCCGGCCGGCTGAGAGACATACATTTATAATTTTTGCTGTTTTAGAATCAGTAGGTCCTAAAACGTAAAAGTGGGGGTAAGAATTTCACTTTTGGCTCGAGAATGTAATACTTAGGTCTTTCAGACCGAAGTAAAATTCAAACAAAAAAAGGAACAAAAACTTGAGACTTACTCGATTAATTTTTTATATAAAAAACTTATTTTATATAGGTTCGTCGTTTAATTAAGTCTTTTGTAGGTTTTTATTTTTTGGTTCTTATTACCTTAATATAATATCATTCAGATTTTGTAATACTGTTCCTCTAGTTCATAGTAATGTTACGCTTCGTTATTTATGTTTATATTACGTTTATAACACCAATGCGGAAGAAAACAAAAGTGTCATGTAAGTGATACTCACTTAGTTCAACTATCAAAATAAAAAAAAAATTATATCAATTAACATAATGAAGTTGTCTTTTTACTAACAATATTACTAACTTCTTGCAAAAAATAATGCATTCGCGTAATATTTTATTGATTCCTAATTTGGAAAGTCACTTAAATTAATTTATTATTTAGGCTTTCAATTTTTTTTTCGAATCAAAATTTTTTGATACATTAATTAAATGATCTCTTTTGATTACTGTGAATAATTTGGTATGCATTATAGTGTTAACACAAAACATAAAATTAACAATATTAAAGCATAACTAGCAAATTTGATTTTAAAATTAATAAATAAGAACCTTTATTATGCTTCGTATGGTTGGTTGTTGTTATTTTATGATATAAGAGAAAGTCTTAGAGAAGTTGTACACAGTGAAAGCACTTAAAATGTAAAAGACAGTTCGGAATCAAAAAATCGTATTAAAACCGGAAATTTATCCAACGGTCATAAAACATAAAAGTTGTATTTGTATATTGTTGTATGTATAGAATTATCATGATTTAACTGTGCAATTTATTTATTCCCTTATGTATTTTATTTGATTATTTTCTTCTTTCAATTATTGTTTTGTTGTTTTTAAAATCATGAGTGAATAGAATGAAGTTTTTTGTTTTATTGTTATTTCCGGAAACACTTTACAAACTATACAAATATTTTTTATTGATTCATATCGGTTAGAAATTACTTAATATACTGAACCTTGAAAATAAAAACAAAAATTGGACTAATTAACAGTACAAAAATACAGTCTGTCAATCAACGAGAGGGATCATTAATTAAAATTATTTGACCATATTTGACGCTAATTATATTCCATTATTTTCGATGCGCTTAGTTATAATTGTCTGTATATTTATTGTGTTGATTTAGATATGTGCTGTTGGTTTTATTTTTATTCTCATAAAATCAAATTTTAGTTAATAAACTTTTAAATGCAATAAATCTCACAAAGAGAACAATTGTTTTGAGAAACTAACATCAAACTTTTTTTTTATTTCGTTTCAGACAAAAACAATAAATTAATCAACAATCACCAACCAAAACTATTAGAGACCTCAAAAACTATTATGTATACTATTTTGCCAAAAACATAAAAATGCAATTTGTCAAAATTTAATTATTGTAATATAACAATGTAAATTTCTTCTTCGTTTGCTAATGTTAACCATATTTTCTGTTGAATTAATTCTTTTCAATTTTTTTTTTTTTGTTTTTAAATTGTTTAAAGTGAAAAGTAGTTTTTAACTAATGAAAATTAAAAAGTAAGTTTATTCGTCGTTTTCGTTTTTGAGTGATTATTTATTTGGTAAAAATATGAGAAAAAAAATGTCCATTAAATTTAATTAATAAGCTTTTTAGAGAATATATTTTTTTTTGTGTTATTGTTTTAAGTGATTTTTGTTGTTCAAGTTTTTGCAAAAAAGAAAAAAAAAGTTGTTACTTTTTTTTCATACATAAATTAAAATTGCATAAGCTATAGTGAATTAAAGAAGAGGTTAAAAAGAAATAACCAGGAAATGGTAAGTTAATTAAAATTATGTTTTTTAATTTGAATAAATTATGAGAAATTTAGAGAAGAATTATAATAGGCTTCCTACAAAATAGCCAAACAAAACTTTGGTGCAGGAGTGTTTTTTATAAAAAGTTAGGAACCATTTCCCTCACGGCTTTCCAGCCACCAGGGTCTCTCTAAATCTACCAATCCAGCTTAGGATTATATTCTTATTATTCTATTTTCCCATAAATTAACTAACCCAACTAAAGATGTTGAATCGTATATACAAGCTGTTCTACTCGGCCATTTTGGAAGTTATCTGTCTTTATTGAAATGTGAAATGGGATCCTTCGATATATGATCGAAACTTGTTAATGCTAATTAAGGCGACCATTCATTCTTATTATGCTGTTAAATGCTTCCTTTAGGCATCGTTTAATTTCTGTGGAATTAAAGATATTGGTTTTTAATCAACATGTTCAGTTTTTTGGAAGAGAGCTCCTCCAACAGCTTCATTGTTTGCATCACATCTAATAAAAAATCGTTTACTGTAATCTGTATTTGTAAGGATTGGCGTGGTAGTTTAGTGGTATTTCAATTTCTCAAATGGTTATTGTGCTTCTGTAGTTTAAATAAACTTTGCTTTTTTTTTAGAAAATTTTTGATTGAAATGGTCACATGAGCGAAGTAGGGAAGAAATATCTGTACCATGCTCAACAAGTGACAAGTTTGCTAAACTGTTCTTGGAGATGATAATTCTTTTATAGCCACCACCTTTTCAGGATCAGTACGCAACCCAATCTCACCAAGCAAGTACCCTAAATATTTTATTTTCTTCAGTACAAACTCACTTTTTTCAATGTTTATTATCACTTGAGGTGCTCCTAACCAATCAACAACTTTTTGTAAAAGTAATATATGTTCAGAGAACGTGCTGGAGCAAATCGTCGAGATACACAAAATTTTATGAGGATATTGTAGGCGGCTCAATAAACCTTCTATAAGTGGAAGTGGATATGCATCTTTAACGCTTACTAAGTTAAGCTTCATCGAATCAAGGCGGGTCTTACCGTTCGCCTTTCGCACAGTAACCATTGGAGAGCACCAAGGACGTTGTCTAACTTCAATGACATAGAGAGCTAACATTTGGTCAATTTCCTTATACATCTCAGATTGAATTACTGCTGATTCAAGATAATGCCGCAATTTAGTCGGTTTTTCAGTTCCAGTATCTATTTCATGCTCATGAAAACTCATTTTTCCAAGACCCTGAACATTTTATAAAATAATGTATTAATAATCGACAATAATTGACTGCTTTGAGAAGGCGATAGGTCATGTCGGCTAGTAACGTTAGATTTAATTTCTAAAATATCATTCGAAATGAAAGGTGTGATGCCAAAGGCTTACCAAAAATCGATACCCAATTACAACGACCCTTCCAAAGATGGCACATCACGGAATTTTATTAATTTATCTTGGTTGGCAAACGAAACGTTGACCTGTACACAATATAACATACGATTAGGAGTTCCATCTTTTGTTTTAACGTGTGTTTTCATTCTTTGGAGCTTAAGTCTCAATTATTTTGTAAGATTCAAACAGTATTTCCCCAATATACTTACAGAGGCTCCACGATCTAATAAATAAGCCTAGTAATTTTTTACCACCCATTTCTAGTTTTACGTTATGGCGTTAATCATTTGTAAGTTTTTGTGGAATACTTAACATTGAACATAGTTTTAGCTTGCGTTATTGCTGTATGAGAAAATTTTTATAAATTTATTTGACTTGTTGTTTTTCGTCCCTTGATTTTGATTCCCACTACGGCTGTTCAACTAAAGATCTATGCTGAACTCGACTGGATGCTTCAAATGGGCGTGATCTAGGAGTCCTGTAGGACCTCGCCTGTGGTGTTAATTCAAAAAAAATTCTGGTAAAAACAGATTGTGTATAGATTCGCGTCGTGTCAATTCTCTGACCAAAAAGGACGTGTACCCTCTTCCCTTGATTGATGGCTTATTAGGTCGTCTAAATAGCACGAAGTACATTTCAAGTATTGATCTCAAAGATGCTTTTTGGCAGATTCCTCTGGTAGAAGCATCTAGAGACAAGACAGCCTTCACAGTGCCTGGTAGTCCATTGTATCAATTTAAGGTTATGCCTTTTGGATTGTGCAATGGTCCCCAGATAATGTGTCGGCTAATGCATAAAGTGATGCCACACTAATATCACGAGAATGTCTTCGTTCCAGGAACATATGGAATTGCTGTCTAAAGTTTCAACATTGATAAAAGCGGCTGGGTTAACAATCAACCTTAAGAAAAGCAAGTTTGTTCTGAAGGAAGTGAGATATTTAGGATTTTTGGCTAGTGAGGATGGTTTACTAACAGATCCAGGAAAAGTAAGAGCTGTTGCGGAATACCCAGCTCCATCTAACGTTAAACAGATATGTCGTCTTCTGAGTATGGCCGGTTGGTATCAGCGGTTCATACCAAATTATGCGAGTGATTACCGATTTGTTAAAGAAGAGTTCTGGCAAGCTAAAATGGGCTTTGGAAGCCCAATTACCTTTTGAGAACTTGAAAAATCTGCTGAATACAGCACCAGTTTTGATTAATCCTGACTACAATAAAGAGTTCTTCATCAGATGCGATGGTAGTCTAACAGGGGTTGGTAGTATTTTGTATCAGGTCGATGAAGATGGACAGTAGTGTCCGATAGTTTTCATGTCGAAGAAACTTAATAAAGCTCAACGAAACTTGAGTGGTCGTCTGGCCAGGCGGAGCCTAAATCTCCAGCATATGGACTTTACCATTGTCCACCAAAAAGGTACCCAAAACATAGTTCCTGATGCTCTATCTCGTCTTTATGATGGTACACACGAAGAATTTACGGAAGCATTGACACATCACTTTAACGATTTGAAGCTCGACAATGATGGCTATCGGCACAAAGATTACACGGATATGATAGCTAGAGTATGGTCGTCACCCAAAGATTTTCCTTTGGTTAAAATTATGGATGATAAGCTGTATAGAACCACGACCAGATACGATTCCAAATGATGTGCCTGTGTGGAAGCTCTCGTTGACTTTGGGAATGAAACCGAAACATCATGATGATAGTACTGCTGCTCATGGAGGTGTAAAAAGACGTTGGAGTTACTCCGACATCTCTACTTTTGGCCGGGCATGGCGTCGCAGGTACACAACTATGTTATGTCCTGTGAAACATGTAAATAATCAAAGGCCACGAATCAGATTTTGCGTCCACCGATGCAATATCAATTCGAAACAGCACGTCCATGGCAGAGAGTCTACATAGATTTTCTAGGACCGTACCCTCGTTCTACACTTGGTAATACGGTCATACTGATTGTTCTGGATCATGCCACAAAGTTATTACTGTTGAAACCACTTCGAAATGCAAGTTCACCGAAGGTGAATGCATTTTTGAAGAATCACGTATTTTTAACCTATGGGGTACCAGAGTTTATACATAGCGACAACGGCAAACAATTGCTTAGTAAATCGTTTCAGAATTTGTTATCAGATTTCGGCGTCAAACATATCAAGACTGGTGTCTATAGTCCGCAAAGCAATGCTTCTGAGTGAGTTAACAGGTCAGTCCTCGCTGCACTTTGAGCTTTTCACTTTTGTGAAGGGTCAACATACCAAATGGGATGCTCAACTAGGAGAGATAGCCTATGCATTGCATGCTGCAGTCTATAGTGCTACCCGATATTCACCATATTACCTGTTATTTTGTCAGCATCCAGTATCAGATGGGAAGACTTAACATCTGATGAGATCCCTTCACGCGCTTGGTGAAAACGTGGGCGAAGAGTTGGATCGATCTGATAATTTGGCCATGCTCAGAGGACGCGTACAGCAAAACCTGAATTCTGTATTCAACAAAACACAACACAACTATAATCTGCGAGCTAAGATGCGAACCTACTTGCCAACTACGCGTATTTGTTCGCCAACACCACCTGAGTGATGCGACCAAGAAATTTTCTGCTAAGCTGGCTCCGAAATCCTTACCTGCTATAATTAAAGCTAAAATTGGTAATGTACTTTACTAGTGCGAAAACATGAGCGGTAAGAGTATTGAAGTTCATCATGCCAAATACATCAAGGAGTGATGTTTTTCGTTCAAGGGGTGGTTCTTTTGTCTGGTTTTCGTCGTTGCGGTTCATACTTCAGAGGTTTCATATCACTAGTTTGTATCGAGGATTTGATGGTGCTGCCGTTCGGATGGGTGGCAGATTTCAATACTCCGTGTCGATTATTAGGAATTTCGCGAGTATTGGAATCTGTCCCTCACTCGAGCTTCAGTCGCTGTTGACTCCTTGATCCCAGACAAATGTTTATTAAACGCCAATCAAAGGTTTCCCGACATAAAATTGTGGTAGCCGCATTTTCTTCCGACTCTAAAGTCAAGTATTTTCTTCCTAGTGAATACGAGTCTTTCGAGTCATGGTTGAAACGCGGCACAAAAATCAATTTAAAAACAATTTGAATATTGCCCAAACGGTAAGCAGCAACAACGAGCAGAATGTCTCACCCATGCAAACCCTCTTTTAATTCCCATAAACAACAGTAACGAAAACAAAAATAAAACAAAATGCGACAGCCCTATTTTTTTCATCTTAAAAAAATGTGATGATAAATTTTTATTTTTATCATAAAATTCATTCCAAGTTTGTTATTAAAACTAAAAAGATTAAGTGTTAATTTCAACTCGAAAAAAACCATATTGGATTTTAAAACAAAACAAAAAAATCAATTTTGTCTCTTTTTTAAAAAAACAAATCATCATGTTTTATCTAAGAAATAAAAAGTTTATTATTAAAATATCCTGGTGATATTTTTGTTGATCATCAATGCAATTTAAATGACGGCGTGAAGAATAAGAAGTGGGTTATAGTGGAACGCTTAGATGAAAAGAACTAGGGGAGAAACTGCTTGTTGAAGGGAGGCTAGTATAGATAAGGGAATTTGAAGATTTGTAAAGAAACCAATAGGAAATAATTCTAGATTTTACGAGTGAATGGAAAATGGATGTCTAAATACCGGAGGACAAACGATTGGGTGGTGGCTTAGATGTAAGTTTAAATTTATATAAGTATATTTCCTTTGCTTTCTTTAAGAATAAAACTAAATTTTTTTATTAATTTCGTAAAATATATGCTTAAATACATTTAGATGTTAGGCTAATTGGCTTTAAAAAAAAAGATAAGAGATTTTCCAGGACAACGAGATTTGTCACTGAGACGATTCGTTCGTACCGTGATAATAATTTTTAATAATAATATAGTTTTTGATAAAAAAAAGTTCGATAAGCACAACTTTTCTCTTGAAATATCATTCTATACACCCGTAAATAGAGGAATATTTTATCATTCAGGTAAAAAGTGCATAAGCCAGATAAGCCGGTAAGTATCGATATATTGATATTTACTACCTATATATCGATATCAATCGATACATCGATTCTTATCGATACTTATAGACCTATCGATATTTATCGATACTTATCGATATAATAATATTTATCGATTCTTATCGATATATCAATATTTATCGATATTTATCCATATATCAATATTTATTGATATATAGGTTTTATCGATATTTTTTTATATCAGTATTTTCGATAACTTTTTTAAACGGAACATTGCAATGGTAAAAGTGAACGCCATTAATTGTAAGAAAACAAATGTTTTCAAATAACCCTTACACAAGCACCTTTAAAGTTGTGTTTTTTTCTAAATCCCACTATAACACATAATTCATACCTCGTTAAGTGTCAAATAATGTGTATTTGTTAAACAAATTTATTCCACATAACGTTACCTTCTTGTATAAAAATAACCGTAAACATTTTTCTCATTTTCCTCTTCAATACAAAATAAAATCCAAATTAAAAAAGAATAGAAAATAACATCAACAACAAAAAAAAATCTTGCAATAAATAAAATTAAGAAAAATCAAGGAAGATGATAAGAAAAAAAAAAGAATGGCAACCAGAAATATATGTATATCGTGATCTTAGACTTTTTAAGAAAGTTATTTTATTTATGTGAATTCAATAGAAGAATAAAAGATAATTTAATTACAAAAAAACGTATGTAAATGTACAATATAAAAACCGTATCGCATATAGTGGGAGAGATATATTTGTATAATAAAATTTTATTTGTTTGATTTTTTGACGATGACAGGAATGAATAATAATTTTATGTTTCATGAATATATTAAGATGTTCTTTGATCAACGTGACATTATGATTGTGTGTGTGTCCAATTATATGATAAATATGGTAAATTAATCGAGTTTGTATTTAACTGATCACTTGATTTTCTTATCACACTATCGGTGAAATTCAATCTGAAAAGGAAATATGATATCGATAAATAATATTTACATTCCTAATTATATGATAATAATTTAAAATGTCAAAATGTCTGTAAAAAGAATTTATTTAAAATTAAATGAAAAGATATATAATTACTAATTAATGTAGATTATGATGTCATGAAAACCGTTTTGTTAAAAATTGTTGACATTTTCAAAGGCATAGAAAACGTGGTCCCATTAATAATGATAAAAATCTTTCTAAATTGGTACACGTATCTTTATCCCATTCGACAGTTTAATATATTATTTTTTTTTGTATCTTCAAAACATAAACTTAGAATTCTTTTATTCTCTCAGAATCTTTTATCAAAATCTGTCTTAGAAATCTATCTACATTGTGTTTGTTATAAGATATATGATTTAACTTATAGAAGCATTTATCCAAAAAATAATATTGTATTATGTAATTTAATAGTAATGTCATGTTAACAAAGCGCCATTGTAGCATAAAAGAACAAATAAACATTATACAGGTATTTTTACGTGACACAAATCTTAAGTATTTTCGTTTCTTTTATTCTTAAAAAATTTTATTATAAAATTTATTTTCGAAAGATTTTATTACACCAGCTGTGGTATTAATACTATTGAATAGTCAAAGATAAATATATTGATTTCGTTGCTAAACAAATTCTTGATAAACAAATAAATTTTATAACAACTTCCGGTAACGAATAACTTCTACTATTATACTTTAATAAATTGTGGTTATTATTTTATGCAAATTAAATCTCTAAATTTATTACATTTTTAATGTGTTTCTTACAAGTTTGAAGACATAGCTCAAAATAATTTATGATATTTGTTGAGATTTTTTTCTTTGGACATCTTATCAGATTTTAGATATAATCCATCAAGTATTCAAAACGGAAACTGTTACATAATTAAATTGATTAGTTTGAATTTTGAATTGTCAAGTGGAAGGCAAGTCGTCTAAGTCAAACTCTAGAAAAAATAAATGTTCTCAAGCTTTTTTTAATTATTTTCAAATTAACTAAGATTATCTGTCTCGGTTTATACAAATAACTGTAAAATTTTTTGAACCAACAACTTTTATCTTATATTTTATAAACATTTTTGATTCGTTTTCTTTCTTTTTAATCCATGTAACTTTTATTTAAATGTCGGAAACTCGACATTCCATTTGAAAATATTTTTTTTATAGAAATTCACCTGCTGTGTTCACTATTCTCTTTGCTTTCTTTAAGACTTGGTATCTATTTTTTTGTTATTAATTTTGTTATTACTTATTATTATTTTCTCTAATTTGTTTTTGTTTTTATAAGTTCGTCTTTAAATTAAAAGAAAATAAATTCTTTCGTTTAAGAAAGAAAAAAAACAAGCCTGAAAATTTTTTAATTTAAAATGAGTTCTGTTAAGAAATTGCTATTTATTTGAAAATTAAAATATTACAAGGTTTGTGGATAATTGGATAAATGTGAAAACATTTATTGAAACATTGAATCTTTTAAACGATTTCCGCCAGCAATAAATAATATTGATTATTAATTATATTTTTGCTACATGCTACAATAACAGATTCGAACAGAATCAAAAATATGATATACCGGAAAACCTCAACAAAACTTTTATTTGACACATTAAAAGAGTAAAATTTTAATTTTTTATTTCGCTTCTTTGGATTTTATTATTTTGTTTCATTCAATATGCAGAAAAAGAAGATTAGTACTTTTTCGTCATTCTTTTTATTTATTTATTAATAACAGTACTTGCATAATTAGATAAACCATTCAGAAAAATAATCTATTTTTATTTTTAATACGAAGAAAAGCATCAAATTTGAAGCAAAAATTAGATATGTGAGTATTTGAAAAAAAAAACTAATCTTCCGGCAACTACAAATATAAGTTTATTTTTGTTTTTTACAACCATAATTGTGTGCGTGTTATTAGTCTTAATAGAACAAAATAAACAACTGTTAATTTTATTCTGTTCGCAATTTCTTCTGAACATAATATTAGTATTTTATTGGGTCAGTGTTTGATGATATATTTTATTTTTCGAGCAAAAGATTGCAAATTTGCGAGAGAATAAAATTCATTAAACGCGAACCAATACAACGTTTTATTCTTCCGATAGAGTGACATGTATTTATTTAAATTAAACTATTTTAAAATTCATTGATAAAACAAATAAAACCAATAAAAAAAACAATTATATAAATTTCATTCAATTTCGATACCCATTTAATTATTTAGTGTTTTGAAAATGAAATGACCTATAATGAAAGACATTTGATTTTATACTAATGAGAATTAAGAAACCTAAGAATCATAAAAACCTAATATTTTTCACTATCAAAATTCAGTTCAATTAAATATTCGAGAGAAGGACATGCGCATTAGTTTGAATTTATAGTTTTTAAGAATTAATTTAACAGCTGTTTATTTTATTCTATTAGACTATTAGTAACACACACAGTTATGGTTCTAAAAATAAGTTTTCGGAAGACTAAAACAATTTATTTGATTGTATTAAACTCTTAAATACATTTTTTTGATTGTATTTTATAAATTACATCAAAGTTATTTTATAAAAAAATAAAAAAAATATTCACATTGATTATATAAAAAAAAAAGCAATAAATGCAAACTAATGCGCATTACCCTCTCTCGAATATTGAAAAAGGTAAAAACTACTATGATTAAATTGAATTATACTTTTATTCTGATTTAGTATTTTTTAAAATTAGTATTTTTTATGATTGTGTTTTGGTTTCTCAATTCTCATTAGTTTTAGTTTTTTCTTTCAGTGTAGATCATTTTATTTGCAAAGTACCAATTAATTAAATAGGTATCGAAATTGAATAAAATTTATTTAATTGTTTGGTATTAATGGTACAAAAAAATATACTCGGTCTTACAAAATTGCATGAAAATTAAAATGCACTACACAGTTAATTCCTTTAATCCAACTCAACAATTCATCAATGTTTTGGTCGAATTTAAGCTTGAAAAATTTTATCGATTAGTTTTGTAAAGGTGATCATCTCAGAGAGTATTCTTCTTATTTATCCATCATATTGGTTGACTTGTGTTGACGATGTGTTGATCGTTGCTTCATATTCGTTTAAAACTACATATTTGATATGACAGAGACTCTCTTCCAATTCGAAGTCCAGTTAATTATCCACTACATTAGTCAACATGTCCATGTGACCAAACAAACAATATTATAAAATTATAAAATTATAAAATTATAAAATTATAAAATTATAAAATTATAAAATTATAAAATTATAAAATTATAAAATTATAAAATTATAAAATTATAAAATTATGAAATTATAAAATTATAAAATTATAAAATTATAAAATTATAAAATTATAAAATTATAAAATTATAAAATTATAAAATTATAAAATTATAAAATTATAAAATTATAAAATTATAAAATTATAAAATTATAAAATTATAAAATTATAAAATTATAAAATTATAAAATTATAAAATTATAAAATTATAAAATTATAAAATTATAAAATTATAAAATTATAAAATTATAAAATTATAAAATTATAAAATTATGAAATTATAAAATTATAAAATTATAAAATTATAAAATTATAAAATTATAAAATTATAAAATTATAAAATTATAAAATTATAAAATTATAAAATTATAAAATTATAAAATTATAAAATTATAAAATTATAAAATTATAAAATTATAAAATTATAAAATTATAAAATTATAAAATTATAAAATTATAAAATTATAAAATTATAAAATTATAAAATTATAAAATTATAAAATTATAAAATTATAAAATTATAAAATTATAAAATTATAAAATTATAAAATTATAAAATTATAAAATTATAAAATTATAAAATTATAAAATTATAAAATTATAAAATTATAAAATTATAAAATTATAAAATTATAAAATTATAAAATTATAAAATTATAAAATTATAAAATTATAAAATTATAAAATTATAAAATTATAAAATTATAAAATTATAAAATTATAAAATTATAAAATTATAAAATTATAAAATTATAAAATTATAAAATTATAAAATTATAAAATTATAAAATTATAAAATTATAAAATTATAAAATTATAAAATTATAAAATTATAAAATTATAAAATTATAAAATTATAAAATTATAAAATTATAAAATTATAAAATTATAAAATTATAAAATTATAAAATTATAAAATTATAAAATTATAAAATTATAAAATTATAAAATTATAAAATTATAAAATTATAAAATTATAAAATTATAAAATTATAAAATTATAAAATTATAAAATTATAAAATTATAAAATTATAAAATTATAAAATTATAAAATTATAAAATTATAAAATTATAAAATTATAAAATTATAAAATTATAAAATTATAAAATTATAAAATTATAAAATTATAAAATTATAAAATTATAAAATTATAAAATTATAAAATTATAAAATTATAAAATTATAAAATTATAAAATTATAAAATTATAAAATTATAAAATTATAAAATTATAAAATTATAAAATTATAAAATTATAAAATTATAAAATTATAAAATTATAAAATTATAAAATTATAAAATTATAAAATTATAAAATTATAAAATTATAAAATTATAAAATTATAAAATTATAAAATTATAAAATTATAAAATTATAAAATTATAAAATTATAAAATTATAAAATTATAAAATTATAAAATTATAAAATTATAAAATTATAAAATTATAAAATTATAAAATTATAAAATTATAAAATTATAAAATTATAAAATTATAAAATTATAAAATTATAAAATTATAAAATTATAAAATTATAAAATTATAAAATTATAAAATTATAAAATTATAAAATTATAAAATTATAAAATTATAAAATTATAAAATTATAAAATTATAAAATTATAAAATTATAAAATTATAAAATTATAAAATTATAAAATTATAAAATTATAAAATTATAAAATTATAAAATTATAAAATTATAAAATTATAAAATTATAAAATTATAAAATTATAAAATTATAAAATTATAAAATTATAAAATTGTAAAATTATTTTTTTGTGTTTATGTAATTTTATGTTTCTAGGGTTCTGTACGTTAAATCGGGATTCTTTGAACAATAATTCTCCAACGAATTTCTTCACAAAATAATAATCGTCGCTCGGTTCCAAAAGTCGTAAATACTTTTGTTAAAAATTTTAATGATAAGACAATTACGGCATATCACGTCAGGATTATGACACTTGCTGTAAAACTATTTAATTTGTTTCTGCGGACAGTCGGGTGCACAACGTCCAATTACACGAAATTTGAAGCAGACTTCTACGTGGTGATGGAGTCGGTTGAGCAAATGTTGATAGCATAATAGCACCCGAACCGGTCTGGTATTCATCCATTTGCTTAAATTCACTGATCCTTAATCCTGTTGACCTGGCTAGAACTGGTGCAGATTATAATCTTTCGATGACATAATGTTCGAGGTTCGTCCATTAAACTTATATTCGAGAGACACGAAGTTATGAGAGTAGCGTTCTTTAGAACGGCACTTATCCTCTCCCTAGTCATATCAATCATTTCATTTTCAGCAAATGAACGTTCTAGCCGACGCTTCAAAGCTCCAACTTCAACAATGTTTTCATAGACGCTTTCCTTAGGTTTTTGCTTGCAGTTCAGTAGAACACGCAATATCGCCTTTTCGTCGGTGAGGGTACCGAAGGTTCTTAGAGGTCCCTCTCTCAGCGCTAGGTCTTGAGGTATCCTGGGATTATTGACCTAACTTCATTCCAACTCACACGATACCGCCTAGCGGCCGCCTCCACTCAATGTACAAACTCATGAATATCCAAAGAATGACTGTCTCCAGTGAAGAGAAGAACCCAATTTGAGTGATACGACCCAATTGTTTCGTCGTTTTACACAAATCAAATTAACAACAAAACCTTTAGGGAATGGCGGATGGCCGTAATATATAAGTTTATTAAAAGTTATTCTTTTTTAATTTTATTGTTTTTAATTTTTCACCATTTTACCATTTTTCTTCATTGAAAAGATTCAAAATTTTTAATTCACCCCAATCCACTAAGTGACGCGTCAACCCTTGACTTACTAGAAAGCTCATATCTCCAACTCTTCTTTTTTTTCTTTCACGGGTTTGATAGAGAGCCATTATTTAGAATGCAGCAGGTGCATGGCAAACTTATCGCACAGCATCTTGCGGACGAGGAAAAAGTGTTTTTTTCTGTACTCAAGTATGTGCAAGGAACAAAAATTTAATTCGTTTATTTTTATTTATTTTGTTGATGTTATTGATGGGGGAGTACTTGTGTAATTCCAAAATGTCTCGGTTTTTCCTTGCTGCTGTTATTATATTTCTCAAAAACAAAGCTAGATTAAAGGTTCCAGATCTAGTGTCAAGGTAAATAGACCTTGATGGGATTAAAAAACAAATGACGTAAAAAATATAGCTAGATTTTTTATATGCATATGTAGTTATAATTTGCTAAAATCTGAGTTAAACAAAAAGACAAGGATGAATGAATAAAGAAATCTATGTGAAAATTGAGATCAGAAAAAGTTTATATTATGTGTAAAACTTTTCTATATATATACAATTCACTAAACGAACAAATTTTGTATTGAGACTAATCGATTTTCATTCAATTTCAATTTGGATAGTTTGTCTGCTTTTTGAAATGTAAATAATAATTTTTTGATTTATTGGAATGTTGAAAGTTCGGGAGGACAATACCATAATGAAAATATAAATGCAAATTTCTATTTTTTTCCATAAAAAAAATCACAACCTGTTCACCATTTACCCGATACAAATTATATTTTTATAATCAAATTTACTTTCATTTAATTAAAATTTAAATCTTTTGATTAGTTTATTATTGTAATCAATTAAAATCTAATTAAAGTTTATATTATATTCATCAATAGATACTTACTTCAAACTTCTTGGTAATATACAGACAAAATAAAACGATTTAATTGAAATAATGTTTTCTTCTTATTATTACGTTTTCGGTAACATTTCAAATAAATAATATTTCATTTCTAATCCATCTCTCGTGGTTGTCAAATTTGACATACATTCGAAAGAAAAAAAATATTTTGCTGTTTTTGTTCAATTATTTTTCAAGCGAATTTTATATTAAACAAAATAATTAACGAATAATAAAAAAAGTTAATTTTGGCATTTTATGAAAATCGATTTAATTAGAAAATTGTTTAGAGAATTCAAATAAATTTTATTTTAAAAGTTTTGGTAATTTGTAGTTTGGTTTTCTTGTTCAAATAAATTTATGAATTTGAATACAATAATAAAAGCATGAAATATTTATTGTTGTTTAAACGTTAATAATGGAGTTGGGTTGTCGATGAAAGAAAAGTTAACTTGTAATGGATTTACTGATGCGGTACATTTATATTTGCCTTTTTAATTTTTACTGATGTGATAATAGTAGTCACGTTTTGTATTAGAAAGAACAACCGGAAAAAATTAAACATATAAGAGATTATGAATAACTTTACGTGTGTAGCCATTAATAATTAAGGTTTTCTTCTAAAGTTCACGGAATGGTGCTGATATGTTTGGAAAGTATGATAATTCGGTTTTAGGTTTATATTTATATTCGCAATGGTCTTTATCGTACCTGGATGGCATTTAATTATATTTTCTGAAATGACATGTTTGCCACAATACTTCTTTTATGGATCATGTTGCTTCAGTTTTTAAGAACATGTGTTTTGGTCATCTTCTCCATTTGACAGGATTAACACCCGTCTGTCTCAATTCCAATATTGTATCAGAGGTTTCTATTCTGTTCTTAGAATATGCCTGTTGTTCTTATTTGGTTGAACCCAATCCAATTAATTCCTTAAACTGACTTAGATCTGTTACATCTATAGAGGCATTGGAACATTTATTCCTTTTTTTGTTTATTTGCTTAGTGCCTTGATAACTGCTTAGCTCTGAGATAAACATCTAGTTTTTTGTTTTGCTAGTTTCTTGTCATCTTTCAATTGCCTAAATTTTTACCTGGATGAAACCATCACTAATCCATTTGATAAGGTAAGAACATAGATGGTACGTAGTAGACTGTTGCATTCACTTTACTGTATTCCTACACCCGCTAGATATTTTTTGTCGTGGTGCAGTAGTCCTAACCATTTTAATCTTAGATAACCTAATCCACCGATTCTCTCTGGCAATCTTTCTCCTTTCTCAATTTTAAGACTCTATGATCTTATGATCTTATTCGTGTAAGCCATACTACATCTAACGAATGCTTTCTCTGGTGATGCTCGTTACCTGCAAATGTAGTTAAACTACGTGGAAAAGCATATTTATTGGTGCAGTAATAAATTTCACACAATGCAGGTGCAAATAAGTTTCTGCACTCTCTCTAGCTCCATCTATTCAGAGCTGTACTCAAATTAAGCCCATATTGTGTTCTTAGAATGTCATGATCTCACTAAAACGTTTTGAAAAATAACAAGCAGGTTTTTGGCTCATATACACTAAAAAAAATTGTATTAAAAATTCATCACACAATTGTCTGTTGAGATGTTGTTTAAATTTGGTTGTATCAACAGTGTTTTGTTAATACATATTTAAGAAAGAAGTATCAAAGTGACGAGCATCATTTGTTTCAAGTAAAATGCGAAACAAATTTGTTAAATTTTAGTTTTTAGTTAGGCCCGAAAAAATCTTGGTGTCTCAAAAACACGCCGCAATATTTCGAAAACAAAGCTGTTTTTGGAATGAATCAGTTAAACAAGCAGTTTCAGAAAAGAAAAAGGCATATATTTTCTTGAAAAAATTCGACCGTAACTCCGTAGCAGATAAACAAAAGTTATAGTCCGGATACATCAGGAAGAAGAAACTGGTAGAAGCATCAGTATCTCAAGGTAAAGCAGTGAAAATTTATTTTCAATGCTAATAGAAAACTGCAAACCGAAAATAACTAAATTAGAAATGCATAGAGAACATATTTTAAGAAATGAATGAAATAAGAGTTTCCTGGAAGTGAAAACCCTACAACCATACGGCACCATTACAGTAGCAGGATTTTACTTTTAAGGTAGTTATAAACTGTTAATAATCAGATGAAAAGTATAAAAGCTACTGAACTTTAGAAACGGATGTGGAGTAAGTGGTATTCGATTTTTGCAAATATTATTTAACAACATCAAAGATGTCACTCTATGCCAAATGGTTTTAGAGACAACTTTCTCCTACTGTTCTAAAAGACTAACCTCGAACACACTTAAGATATGGGAAAAGGTTATTACAAATCGATTGGTAAAGACAGGAGCTCATACACCTTTTGTTACATCCAAATCAATGAGGTTTTGTGACTGGCAAATATACTGCAAGGCGCAAACGCCACACAAGCTCTCCGAATTTGAAGTGAAAAACATCGTGATGCAAAGAAAAATATTCATATGATATTCATCGACCTCGAAAATGCATTAGTAACGAGAGATGTTATTTGGACTGCACCAAGAGAACATAGCATCCCAGAATATTATGTGATGCTGATTCAAGATATGTATCATAATGTGACAACCAAAGTTAGACAGGAGGGTCATTCCACATCAAATCAACACAGGGTCTGAACATCACCATCTCGGATTTTCTTGAAATTTTGCACAGGTGTACTATTGGTATAGACTTGGAAAAAGATAAAATTTTAAAGAGATATGTCAACTCGTTTTTGATTTACAGAGCTGTAAAGTTCTCACAAATAGGCCCAAAAACCGGAAACACCATTTTTTAAAATTGCTGTAGAATCTTTACTAATTGCACTAGAGACCTGGGATTGGTGACATTTTACAGCGTTTTTAATGCCCTTTAATATGATATGAAACACTTTATGGTTAAGATAAGAAAAAAATTTTTAAAACTTAATTTAAAATTTAAATTTTAATTTTTTCAAAAAGTACATATTTAAAAATTTTAAAATTAATTCCATGAATAGTTAGTATTGTTATAAATAACAAGGCAAAATATAAATTTGGGATGATAATGGCTTCATTGTTAAAAAAATTAAAGATTAAAACCATTCGCATCAATTCAATTCTGGTATTCATGTTCATTAGTACAACAATGTAAATATTGACATTTTCAAGAAAATAAACATAAACTACGACATGAATGAAATTCCTTTAAAAAAGTCTAAACTTACTATTAAATAAATCTGTAACTATTTTAAGTTTACTAATTATTTGAAAAGGCTTCATTTGTTCGGCATATATCAGTTTCTAATAGAACATAGGTTCTTCCAGTAGGAGTCACAGGGTCAACTTTTATCAAAACATCCGTTACTGAGACCCACAGAATGTCAGCGCTCCTTGGATACGAAAAGGATTTAGATGGCCCAGCTGGATGTAGAAAAGTTACTTTTACCAAGTTCATCATTTTTTTCTAAAACATACCCGAGCCACCAGTTTGCTTCGTAAACGACAGTAATGTAGCCTGATACGTCCTCCAATTTAAGTTTATCGATAGATTATCGTAACAAGTTCAAACAGGGAAGAAATTTGTTAAAACCAACTTAAACATGCTGATATAGAAATCTGTTAAGTTGAACAAATTATGTAGTATAATTAATTATAAATACATAATTATTTAAATTTTGTGTTATAATAAATACAAAAATTATTATAATTTGTAATCTAAAATAATTACAGTATCAATAATATAAAACATAATTATTAATTAAGATTCACTATTACTATTATTAGTAAATTTATAACTTTTTCATCAAAAGGAGTTTTAGTCTTCAATTTTTTAACAATGAAGCCATTATCATCCCAAATTTATATTTCGCCCTGTGATTTATAACAATACTAACTATTCATGGAATTAATTTTAAAATTTTTAAATATGTACTTTTTGGAAAAATTAAAATTTAAATTTTAAATTAAGTTTTAAGAATTTTTTTTTTTATCTTAACCATAAAGTGTTTCATATCATATTAAAGGGCATTAAAAACGCTGTAAAATGTCACCAATCCCAGGTCTCTAGTACAATTAGGAAAGGTTCTACAGCAATTTAAAAAAATGACGTTCCCGGTTTTTGGGCCCTTTTGTGAGAACTTTACAGCTCTGTAAATCAAAAACGAGTTGACATATTTCAGTAAAATTTTATATTTTTCCAAGTCTATACCAATAGTACACCTGTGCCAAATTTCAAGAAAATCTGAGATGGTGAAGATAAAAATGGTCCTTTTTTGTGTTGAATTGACATGGAATGACCCAGGAACAACATGTACTTTTCCAGTTAATATTAGCGATCAATTTCTTGATATCATGCTGTAAAACATGCCAACCTGCTTCATCCAATGGTCAATGTTTATGTCAGTTTGAGAAAAAATTGAGTGAGCTAGGATTTAGTTGTCAGTTAGTTCGTAGAACAGCTGAGCGGGAAGGTTGAGTTGATTTTGGAGAGTGGAGTTGATTGGGAATTGTGAAGTGTTGTAGAAGTTTTTTTTAAAAGTAAAATACAAAAAAAGTTACTAAATAAAATAAATTATGGGGTATGGGAATAATATGATTCTTTTAATGTTCAGAAATTTCGTTTGGCTTATTACAAGTTAATATAGTAAAAATATTGCGACGCTGATGCATAGGCTGACTTCACCACAGCTCTGGAAACATAGTGTTCTGGATATATAATGGGCTAATATCCATCAAATACTTTAATTAACAGCTAACCAATGTTTTAGATTTCGTGTAGTTCTAATTATAAAAATATTAAAGAAAGCAGTAGGATCCCTTCAAACATAAATTCTGTTGTACGAGAAAAAGTGAAAAAAAATTTTAACCGGAAGTTGCAAACAGGAAGTTGGGATGCAGAACTGTTGTGAACCGTACTAAATGGTTATGTATCAAGTTTCATCTAATTCGATTATCAGGTACAGATGTTATTGAGCTTTCAAAAAAACAGGTGTATGGGACATCCCCACTAGTTTGTTCACTATCGCTCAAAAACTAATCAGTTCCTTGCCATACATAGTTGCATCTTTCTCCAAAGTGTCATCAAAATTTATTCACGAACGAATGCTGTGTGCTCCCAACAAAGATTGAAAAAATTGTGACACATTAAACAGGTGTTCGGGAGGCCCCCGCCACTTGCTTCAATATTGTCCAAAAACTAATCAGTTCTTTATTATTTAAGTCTCCATCTTTTATCTAATGGTCATTAAAATAAATTAATGAATGAAGTCTATATGCTCCCATTAAACCTTAAAAGCAAAGTGTGAAAAGTCAGCATTTGTATGGTAGACCCCCGCCACTTTGATCAATGTGTCCCAAAAGATTATAATTATCTTTTAACACTAATTGAAACCTTTTCCATCAGTTTCATCATAATCACTTCATTATTGTAGGCTGTAGTGTGCATAAATACACTGAAAAAATGGAAAAATTAAAAAAAAATGTTTTTACCGGAAGTGAAAAACCGGAATATCATTCTGTCAAAATTCAAATTTCGGTTTGTGTTTTTTCTTACCATCCAATTCAACTTCAAAACGATAGAAAAAAAAGGTATTAAAGTTATGTTTAAAGATTCATCTTGAATGAAAGAAAAAGAAAGAAAAGTTTATTTGGTATTTTTATTTTGTTTTCTTGTGCTATATATTCCGATTCCAGGAAAAGGGTAATTAAACAGAATTATTGAAATTCAGTATATTACATTGCATTTTAATTCAAAAGTGACAAAAGCACACAAACAGTGAATAATATGGAAAACCATAATAACACATATAGAATTATTGAGTTAACCTCGGGAAAAATCACCTCAGGAAATCATCGTGGACATGTTCAGAGAAGCTTCTTTTTTTATTTTATTTTCTTATTAATAAATTTTAATTTATGCTGTGTTTTGTTATCTTGGTTGATGTAATAAGTTAATAATTTGCCAAGGTTAATTATCTAGGGAGGCTAGTGGCACAGCGGTACATCCTTCCAGGCTAGATGGCGTTTATGACAAGCGTGTTTGTGTTATTTTGTATGTGTTTGTCTAAATTTTTTGTTGTGAGTGATCTTATAATTTTGTAATTTATAATTTTATAATTTTATTCTAATTAATTGAAATGTCTCAAAATTAGAGTTTCGTTGAGGTTTGCGCATCGTGTTTTACGATGCTGTTCGAAACTGTTTTGTGGGACACGGGAATTAATGTTTTTTTTTTTTGTAATGTCTAGAAACATTAATATTGGCATTTGATTTGTAATATTGCTGATCGTTTAATGTGTGTGTCATAATATTTCTCCAAATTTTTTCATTTACCAAAATTATTATTACTAGCTCAAAAAATTTTAAATTTTAATTCTTGTTTTGGGAGGTTGAGTTTAAAGTTATTCCAATTTTTTACTTCGTTTTAAGCTAATGAATAAGTTACAACTTCCTGTCGGCATTCTTTAGTTATAATAGAAAAAGATATGTCAGATTAATTATCTTTAACTAACCAACGAAATTGATTTATTCATATGATTTCTTGCTGAATGATGATTTATATGTCATTCTGTATACTGATTATTAAAATAACTGTAACGAGAAATTGTATGTTTTATTTGATTGTTTTTAAGAATCCAAAAATTTGCTAAAGTGATGAACTTACCACCTACCAGGCAAGCTTGCTACCACAAAATAATTGTAAGTGTAAAAATAAATAAAAATAGAAACAAACAGCGCAAATATTTTGAGAAACTTTTATTTTAATGATTTGTATTTTCTTATGCTATAACTGTACATCATTAAAATTTCCCCATTGCGATATAACCCATCAACAATTCTATTATCGATTAAATTGTATAAATTATTTGTTTACCATAAAAAGTTTGTGATGGCACAGAAACAAAAACATAATTTACTGCTTGAAGTATATTATCCAAAATTATTCAATAAAATCATGAATTAAAAATATTTAAAAAAAAAATAAATTAACAAAAAATGAAATATTTACATCTTCCGGGCATAACATATTAATATTAATATTAATATTATTATTATGATTATTTGAAACTATCAAATTCAATTTTAGTTTCTTTGAATTTTTCAAAAGCTATTAACTCATTAATACATATAGGATAATTTCTTTTATATTTGTTAGTTAGACAAATGTAATCGCAATACAATTTTAATTTAACTGAAGAATCGACGAGTCATTAGAAATGAAATAATTTATTTTTGGGTTATTTTTTGTTTATTAAGCAATTTTTTTTCCGCAATTTGTATCATACTGTGAATTTAGCTTTCTCGTCAGTTTTATTGATACAACAGAAAAAATTAAAATAATTATCCGATTTTCCACTTCAATTTTAAATTATGTAAAAGTTAGTTTTGAAGGTTTTAGTTTGAGCAAATATTTTTGGGAACGATTTTAAAGTTGTGTGGAATATTTGCTACCGGGTTTTATGTATAATAGTAATCCATCAATTGAAGGTCTAGGATTATCTCTATTATTTTATAAATATTGAAACAATGCTCAGATGAAATTAAGTGCATCATGTCTGTACGGTTACTTCGAGTTCAATAATATCCCGGAATCAATTGTCTCCGATAGTTTTAACCCACAAGAGTCTATGTGTTATTGTAACACAAATTGTAATTCTTATTACTCAACAGTTTTTATAAAAATAGACATTTATAAATAACTTTCAAAACATAATAAATTAAACAAAGCTTGTATGCGTATTTGTTCGCATGAATTTCACTTTTCTTAAATTAATTCATAATACTACCACCTCTCATATGGGACAATACTTACTAATAATAACTAGACTAATTTCATATTTTTCATTCGCGTACACCTCTTTTAACCTTAACATATTACCCATAACATAAATCACAAAAATCCAATTTTAATTTCTTTTCTACTTATATAACAATAACCTTCTAATAGCAATTCAAACTCAACCAAAACTTTAACGCAAAATAATTAAAAAACCAAAAAAAAAAAAAATTAAATTAAAATAAAATTTCACTTTTCTTATCCTTGAAAGGATTATTATGCTAAAATTATTTATTTATTAATCAAATAATTTTTTTATTAATCAAATTTTTATATAATTCTTCAGGATCGATCAAATGACAAAAAGATATTTATCGTTAAAAATAAGACATAAATTCATTATTTTTTTCTTTCTAAAGTTTAACCAGACTGTCAAAGTAAAAGTATGAAATGTTAATTCAAAAAAAAAAATCGGATTAACACTTTGTTTCATAATCACAAAAAATAGATATTTCCAATAAAGATTTAATGCATTCCAATTAATAGAATTGTAAAAAAAGAAATTAATTTAAATTAAATTTAAAAAGAAAAAAAAATATTTAAATTAAATTCTACAAAAATTAAAAGTGTTCATTATATTATATTAATTCAAATTAGTTTCGAATAATTTTAATTAAATTGTTATATTCGAAAAAAACTGTCAAGTGAGAAATTTTATTGTCTTTTTAATGGAGCAAGAAAATACTGATATTATTTTTATAATTAAATTAAATTAAACGAAATTATTTTCTAGATAATTTATTGCTTTGTATAACTAATATTCTGGTTGAAAAATTAAAAAAATTGGAGTATTAAATAATAATATAGCAGTCATAAAAAAATTTGGTAGTTTTTTCCGAGATTTTGCGTCATAAGGAGATCATATTCCGTTACAGAAGTTTGTAAAATGATTATTTCAATCGAGTGGTATCCAATGCCGTGTTGGCCAACAAATTCAACTCGCTATTCGAAAATAGTCGACCTCTAAAATTGGTCTGGGTGACTGTTGAACAATAAAAATAATATCACCCTAACCTCAATTAGTTTTGATTGTTACTCATACCAAACCGTTATGGTACGATATTATGACAGAAAATATCATCAATTAAACAAACAAAAATTAAACGTGTTTTTTTTTATAATTACCTCTCGTTTTCAAGATCACAGAGTACCACCAATAATATCCAGACTCCTTGTCACCTTCGCCTGTTCATATTTATTTGAAACCACAGCTCACAAACCAATTTGATTAGATTTCAATAAAACAGATTTAACCAGGATTCTACACAATTAATTTAGTTTTTCTAATTTTGTGTCTTCCGATTATTTACGAACTGCTTATTGATTTAATTCTGATCGACTGTCTTTTAATTACAAAAATGTACATATAACAAAAAAATTATGAATCAACAACATAACAAAATGAAACAGCAATCGATGAAAACAAACAGGGTTGAGAAATATATGAATAAAAAGATGATAAGTTGTATTGATCGTGTTGATTCTTAAAAAAAAATGTTGTTTGGGCAAATGAATTTTTACGGGAACAATAGGGTCGTAACAAACTACACAGTAGAAAGTTTCTTGAAATAACGAATTCTGGACCGCGGTGATAAATTGATGATCCTGGATTGTCTGGAAACAGATTTCTAATTTATCTCTTCAAAGTTGCTATCTTTAACCGCCAAATTTTTATTAATTTAAAATATCGCTCGACAATACAAACGCGTTGCTTTTTCGGGTATCCCAGGGCAACACTTTACTGGAGAAAAGACGCAAAATTCTGGTAGGCATTTTGAAATTTTGGATTGAGTTTAGAGTCTTGTTTCAATCTCCGATTAGAAACAAGACAATGAAGTTCTATCTATATTGCCATATACAGCAGTACCTTCTTGCACGAAAATTAATAACTGCAATAATGAATGAATTCAATTGAGTTCAAGCTTTGAATTTACGTTTATACCAATCTATTTTTCCTATCTGAGAGAAAATTTGGAAGGTTTATCTGGTGAACATTTTCACTCCTGTACTTTGCTTTAGGAAATATTCTTAAGCTATGTCCAAGACTCAATTTTTTTCTTAAATTGGATTAAATAAATTGTTTTAAGATTTCTTTTTAACGCTTAAAACTGTAAGTCGAGAGGCTTTTAAATTTGATCATTGCATGCGTCAGTGTCAGAATGTCAGAATATCAATTTTCATCCATTTGAGCTTAAATAAATCGTTTAGTTTTCCATAATGGATTCAAAGTAAGTTTATGTTGTTCTTTTTTTTGCAGGGCGATCTCCTTAGACCTTATATGTGAAGCATTAACTAACATGCAAGGGTCTCCGATTTTTGCAGACTAAACCGTAACCCCCATACCTGGACTGGATCAATAACGCAACCATCTTTCGACTTTTTTCATAATTAATCCTTTTTTCTAGCTTACGCTAGTCTCTCACCAACATCTCCATTGAATCACTTCTGCTTGCATTTTATGATCATGGATAAAAATACCTTTCATGCATGCCAATTTTTCCCCATATCCATCATTCTATTTTAAATGTTCTCATGTGTTATCTTTACGCCGAGAGCACGTTCCCACATTTCACACACGAAAAGGGTGTAGAAGGCATCGTCCTCTTCCTTTTTGCAGTGGTCGCGTATGCTGTTATTCCGAAACGATGGAAATACGATTTTAAACAGCCATGTCCCGTTAGCGTCTGCGTTGTGCATAAGTACACTTCTCCATGTTGCTTCCTCAGCCATATCCTTATGTTTGCGATTAGACGAAACATCCACCGATCCAAGGTACTCAACGCTCCTGCCATTTATGAAGAACTAAATTGCTTGCCGCTGCTTTGGTTTGATTTGTGCCAACTAACGCTTCTTGCGATAATTTCTCTTCTTTCTGCTGCGAGGAGGTCAAACAGTGGCTAATACGAGGATTGGCGTGTCCGAGGCAGCTCTCTATACTGATGTTATTCTCAGTGCAGAACAACTATAAAGCGAAGATGCATTACTTCTATATGATTTCTTGGCCAGAGATTCGGCCCATATCGGTGCCACGTATAGAATTTTGGACGTTGTAACTCCTGTCAAAATTCTTTTTTTCGTCTGCGTTGACCTACTGTCATTTGGCATTAAACTAGATAACGCACTACACACTCTAGCACCGTTTTCTGCTAGGTTTGTAGTCTGTGCTTTGCGGAGATTATCTCGCTACTCAGTTACATTTATCGTTGGCCTGATAAAATTTCTCCTATCCGTCACTAGCACAACTTCTGTTTTGTAAATTGTTAATTCCAGATCCTTTTGTTCCAGCCATCTCTCTCCAGAGATTCAGTCACGAGGGTCTTCAGTATGTCGAAATGAGCATATTTATTTATTTATTTATTTAATTATACATAATAAATTACAAGTAGGGTACTCCTCTCAGAAGTTACAAACAACTGTAGGGCCCTTTCAATGTATATAGCGATAACGTCGTCAGCAGAACCTACCAGTTTTGATTCTCCCGGCAAACACATGTTAAGCAGGTCACAGAAAAGGACCCAGTTTGAAACCATGCGAAATATCACATGACATCCTTTCCTCTATTTTAAAATCTTTTCCCTCGAAAACCACGGATCGACCATTAAGGTAGTCTTCGACTATGTTAGCGAGATACTCTGGCTTATTTCTGTTCCTTAAAGCTTTGATGATGTTTTCTCATCTAATCAAGTTGAATGCATTTTTGACGTCTATTGAGACACAGCTTTTTCGTCTTCTAGAAAATTGGTATTCGTTTTAGTCTTCTAGGCGACTGCCTCGGCATTGATGCGTTGCGATCTTTCTTTGTGTTTCTCGCAAATCACTCTTAGCTCATCTGCTCATGAAGCCAGTCCATATCCGTAATGATTTTGGCTTCTCTTAAGTAGTTAACCAACTTGTTCGTGTCCAGCTTTTTAATTCCAGTCTTAGTTCCTAGTTCTAATCCTGTTTGGCATGCATTAATTTCTGAGTCTCATCGTTAAGATGAAATTCTATATACATGTGGTCGTTTAACGTTGCTGCATCTATTACATTCCAATATGTGACCTTATTTGCTATTGTTGGCAAATCACATCGATGACATCGATCACGTCACATCGATGACAGAGCTGGTATTTCTTCACCTCGTGTCGACCCATACGATCCCGTGCTTCGAAAACGGATTGGTCCTAGTACCAAACGTAAGTCTCGGGTTTTCTGAATTGTTAGCTAAAAATCAAAATATTCACCTTCCTTTCCTTAATTAAAAGTTTTTTTAGCCTAAAACTGTAAGCAGGTGCTAAGTTGCCTTGGATATGACCAGATTTGCTTGAATGACATTCAACTTTATGGGCTCGGTCTGGAATTTCGGATATCTTCTACTGTCCTGAGTATGATCGTTCTTTCCTCCTTTATCCACACATATGACGCATTTTTCTACAACTTTGCTAAGGCTAAGTTACCCATAGGGCTACTTTTCCAGCAGACACCCCTCCTTTCAACACGAGCGCAGGTATTTACTCTATGGCCGTGGCACTTGGCACTTAAAGCATCAGATGACTTGCACCATCACTCTGCACTTTACCCAGCCGATTTTTGTCTTCCCCTTCTTTAGGATCTTTATTACCCGCATTTATGTAAGTTTTAAGTTTGTAACTTGTAATTTGTAATTTAACGAAACCTTTAAAAAGCTTGAAAGCTAAAAAGTTATCCGGATTCTTTTCTATAGCTTTTCCTAGGTACTTCTTCCCCTAGTAGCAATCTTGGTTGAAGCTTCAACCGTAAGAATCAGCAGTAGTTCCTCGTTTTGGTGCGTCGAGTTTGTTTGATCTTCACTCCAAAATTGTCAGATTTGTTTCGATGATTTTAGATCATTTAAAATGCATATACGAACTGCCTGGTTTTCCATCCACCATCGTTGCTCGCAGGTAGTGGTTAACTAAACTAAGCTTCGTATTGTCATCCAGCGACGTCTATTTTCGTTGGTGCTCCCCTTTCTATTACTTAAGATCCAGTTGACTAGTTGATCCGGCTCTTCCTTAATTTGATGGTGCTATTTTGCCTGGAAAGTTTGGCATTAATAAGAAACTTTGAGACCTTCAGCCGCATTACTCATAGCTGTTTCATGCAAAGCCTGAACTACGCCGATTCTCCTTTTGATCTCAGTATGGATGTTGGTTTTTGGCTTAATAAATTCTGACAACTTTGTTATTTGTTTCCTTGCTTTACCAGTAATTTCTGTCTGCTAAGTGCTAACAGCTTGTATTATCTTCGTTCCCATTTTACCTAATCCTGAAAACGATGGTAATGAAAAAGAACGCTTGATTTTCACAAACGATGTTTTTTATTAATGCAGACCTCGGTGTTGTCCTGCTCTTCTTAAAACAATCGACGAAAAATGCTTCATCGTTTTTTCCTTGGTTTATTCTTGTCATTTTGTTTGTTTCCTTAATCAAGATTTCCACCGAGGTAACATTGCAATCACTTGATATCGACAGCTTTTAAACTGCTTGCCCATTCTCTAAAGCCCCCGGTACTGTAAATTCGTCTCCCTGCACTGTAATTTTTGATCTTTCGTTCATCTTCATGTCAATTTATTGTGGACGTTTTGTTCCCCGTAGTAGACTTAGTGATAGTCTACCACCTAGAGGAAAATATTGTTTTGCGACCGCCCCTAACATGGAGACGCCTAACATGTTTTGTACCGCTCCACCTGGAGAACAGACGCACATTTTGTTTTCTAGTTTTGGTATTTGATTCCTCCCCTCCTCCAGGTATTTGATTTTCTTGGTACAAGTCATATCTGACAAGCATGCCAATATCCTCCACCCAGGCGGGGTACCATTTGAAGTCTAGGAACTCCACAGAGGATTTTATGTTATGTTATGTAAAGTTATGTTATGTTATGTTATGTTATGTTATGTTATGTTATGTTATGTTATGTTATGTTATGTTATGTTATGTTATGTTATGTTATGTTATGTTATGTTATGTTATGTTATGTTATGTTATGTTATGTTATGTTATGTTATGTTATGTTATATTATGTTATGTTATGTTATGTTATGTTATGTTATGTTATGTTATGTTATGTTATGTTATGTTATGTTATGTTATGTTATGTTATGTTATGTTATGTTATGTTATGTTATGTTATGTTATGTTATGTTATGTTATGTTATGTTATGTTATGTTATGTTATGTTATGTTATGTTATGTTATGTTATGTTATGTTATGTTATGTTATGTTATGTTATGTTATGTTTTGTTATGTTTTGTTATGTTTTGTTATGTTTTGTTATGTTTTGTTATGTTTTGTTATGTTCTGTTATATTATGTTGTATGTTGTTGTGTTATTTTCACTGTTCTACATATAGTGCAAAGTATCACTTTAACCCGCCCAAACCAGTTAAAAATAATTTGGTGATCAATAAATTTTAGTTTACGTTTGCCTTTCGTTTCCTTCTTTCATTTTCTACAGTTATCCTCGATTAACTATTCTTTTAAATTTGAAAGCAATGATTAAACCCTTGTTATAGAATATTATATTTTTACATGTCAAATAAAATGCAATTTTCCAACCACCAATACAACCATGATAAATTAAATTTTGAATATTTTTAATACGCTTTACCTCCTACCATAGCTAATTTTATAAAATTAATTATTGCTAAATTTTGTTTCTTCCGGTCTTGTTTTTGTATTGTGATTTTATTGCATAGAAATATTAAATTTTTATTTTCCATTAATATTTTACTTCATTTATTCCCGAGTTTATACTTTCGTTATGACTAAATAAGTACTAAATAAATAAGTATAAAGTCAATTTTATTATCGACATAATTGTAAATAAAATTGTACAATGACAATTATTAACGGGAGTATGTGAAATTTTTAAAAGTGAACGTTGTTCAGTGCAATTTGAAATCAGATGAATTTGATGTGGAACGAACACAATACTGAATTTATTGTGATTTCTGTATGGAAGGTAATTAATCGATTGTGTTTATGTTGCACTTTAAATGTTTTTAATAATATAAATAGTTTAAATTCAATTAAAACTAGAAAGTAAGTAATGAGTGCAAATTATCGCTGTGTGGCTATTATATGTTCTTTGTGGTTCTTATTCCGCAGTGTGTTGAAATAAAATTATGTTTCTGATTTTAATTTATTCATATTTAATAGTTTTTACTTTCTAACCTTCCTCTGATTATTGCTACAAGCGTGAAATAAGGAAGTCAGTTGCATTTAGTGGGATACAAAAGATGAAAATTATAATCTAATTGATTGACGAATGGAGATTCGAGAAGTTTTCAATCAATTTAATTTACGGTTGTTACGACTTCGCTTACTGCAGTACTTTGCTATTAAAACGTGGGTTAACGTTAGGTATCACATATTCATATATTAGGAGAGGTGGCAGACGAGCTCCACTAAGCCAACGGTAGAACTCACAGTCTTAGTTTTGGAACATATGGAATTTTATTCGCAATTGTTTGACTTTTTATTGTTTTATATCTTTTATACTACAAAGATTCGTTTTTTTTGTGTAAATAAATATGTCTAAATGGTTTTCTTTAGTTTCTCTGAATACCGTTGAGTTAGACATTTAAACGTTGAGAGTGACTCCAAAATACCGATAAGTTTGTTTCGCTAATTGGTCCTAATAAATCGGAATCTAAAGAAGGGGCAATGGTCAGTCGTGCAAAGTCAGAAACTTTTCTGCAAAAATTCTTCGTGAAAAACGTTGCTCGAAACGGAGTTAATTTGGCCCATAATTTATAAAAACTGTAAAAAATTTTAGTGACAAATTTTGTTAGATGAAAACGGTTGAATATTTGATTATTCGTTTTTTAAAACAATGAATTCATTTCCGATTCATTAAGAATTGCATTCGGACATAGCAACAAAGCAACGTAATGTTACGGTAGTCAACGATGCTGAATATGCGACAACGCGTGTTGAATTTAGTTTTTGCATCACAATTGAGGGCCAAAGAAAATCCAAATAGTTCCGAAACTGTTTCGTAATTTGAACTTATTCGCTAAAGCTGCGTGCATTTGATTGCATTTTGTACGAACCATTGCGAATGGTTTTAAAATTTGATATGGGTCCTCAATCTTTTTCATGAAGTCAATATTAAGTATCTGGAAAAAACATATCTAGCCACCACCTTGGCAACCCCATTTTAGTTATGTCTTTGCAGATTTTTCAAACAAATTTTTGAGTCCATTAAAGTCGTTAGAGGCATTATTGTTTGGAATTTGGACATGCAAGGTCTCTATATGTTGTTGTGACAACTGACAACTATTTTAACTCCTATTACATTGAACACAATAGTGGGCGATGAACCATATAACTGCTGATTTTTTTATTGCACTTTAGTAATAATTTTGCTAATAAATTATAATTAATGTTAAAAATCATAAAAACAGTTACTTATGGATTAAATAAAATACTTTCGAACTGAAATATAATAAACTACAAGAGACCAACAAAAATGCTCGGTAGATTCAGTTTGTTTTCTAATAATTTTAATTTTATTTTATCGTTGATTGACCCACTACACATCTGTTATTTTTAAATGCCATTGTTTGAAATTGTGTCTAGTTGTTATAAAATAGGCCAGTTAAAAGTGGTTGAAAATATTACAAGATAGCAAAATCGATCCTTTTGGTCCTGTTATTTTAGTAACGTAGATTTAATTCCCATTTGTAATTCAACTAATCCATCCATCACTAGGTGTAACTATCCTGATGATAACATACTCAATGATGATCCTAACGTGACTTAATCTCCTCAACAATCTCCGTTGCAATGATGAGCATAAGAAGGTAACAGATCTCCACCTACTCTCCCTCTGTCCTGGTCTGACTCAGGCGTTGTAAAGAGTTGGACTTTTATAGAAATAAATTATTAAAATACTGTACTGGTTCGATTTTGGGGAATCCGGATATCCGCATTGGGAAATCTCTTATTTATGAAAAAAATTCGTATAAAAAAATATAATGTTGAATACAAAAAAATTAATTTAACATAAAAGACCAAACAAAGTAATTTAATAATAAAAGCACACAAATATAAACCTTACATTATAAGTGTAGGTACATATAATGATCCACTCTAAATCCATTTAAATTGTTTGTACTTGTAACCGTATTAACAATGCACCATATGAAATACAAAATCTTTGTTGCAGATAATCGACTGAATATGCCATACTCCCAATTTATCCGCCGTTACACTTTTTTCAACCGCATAGTACATTTATTCCTTTAGCTACATATATAATGTCAACACTCGGCTGTACACCATCGACCAATTACTAACAACTTTATTTGCGTACAGTATCAAAATTATGATTTTTAATATAACATCACATAAAATAAAAAATATGACGTTGATTCTTGAAAAAATATATATTTATCAAAACTCTTTATTCAAAAAAATTACACCGATGATCAGAAAACGGTTAAATTTATATTTAACAAAAAACAACTTCAATTCTTTTTTTTTTCTATTAATATTAAACTACTTGGAACTTTTACTTCAAACTTATATAATGATCACTATTTGATAAATATTTACATAATGCTTCCAATGGAACATATGAACGAGTATAAATAGTTAGATTCTCCACCTCTTGATTCTTTTTTTATTATCATTTTCATCGTTCACAAATTAAAAATTTCCCCATATCATCTCAACATTTAATTGTACTCATCCGAGAAAACACTCTCCTCTACAACTACAGACAACCATTCTACTTTTTATGAATTGGACAACCGTATTATATCTACGTATAATATTATGACAAAGCCTTACATTACAAAAATTCTGACCATCCATGTTGATGAAACATGTATTAGCAGTTGACACTGAGTGACGCAACAAAGCAATTAACGGATAAAATGTAAAACATTGGTTGATTAACCTCTAGCATATAGGATCTCATCAACCCAATTTAAACCATTTAAAAGCACTTCACAAACTTTTTGGTTTTAATAACTTTTTTACCCAACAATTTATTATTATTATTAATGCATTACAAGAACAAGAATCAAATATTATTTTTGCTTAACTTATATACTAAATATTTTACAGTAAATAATTATAACCTGTTTGAATTATGTTTTTTTGTTGAAATAATTATAGATGTACACTTAGTTCTAAATTTGTTCTAATTATTTGGTGCATGTCCTTAATTGTGTGTTGATAAATGTAGCGATTATAAGTTATATAGTTTATTTTAATATACGTCCACTACAAGCACACATAAATATTTAATTAAAAGGCCGGAACCGAAATAAATAATCAAATAACTAGAGAATTTCTTTATATATGAATATTCTTATTTTAGACTAAAATTCGAAATAGGCCATCGTTACAGCTTAACATAAATATCTATAGGTGAACGCACCTTTTAAGATCTGAAAACCTTACCTGAAGTGAGCACTGAGTCTGGTTTGCGACTATGCTATGTAACCACTAACGGTCCATAGTCATAGCATAACGAAGAACTCTTACTGATCAAGCACTCACCTTGCATAAATAATTTAGGGGTTCTCAAGAAGAAATAAATATTTCTGACGTTTATCCGCTGAGGCTTGTCAGATCGAACAGAGTGCGTGATATCGATATCGACATCAATGCTAATAACTCGTTGATCTCAATTGATGAAAGCTACAATGGTTCAGATCAGGGTAGATCAGTCTGGTTACTCTGGAGTTGTATGATCTTATTAAAGCCTCACTTTCTAAACTTGCTGTGATTGGTGGCATAAGAGAAGAGCGAGCTCAACAGGTTTCTCGATTGCCCGTTTCAAATTGCCCGTTTCCAATTGCAACCGAATAATTGAAGTTCCGCTCTATTATATCTTATAGTTGTGTAACTGCCTAAGATCAAATTAACAAAAACATTTATTTACCAACAAAAACTGAACCATCCATTCGGTTTGCAAATTCCATTGTACCAAAAATAAGGTAACCATCAGTAAACATACCAGAACAGGAAGACAGATATTATTTTATTTAAACAAAAATATGGGGTAAGTACAAATTCAGAAAGAATAATAGCTTTGAACACTCAAAAAATTTAAAAATAAATTACAATCTGACTTTAATTTCCCTTTCAATATCCATGGTTAATGCAACGAACCGATTAACACAAACCAATGATTATCGATAAGTTAATTAGATCCTATCTTGTTTTTATTCTATCATCTACTTAACAAATAATTACAGCTTTTATATCTTAGATGAGTAAATTTTGTTACTAAGATTTCTTGTCTTATATTTAGAATTTTTTTTGTTTATAATGGAAATTAAATTAGAAAATTATAAATTAAAAAAAATTTTTTAATGAAGGTATTTATATTTCTAGACGGATTGCGTGAGAAAAGTTACAGGTAGCTAGGAAATACTTAATGTCTTTTTTATTGCTGTGGCTACGCTAGAATTAGAACTAGCAATAAACATCTTAACTAATCCATGTGCATATGAGTAATATTGTACATAACTAATAATCATAACTCTCACAAGTTCACTGACATTATGATTAGTTTTCTATTTATTTGAGTAATCATTTAACTCTATCATTACCAAAAACCTACTTACGTCTTAAAGATGATCGTTAAATTTTTATTTCCCAGAACAGAAAAAAAATCTACATCACATAAAAACCCAAAACTTTCTATCGAAGATTACATTAATAATATACTCGTATCTGTTATAACATTAAGACAAATTCAAAAATTGCATCTTGACATTTACCTTTTCTTTTCATTTAACACAAAAGAAAAAAAAGAAATTATTATTATTGATTGAGTTTAAGAAAATTAAAAATAAAATTGAAAACGACGTGGGTTATAAACATATATTTTTTTATTATTTATATCTCGTTAATTATATTCAATTAAATTAAATTAAATTAATAGAAAAAAACAATAACCCCAAAAATATAGTTTTAAGAAATTAAAATCCATTTTTGGTTTTTAAATAATTATAATCCATCAAAGGTGGATAGAAAAAAAAAGTAATAGAAATATTTATTTGATGATTGAAGTTTTTTTTTATTATTGTTTTTCTAACACTTTACCTTTAATACCAACGAAAAGCGAGTATAAGATTAGGACCAAAAAATCACCGTAGGCTAATTTATAAATTCTTTTAATTCATTTATTTTACTTTTTGTATCATTCGTTTTACTTTGCAAACTCATTGAATTTGCTGGCGAATAAGGTCAAATATATAAAAAAACACAAAAATTAATAACATAAGAAAAGTAAATGTGCACCGAACGCAAGAATAAAGAAAACAAGAACAACAAATGTTTAATTCCTGTTATCTGAATTTTAAGATCTTTTTAACGAGAAGAAAATTTAAATAAGAATATATGTGCGAATAACCTCAAAAATTATATCCCTTTCATTAAAAAACAAGAAAATCTTCAACTGGTGAAATGATTATGATATTGGTTGATTAAGTTATATTTTAAGAAGTGAATTTAATGTTCTTTGTTTTGCATTTCATATAATCTGGGTCTTTATTTAAACTTTAACTTTTAATAGTTTTCAATAAAAGATAAAAATTGTTTATTAACGTTGTCATATGTAATGGTTTTTGGAAATTTTATACTTAAAATTTAACAGAATAAATTTGATTTTCTTGAAGTTGATTCTTCTTACATACTTTTTTTTATCTATCAAACATATATTAATTTTATTTGTTTATGAAAATATACAAATATTTTGTACTTGTTGAAAAGGGAAAATGAAAGAATAAAAATCTTGGAAATCATACAAAAATAGAGTGTGTTACTCTTTTGTAAATTTGCTTTTTCCTTCACCACATACACCCCTTTTTCAGTGATATTGGTATTGCTTAATAAGCGGCAAAATTCAGAAATATTCTATAATAATATCAAACTACATGTTTTAATAATCATATAACTGTTGACTTATTATATTTGATAGTAATAAATTTGGATATTCAATGATTTACAGTCACAACACTGTTTCGTATTATTCGCAAAAAAATCGACAATGATTTTTAAGTGTAAACTATATATTGTCGGTGGTCGATCAGTGATCGTTTAAACTTGGTCTTATCCTGCTAACTTAAATCAGTTGATGGCAACATTGACCACTTGACCTTTAATGGCAATAGTGAATATTTTGTCATCTCAGTTGATGATCTATAGGACCAATATCGTCAAGCATAACCTAGATCCATAGAATTATGGAAAGCTGTATGTATAATGCAGACCAAGTTTTGTCGATATTGTACGTCTCCAATCTGCTCAATTTTGATACACTATGGCATCTTTGAACTTTTTGTGAAAACCTTTGATACTACCATAACATTTACAATTATATGTGGTTCGTCGTTTTTCAAAAACAAAGTTAGGTTAAGTAAGAATGGCCGTTCTGACGACGTGAATGAACACCGTGCGTTCCTAATAATAGAACCAGAATTAGGAACATCCGAGAAGTTGCGTGCCTTAAGATGATTACAACTAGTCTAAGTCTGTGAGTTTGAATATGCCTTCTCATCCCATCACAATGTTGAATTTCAATTTTAAAAGTTTCAATATAAGCCGGACTCAAATAAGCAAAGAATACATACTCTGACGACCTCAAAAGGTGAAGAAACCAAGACCATCACCTTTACCACAACAAATGTAATTATTAAATTTAAAAGATTTTACTCACCCCGCGACCTCAATAGTTTGTTTTTAATATTTTAATCTGCTACACTGAATAACTGGGCGAAACGTACAATTTTCGTATTCGATGGTAAAAAAAACACTACTGGATGTCAAATCAATTATCGAAACCAAAAAAAAAAAACAAACAAATGAGATAAAAAAAACACTGAGCTCATTGTTTTATCAATGAACAGAACGGACGGACATTGATAGCCTCTGATCTTGAAAAACCATCATTTCAATGCAGATGATAAAAGCTTTTGCTGATAAAATGCTACCTTTTTGGAAACCTAGAGGCTCTGAAAAAGCATTAAATTACATTGTCGTTTATGTCGCAGAGATTCATCAAATCCTAAAAGATGTGTGCACCAGGAGAGGGAAAACTATTTCCTGCTCGTTGCATGTGCGACAATATACATGTGCTACGACACCTAGTCTGCTCGCTTTTCACAACTATGCAGATGTCTCTGCGATTTATTGATATCAGTTGAACAGACCTGGAAAACTTCGCAGACACATATTGTAAACCACATATGACAGAAAATGCCTTGTCGAGCAATCGTTCATCGTCCTTCTAATTCCCCGTTTTACCAAAATGCTCTGGCACCCCGAGAAGGTGGATAGTGCTAGAAAGTTCTGAGCTACTTTCGAGTTGGAAAGGGTCGACTCTAGAACGTTGATTGCAACCTAACTATCAGAAAAATGCCGATATTCCTTATAGATATTAGCTACAAAACTTTGAATAAAAAAACATTACATTTAGCTTAAATGTTCCTTTGTTCAAATTAATTCGACCTTAATTTATATCAGGACGGAACCGAAATAAATTAGCAAATCATGAGAGAACTTCATTGATTTGAATGTTCTTGTATTTAGAGTTAAACTCGAAATAGGCCTTCGCTAAAGCTTTTAACAGTATTCGGGGTTACTTGTTCTCGGTTCTAGTCTCGAAAACTCCTAAACCTACGTGTGATTTGCCTACGTTGAATGACACGCTGACTGATTCTTTTGGTGAAACTGCTGTTTGATCATGTGTTCTAAGCAGACCGAAAGGCAAGTGGGACGAAGATAACCATACTACTCGCCAGGAGTGCAAGAGCTTCTTCAAGAATGCAAAAGTAAAACTATCACACAGCAAGTTCTATAGAAATGGAGAAAACAATATAATGAATTAAAGAAGTTATCTGCAGTACACTTCACAAACCTTTATCAACTAGTTGTACCGTTTCGAGGTATCTACAACTACTGGATGGTCAGTGGTCCCCTTCCTGCGCGGAATCTTTATGGATTCTACTAGAAACACATCTTTCGGGTTTCTTTGAGACGCCTGCGGTCATGGCACAGCGAAATAGAGCTAGTTAGGCTAGTTAGGATTTTGCGAAACAATACATTCGCATTTCAAGTTTGTAAGGACCGGATGGTATCGGATGGTAGTGTGATTAAGCTTTACAAAAAAAATGTTCATCATTTATGTCTGTCTACATTATTAATTGATATTGTATGACGCAACAAAACAATTTGCTTAAAAAATATTTTATGTTTGTTGAAATTTAAAGGTTGGAACCAAAATAAATTAGTAAATCATTAGAAAATTGGTTATAAAGGTGCGTGTATTACCCACATTAGAGATAGACAATTTTGTGCTAAAAATCAAATAAAAAAATAACTCACCTCGTACAGCGGTGTCACTGCTACCATAGGTCGTATGGAGTGCACTTGCGTCACATTTAAAGATTACTCCGATTTGTCGACAATAAGCCTTCATCCATTCGACTTACGCTATCAAGGATTAGACCATGTGATACGGTACGTAAACTGAAATGGTCCAAAAGTGGTTTCTGCATCGCTATGGTCTGTAAGCAGCAAAATGTTTAGTTTGTGTTTAACCAAAATATAAGAACGAACTTAACCCTGTTATTTTTCACAAAAAACAGCTTGTAGTTTTGGGTCTAGAGTCCAAGTATCTGGTCATAGAGACCAATAGTTCTTGCATCAAGACAACAGCAATCTCATCTATTTTCCATATGAGCAAAAGAGCATCAGTCCCATCTTGACAATGGTGGAGGAGGTTAGTTTAGAGAAACTTTAGCGCGTGCTGTTCTCTCCACCTTCACAATCATAACATTCGACTCATCAGGGAATTCACCCGGTATTAGTCGCACGTCCTTCTTGCATGCGTAGGGAGAGTACCTCTAATAGTTCAGGCGTTCCTGTCTTATCTTCAGCCCCTACGTTATTATCTTATTTTTGTTTTTAAAAATAGGTTGCGTGTGTCATGAATTTTTGATTTCTGACACTGTAAACAGTTTGAAGTCATTTCCCGGACAAATTTTTTATTGACGGCTAGGCCAAGGCGTCAGTCATTATATTAACAAAGGAATTGATGCCGGTATGAAAAATGTTGTGTATTTCGACGAAAACTGTTTAACGAAACACGTTTGGTATGAATGCACTTTGTGGCACTTCCCATTCGATCCTCATTAGTCAATACCTAAACTGGTTGATAAAATTTAAACGCGGAAGCTGTTTGAATCAAGCTTTGGCTGAATTATCTAATAAGGCATAAATTAATAGCTAATCCATGAATAAGATAAAATTCGTCCTTCAAGAAAGTGACGAAAGTTTTTAATGGCTAAATAATTTGCACAAAAGTTCAACTTCATAAGCGCTGTAGAGTTGTTGAGCTTAGGTTAATTTCTTTAAAAAGAAACTGAGACTGCCAAGATGAGACTGCAAAGGCTATCGATGATGATTTGTTAAACGACTCGACCAATTCGCAATTTTATTAAATAATTTTCAGGATCAAAACTAAAATTTGGTAGCCAATAATTTAGTTTGTGGAATATTTCTTGATGATGTGACATACTGTGTTCCTCAATAATTAAAGCTCAGATATAGTTATATGAATTGTCGTTTCTTTGAGTAAGCTAAAGCATAATATCATCAAGAAATTTTCTATCACTAAGATCAAGGGTACTCGTGATTGAATAGACTTCATCCGGCACCACCCATAAAATATCGCCTTTGTTAGTCACACCTATCATCCCTGGTAAGTAAGAAGGGTTATCACACCCATAGATCAAAAACTAAAAAATAAAAAATCAATCCCTCAATGCGTTCATATTCATTAAGAAACGGTTTATAGCGCATCACATAATATACTTTTTTATTCGCCTGCATATTAAGGTGTTACTTTATTACTGCGATTTGCGGCTTTAAAGTATCACTTTTCAACTATTTATTTTATTGTCATAGCTACGTCCAACAAAGCAAAAAGCATTTGCATTTGTTTAAATTCTATGAAAAATAAAAATTTTTATCAAAGCAACCCTTTAATTTAAAATTTCATTATCCAATTAAAATAGTTGTTATCATTTGTTGACATAGCTACACAATAATTTGGAAAAAATAATAAATATTTTGTCAAAGGTTACTTGTTCCACATATTTTTATTTTAAAACTTATGAAAATTTATAATTTTAATTTAGAATAAACAACTTTTCTTAAAATATTTTGCTTGCGGCGAATAAAAAATAGTATATGATGCACGGACGTAAGCTATTTTGGACTTAATGTGGGTGCAAATCTCGGCTATCGCCTCGATTTGCAAACTCCACATCCGTCCAAAATCTTTAGCTTTACGTCCTAGCATCATAATGTACTATTTTCTTCAGTGTCATATTAACATGTAAACAAACAAAAATTTGTTATAAAAGAAATAATAACAAAAACAAAATTTTAAATAATGTTTTGTAACTTTTGTTTAAATAAATAAAAAAAATAAAATAGGAATTTGCATATTAGTCAAACACAATTAATTCCGTGTTGAATATATAATAAATTATAGAGTTTATAACAAGCAAAAATAATTATAAATTTGGGTCAAATATCTATTAATTAACCGTTATGGTGAATAGATGGGAAAAGATCAAATATGTATCATAAAAAATGAAGAGGCGTCGAAAAAAAAACTAATTGCGTTTTTTTTATTGTGAAGAAAATTTGGCACACCCCAAATCTCTTTTAATCTGTTTATAGTAAATATAAATTTATCAGTTTGACACCATTAATTTGGTGATCAACTAACTGGTTGGTGGTATTTTTATTAGCTTTAAGATAAAGTTGATTAGTATCATAGACATTGGTTTGGTTATTATAAAACCGATATATCACTTAGTTGGAGGTACATTTATTAGCTTCATTCTCACCAAGGGGGAATTTGAAAGTAATCGCATACTATGTTTAATGAAATTGCAGCATATTGGATGTTATATCTATTTACTTCTGGTCAAAATCAACACTATTGCTGAACTACTTTTTGGAAAATATTAGTGTGGTTTCTGCCAAGAAACTGGTTCTAATAATTATGGTTTTATTAGAATATTGACAGTTTAACATACCCTTTAACTTGTAAAAGCAATCTCCGAATGATATTTTTAACCAACAAAAATTATTTTTTAAGAAGCTCCAGAATTGACTTTGGTAAGAAATTGGGTTCTTGTAAAATTTATAGAGAAATAATTGTGTAAGAGGCTATCTCTTTCTTTGTCTTTTATAACAGGTACATCTCTTTCAATTAGATTTGTTAAAGAGAACTTTCAAAAATTATCTTGTGCAGTCTTAACCGCTTTATAGAAATTTAGTAGTTTTCAGAAAATTTAGTAGTTTTTTGTCTATTAAATAGAGTTTTTTATATCTGCGTTTTCGATATACTCGCCTTATTCAGGGGTCATGATCTTGAACATTTAGACAATTTAATTTTCAAGAAAACCAATGCTCCTTGATACTCTAAATTGAGCTCTATTAAAATAGTGGACTAAAAATGTAGGCTACAACCAGAACCTAGTCAGGCATTCGTAGCCAATTTGTTACACCATTAAAAAAGGTATAGCCCCTGCCAATTTTGAGAAATTCAAGAAACCATTATCTTAAAATTAAGCTAGCGGTTTTCAAAATATCTCACGTTCTATTCATCAAATTTTAATTCTAAATACATCAAGATTTGTAGCCGATAGGGCTTCAATTGGTTACGTCATCAAAAAATTTGTAGCCCCTTCCAATTTTGAACCACTTTGATAGATAATAATCCTCTTAATTTTTATTTATTTTCCTACTTCGTCTATTGAGCGCGAAAGATATATTTTTTTCAACAGTTTATAAGCCGAAAACACCTCGGCTCGGCGTTTGGTTTATTTTAATTCCTCATATTAGTTTTCTTTTTCTACTTTTCTATATTCGTAAATATTTTGGAGCAGCGGTTACTAACCTCCGATCCTCGGAATAATTTTCAGCAGCTTAATTTTTGCGAATTTATTGCATTTTTATAAGAATCAGAGGTTTTGCACGCGTTCTATTTTAAATAATTTTTGAAGGCTTATGAGCTTATAATAAGCTTATCATTCCGTGGATTGAAGGTTAGTAACCGCTGCTCCAAAATACTTACGAACATAGAAAAGTAGAAAAAGAAAACTAATATGAGGAATCAAAATAAACCAAACGCCGCGAGGTGTTTTCGGCTTATAAACTGTTGAAAAAATATATCTTTCGTGTTCAATAGACGAAGTAGAAAAATAAATAAAAATTAAGAGAATTATTATCTATCAAAGTGGTTCAAAATTGGAAGGGGCTGCAAATTTTTTGATGACGTAACAAATTAGTTCCACATTGGCTACAAATTTTGATGTATTCAGAAATAAAATTGGAAGAATAGAACGTGAGATATTGTGAAAACCGCTAGCTTAAATTTAAAATAACAGTTTTTTGAATTTTTCAAAACCGTAGGGGGCTACAAATTTTTTAATGGCGTAATAAATTCGCTACAAAGGCCTAACTAGGTCTTGTTTGTAGTCTACATTTTTAGTCCGCTATCTTAATAGAACTTCTAAATTGTACCAAGCATATATCATTTGCCAAAAACAAATCAAGTAAGCTACTATTTTGTTCAGAAATATCAAGATCTGGGTAGTTCGTGTCTTTGGTTTTCGGCCAAAATTCAGCTGTGCCAACTACTAATTTGGTTTTTAACCAGCCGCTATTTTATTACTGCTATTTTATCACTGTTTCACTATGTTTTGTTCCTCAACCTTGATCAGCATTTCATATCGAAGTCGAATTGCTTAATCGTTTTATCTTTAGGAAACATAATCAAGGCATTCTTTCTTAAAAGTTTTATTTTTCAATATTTGAACTCAATGAGTTTTCCCTTTCCTATACCTTCTCCTGCTAAATCTCAAGATATCCAGGTTATGTTCTTAATCTGCAAATGAAGTGGAACTAGTTTTACCAGCTTCTTCATTGATCTACTAAGAAGGCTGAAGGGCATCTCATTACTCTCTTTATACAGATACAGGCTTGCCTTTGTAATTTTGTTTTCTCTGTCTTCCCAGGGTTGAGATACTACACTTTTCTGTTCCATGACACTGCTCCGTACGTGATGGCTAGTCTCACTAGAAGCACGAATGACTAAAACTCAAACGGGTCAACTCTCCAGAAGACCAGTTTACCGAACTAGACTAAACTCATCAAACCCTACTATTAGCCTGTTTGTTAAATTATAATTATTATTAATTACAGTAGCGGGGTATACAAATAGTTACCACCAACGATTACCAATATACGATTACAACCTTGTCAACGGCTAGGGCATGAGGATTATCAAAAGAAGCCGTGACAAAACGCATAACCTGAGCAAAAGCAGCAGCAATTCAACATCTTCAAGCGTTACAATATTGCTGAGAAAAAGTTAGACTTCATTCCTATCACTAGCAGATCATGAATCGTCGAACGGTAGCTTGATATAAGGTTGTGAGCTCATCAGAAAGAACTGAGGCAGAAAATGGGGCGATTAGCGGATCGATTGACGGTACCATTAAATGACATGGAAATGATGATATTTCAGCCGTTCAACCTTCGGCTTTAACCCCTACTTCGTCTGCTTTAATTATATGTAGTAAATCAGAACCGTCTGCATTGAAGCACTAACTATATTTTGCTATGGATGTGGTAAAGAAAATGTTTATCGCCCACTTTACATCAGTTGCCAACAAAATTTTCGTTCAGGAACTACTACCAAAAACATCGGTCGGTCTCAAATGTTCGCAGTTGGTGGTGATTGTTCTTTTTCCATCATTTTCAAAAATGGGTAAATGCAGTTCCCATTAAGCAATGTCATTATTCCATATCCCCAGCTATTGAGAAAATTATTGGGAAGGAGCTGGCCCACATGCTGGTACTCTGCGTTATTAAATAATGTTCTACTTCCAGGAGTTCTCCAGTGGTGCTTGTACAAAAGTGTGGGGAGATCCGTTTTTATCTTGACTCTTCCAAAGTGAATACAGTTACCCCAAAAAGATGCATATACACTTATGCAAATATCCAATAGTTTGGATTTAAAAGATGCATTCTGGCCGATAACCTTAGAAAAAGTATGCCCAAAAAACTGCTTTTACGGTTTCCGGTCGGCCATTGTTCCAGTTTGTAAGAATGGCTTTCGGACTGTGAAATGCGCGTCAGATCATGACCATCTTATTGGATCATATAATTCCTTCTTGGCTGAGATCGTGCGTTTTTGTTTACTTAGACGATATTCTGATAGTCACTGATATGTTTACGTCAGATATCGGTGTGCTTCAGTCGCTATGTGTCTCAGACGAGCAAATCGCACAACAATTGCTGAAAAAAGCAATTTTTGAATCCCGAACGATCGATAACTAGAATATTTAGTTGGCAGATGCGTTTTGAAAATCAACCAAGAGAAAACCGCCTCCATCGTCGAGTTTCCCATTCCCAAAACGGTGAAGCAAATTTGACGATTCATAGGAATGGCTGATTATTGCCGTCGATTCCTTTCTTCGTTTAGCTCATTGTCGACACCGATATCGGATTTGCTGACCGGTAACTTAGTCTGGACGTGGGATACGGATGTGACGTTTAATTTGTTAAAGGTTGCGCTCATTTCAGCTCCAGTTCTAGTAAATCCAAATTATCGAGACCCATTTATTCTGCAATGCGACGCGGGCAATGACGGTGTGGACTGCGTTTTGTTCAGTTAGACAATGAGAGGGTTTCGAGTGTTGCAGTGGCTCTTCGTGTGAATCCTTGATCCGTATCCACGATCCAAAACCGGGTCCGTGGCAATTTTTGTAGTGTTGGACCATTTTATTCTTTCATATTTTGTTTCCTCTAGGGAAGCTTAGCTCAAAGCCTATAAGCTAGGATTAGAAACGTAAGTTTTTCATGTGCTTGGCCAGTTTTTCATGTCCAGAAATTGTAGTATCCGACAATTTAAAAGCAAAATGTTCCAAGGTTTCTTACGTAAGTGGGGTGTGAAACACACATTTATTGGGGTTTTAATTCACCTCAAGTCAAGGCTTCTGACCGAGTGAACCGTAGTGAAGCTAGCAAACTTTTAAGAGAAGCTGCCAAACAAATAAATGCAAAACTGGCTTCTGAGTTTTCAAAGCAACTGTTACTTTCTTTGATCTCAACAAATCATCGAGATATTAACACGGTTGTGGGATCATTGCTAGTCTTTGTTTTATTCGGAAACATTCCCGTATTTTGAGTTTCTTCTTACATGATTTAGTCTACCTTAAAAACGTAATTGCCTGCACGCTTAGAATCGATGATCTTAAGAAACTAAGCAAATCATTTGAATTTTTTCAATTTTCAAAAAAATCTCCACTTCTCTTTTTCGTATTTCGGGTTAAGATTAGATTAAATCTTGTAATTAAACAAGTTGTGTGTGTGTGGCCTAGTAATAGCACGTTAGACGTAGAACTCAGCGGACCCTTATAAAACTAATAGATTAAATAAAGTCTACAAGTGAAACTTAGACCATAAAATTGAGTGATGATGAATTAATAAAAGTGAGGGACACTTTTTGACAACCTACGTTCCTATATATGGAACATATACGGCACAAAAAAATTAAACAAGTTGGAGTTTTGTCAAAGAAAACTTATTAAAATCGTCACAGCCGAGACATAGTATTCCCAAATAACTTTTATTACTTCTTCAGGAAAACATTTTTTTAAGTTAAATAACCAAATTTTTTTATTTTATTTTTAGGTAAGCAAGCACATACAAATAGTATTACGGACTTGAACAGTAAGTTAAAATATTTAAAAAAATGAAAAGAATTAAAATCAAAAAAAGCAAAAATGAATGGTCACGGCAACCTTATTTCAAATTATTTTATCATAATTATTTGAAAAACACTAATAAAAAATAAATGGTAAATTTAATCCAGGAAAACAAATATGTTTCCAAAAGATGAAACAAATTTCAAATTTATTCCAAGTCTTAAAAACCATTAAGAATATCACGTCCATTAATTACCATCGTTATACCTTTAAGCTACGAACATAATAAATAACTACAGATAGGAAATACAAAAAACAAACTAAATTTGCATATCAATCAAGATGATTTCCTTATTATTTCTATTTAATTATTAATTTTATGTTTATAAGAAAATTGTCTTATAGAAAAGCAATCAATGTTGACAAATTGCTTGTCCTGTCGAATCATTTCAACGTGATACTTGATGAGATGGCAGAGATTTCTTTTTATTTCGTAACACCAATTTGTTTGATTTTAATTTTAATTTTTTTGGTTTCTCAAAGTAAATTGAAAGTTTTGCTACGCTTGACTTAGTTTTTTGATTAGGTAATATGCTTAAGCGAAAAATATTAGAATATAAAAATATTTAAAAATTCCTTCCGAAATTTACTTGAAAACATAGAATCTAAAAGTTTTATTTAATTAAGTTGTATTTATTTAATTACAAAATTTTCGTGTTTTATTTAATATTTTATTTTTGTTTAATTAAAAACATATTTTTGTTTAATTAATGGAAAAATCCCCAAAAATAATGTTAAAACATTTCGGATAATTAGTATTCAACTTAAGTATATAGAGTGATGATGAAGTTTCAACTTCAAAATATCATCGCCATTGGTGGCGAAGTGAATAGCGTGTCTGCCGAAGTATTTGAACTCATTCTGGCACTGATGAGGTAATGATTGAATTGAAAAAACTCAAATTATTTCCTTAGTTACTTGAGCTTAAAAGCTCACAAAAGTCCCGAAGAGTTTGTGTTATTTGTTTTAAAAGGGAAGAAAAAATATGTTGTGGTGGTGGTTTTGTATTTATATGATTGTTAACATAACATAACATAACATAACATAACATAACATAACATAACATAACATAACATAACATAACATAACATAACATAACATAACATAACATAACATAACATAACATAACATAACAACATAACATAACATAACATAACATAACATAACATAACATAACATAACAACATAACATAACATAACATAACATAACATAACATAACATAACATAACATAACATAACATAACATAACATAACATAACATAACATAACATAACATAACATAACATAACATAACATAACATAACATAACATAACATAACATAACATAACATAACATAACATAACATAACATAACATAACATAACATAACATAACATAACATAACATAACATAACATAACACAACATAACATAACATAACATAACATAACATAACATAACATAACATCACATAACATAACATAACATAACATAACAACATTACGTAACGTAACGTTACATAACATAAAACAGTATTTCTGTGATATCTTTTAATTGGCGTAAGAAACGTTAAATCACCGAAAATTATTTTTCTAAGCTTAGAAATAATCCCAGCTGCTTTAATTTGAAGATCCGTTTTATTCCAAATATCATACATTAAACTTAGGTGAAGTCAAATGTCAAACATCAAAGTTTTAAACAATTTTTCTATTGTTACTTAACCTCCAACATTTCATTTATTACTGACTCATTAGCTAGTCAAACAAAACCGATGACTTCAAACTATTATTAAAATAAATTTAAAAAAAACCTTTGTTTATTTATTACCTAATTATTTTATTAACAATAGTAAAATATCAAATGTAATGCTAAAATGACTTATTTTCTTAAACTTAAGTTTACAATAATAATGTCGTGCTAGTCAAGTTTGAATGCAATTATATATCGATAAAATTTGTCACAAAATATGCGAAAAACTGACAGCAAGTGAGTTGGAAAATCCAAAAATCATTGTAGTTTGTATTATTATTTAATGTTTCAAGGTTTGTTATACAAAAATATTGGGATCTTTAGATAACGATACGTTTTGGTCTAGAAAACCCTTTAAAATGGCTTAGTCTACTCGGATTCATTCAAAATGGTTTTTCACACTTCCTTACTTCAGCCTTTCAAAAAATAAAGTTATTAGTAGTAAACACAACGCCTTATTTTTCATTATGTGAAGAAAAAAAAAGTTTTACAAAGAAAACTGAAAACGATAGTTGTAGATTTATCCGCCTGGAAAAAAATTAATAAACATTAGTTTTACTAATTACATTAATTACTAATTAATTATTAAGTAATTACTAATACATTAATTTTATTACTCTGGATGTGTTTCGAAAATCATCATTGAATAAATTGAAAATATTTTCTAAGACAAATGAAGAAGAAGAATCAAGAGTGATTTTTTGACATTGACTTTTTATCAATGTGAATGCAAAATAGGATTTTAAAAAACAGATAGTCAACTTGATAGTGAGATCAATATGAAGAAATGAATAGCATTTTAAAACGCCAGAATTATAAAACGCTGATTAAGTTACAAACGTGGGGATGCCTATATGACCGGAGAGATCAAAGAACTCAAGGGGGTATTTGAACAATACAAAGTATTTATGAAGCAACACCAAAATGAGTAAATCTTACTAACATCACGGTCTTATGCTAAAGATAGAAAGTTTGTTTGACAATGGTTAAGATATTCAGTACCAGTCGTACTGCCATTTCCCGCTCTTTTTACCTTTAGTTGCCTTTAGTTGCCTTTAGTTTAGTTACCTTTAATACTATACCATTATTAGAAAATGTGTGTTTAACATTTTCAACAACTTCTCAACCCACTTGTTTGCAAAACCATAATTATTTAAAATATTTTTTACAAGCACATCTGACATTTCAGGAAGCCCGTATCAAATATTTTTATTTGCCATTCATTTTCGCACTAACTTAATACAAAAAAATGGGAATGGGAATTTTTTTAATTTGTTTTTCTTTTTAATATGGAGCTAGTTAGTTGGAATGCTAGAAAGTTGGGATTGAGTTAGTTGGAGGAGGTGGAATTTTGTTTTGAGTTGGAATGGACATGCTTCGGGTGGTTGATTTGGAGGTGTAGGACTGTGAAGAGTTGAACCAAACGGTTTTGTTTGTTTTTGATGTAAATACGTGATGAAAATATGTATTAGTTTTGTGAATATTAAGAATATATTGAATATACCCAGTTTAGTTATACGAATAAGCCCTTCAAGCTAATGCTTATCGAGACTTTACGCCATTACCATCCTACCCTGCGAATGTTTCGTTAAGCTCTAGGGCCTCTCAGGAACGGAAACTCTACAGTGCTATGCTCATTAATAAATTTTTTCCATCTTGATAAATGCAAGGAACACCAGTTCAAACAACTTTTTTTCTTCATACAGGTTGTTTGAGTGTTGACATTGGACTGGTAGGCGGACATATGAAAGGAAAATGCTAGCATTTGGCTCTCTGAGGCTTGTGGAAGCGGAAAGGAATTTTGAATTATAAATATTGATTGTGGATGTTTTTTAATTTAGAAATGATATAAATGTTTTTGGTATTTTGTAAATTTTTTATTATTGTGATTAATTTTGAAATTCTTGTAAATTTCAATTACATATTTGGTCATTTTAAAATTATAATTGTTAATCTTGAATTTTTTGAAAATGTTTAGTAATTAAAAGGCTTAGAAATTTCGTTAATTTTAATTTTTTCGATATTTTTTTAAAACATAACTTGTGTAAATTTTAAAATGTTTTTTTTTCGTTAATTTTTTTTTGAAGATTTTTTATAATTTTTGGTAATTTTAAGTTTCAAAACTTTTTATTGAAGTTTTTGTAATTTTTATTTTTGCTTTTAGTTTCTAAATTTCAAAATTCTAAGTTTAAATTTTTAAAAATTTGTTTCAGTTTTGAAATTTTTTATAAATTTTGAATTGTGTTGATTTTTTTCAGATTTCTTTTTTTGCTGTTGATTTGTTTTTAAATTATTGAATGTTTAGCTGGGATTTTTTGTTGTCTAATCTTGTTTTCTTTTCGACATTGAGTCCGTCAGTATCTTCCGCTATTTATTCCACGTTTGATGATACCCTCTCACGACATTCTTTTCTCCATTTACTTTTCATACCCCTTTAAGTCATTATGAGTTACAATCAAAACATCACATTGTTCAACAGCAACACAGTGTGTTATCTATGTCGCCCAAAAATGGATGGTCTGAGCGCAGAAATGATTTTTTATTTTTGCGAATTTTCGTTTTTTTAATTTTCTATGAAAATTTGTATTTTTGTTTCATGGGGTGTGTTGTTGTTTTTGTCTGTATGTTTTTCTGTGTGGTGAAGTACAAAATGTCCTGTTAGTCCTGACGCGCAGATAACATTTGTGCTTTAACGTTAATCTTTGTATTTTAGTTATGTATCTTTGTGTGTTTGTTGGTGAGTTGTTGTCTTGAGAGTGAAAGGCAGAATTAGTAAGTCCTTGACCCACCGACAACTTATATATTTAATTTATAACCGCAGTCCGCAAAGTTAGAAAGGTTCTTCAGACGTACTCCTAACGGGGTTTACGATCCCGCGTACGTTTGTTTTGTGGAAATTCATGACTGTTGTTAGAAGTTCATGATTGAATCCGTGACATTGCCCGGATCTTGTTGATATTTGATGGTATACCATTTAGATCGTCCCACAATAGTTATTTCACCACGTTTGGGGCTTTTCAATGAGGCTATGACCACCAAGTACTACGCTCAAGCAGTCAAACTGCTATGGTCTTCGAAAATTCTATTCGTTAGAGCGTAACCTGTTGGAGGGTGGGAAGAGCCCAGAGCAGTGGACGAAAACAGAGAACTGGATCGATTGTCGTTCGGGCCGCTGTGACTGACGTCCTCTCTATCCCTGCACCAATCTCCTTATTCTCTACTCAGGGTGTCCGGTGATGTCTTTACCCACCACAGAAACAGTTAAATGGAAAATACTAGCCTTTGGCTTTCTGAGCTATAGTTAGATCACCTCTATCCTCTAGTCATCCGTCGATTTCACCAAAGCATTTTTCCAAAACTTCTTATTTGTATATTATTTATTCGAATTAAATTAATTTTTTTTGCTTTCGATTTTGCGGTTAAGGTTCAGCTCGATTATGCTATATTAGTATTACCGTATATCCAAATGATTTCCTCATTTCCTGCTTAAGTTTTTTTTAATTTTTTTTGTATGTTTTTTCCTTCCTTAAGTTTTTTTTGTGTTTGCCCGTGTGTTTTTTTTGCTTTATTACGTTTTTTGTTTTGCTCGGCAAGCTCAGTCGGTAGAGCCTGAGAGTCTTTATCTCAGAGTTTGGGTTAGAGCCTGGTTCTCATTTCTTAATTTTTGAATGATACTCATAACGAATTTACTCAGCCAAACTTCCTTTTTCCATCCTGTCCTGTAATGGTCAAGATATTCTGTACAATATTTCCCGTTATCTTTACCTAGAGTAATATACTATAGTGTTATTAAAAATTTATGTATATTTTCAATAACTTCTCAACCCGCTTGTTTGCAAAACCATAATTATTTAGGAAAAGTCCGTCTCATATTCCTTTTATTGTCCATATATTTTTGTTTATTTATAGGAAACTAAAAAATAATTTAAGTTTTTTTGTTTGTTTTTATGTTTGAGAAAAAATTGAGGTAGTTCAGCGTTGAGATAGATTTGGGTGATTTCTTTATTTACCACATTACCATATACCTTTTCCAAGAAATAAAAGTGATTTGTGCAGAAGGCAAGGTACTGAGAAGATCGAAAAGGGGTATTATATTGGCGTTGCAAGTATAGGAGAGTGTAGATACGGTCAATGCAAATGCTGGGTAAGTAGGGTTTAGTTTTAAGAAGATCACTTATGTTTTTTATTGGAGTGTGGTTTTTTAAAATTGGTAAAATGATGTGGTGAAGTTAATTAAAAAGGAAAGAGGCATGGCAGGACAGTGCTTCTTAGCTCCCGACTGTGGGCGGTGGTGACTTGAATATGATTTCTTGCGTTTTGTTATTCTACATTTTTTATAAGGAGATTGACGGGAGGAACCCTCCTATATAATGAGCTAGCGTTAGGGTGAATTAGCATGCAAACGAACGACCAACTTCCGGATTTTCTCAGACCATCAGACTTCCTAAGTTACAAGTTTTAACATTATAAGCGCAACTTGAGCAAATAAAAAGTCGGTTGTAATATGTTCAACTTGCATTTTCAAGGCGGACTAATATTGTTGAATAATGTGATCGAAAAAAAAGTTTTGAGACTAAGATTATGAACATTTTCCAATAAGAAAGTTTAGTCTGCGCCTATCGTCTGATATAATTGATGGCCCTGGAGTATCTGCACGAACGTATTTTAGGAACAATTGTCATGATACTAGAATAACCGATCAATTGATTTTTGTTTATTAAAACAAATCGCTTTATGTTGCTATTTAATTCCAACAATAACTAAAACAGTTTTTTGCTTAAACCTTACATTGTATAAATATCTTAAACAATAAACAGAATATTGTAATTATGTTCAATCTTATAATCATTATACAAAGTGTGCTCTACATAAACCAACCACCCCAATTAACTTCTTTGTTTTTACTTTAAAGATATTTTTTTATAATTTCAGCAATTTCAATTTTGTTTCATAAACTTGTTTCACGAATTTGCTGTTTATTGTAGAAAAATACAAAAAAATAAATAATATATTTAGTTTTTATAAATTTAAATTAAATTTCAATGTGTTGTTTATAATATTAGTTATACAGTTATGTTGTTTATAGTAAAAATCAATCTTGATATTAATTGCAACACTTGTTGGAATAAAAAAACTAACCTAACTAATTTACAAAGGCATGCGCTCGATCTCTTTTAACTATTTGTGTGTTGAAAGTGTTATTTTTTTTTTGTAATTCTTGATAAAAAAACATGCATAAGGCTTAATTGGAAATCGTCTTGAAATATAGTCTTTTTTTTATTATATATGATTTGTTACTTTTTAATTAAAAAAAGTTTCATAAATCATAGATGACAACTCCTTATAGCGTTTGTTGTTTTAATATCTACACTTTGATTTTGAATATTACGGTTTGGTTTTTGATTTTAACTTCTGGTCATTTTTTGTGTGGGGTATATAGATTTTATAAAAATTTATGAATTCAATCGAATGTAGGCGGATGTATAAGTAATTATAGCTTTAAAATGTGTTTTTATCATATTTTATTGAAATAAATTTACGATAAATTTTATTTCGTTTATTAGTGAAAAATACATGATCATAGTAAAACAATTTGTTTTCAGGTTGTACATTGTGTGCTGATTGCTTTAAGTTTTATAAAAAAATGTTAGGTTGCTTCTGATTGCTTTTTTTATTATAAGGGAACATGATCTCTAACGTTTAACACCAAAATGATTTAAAACTTAACAAAAATCGAATTTCATCTGATAAAATAATTTATTTCCTACTTTTACTGTAATTTTAATTTTTTTCTAAAACAAAAGTAGTGTAAAAATTCATAATTTTATTTTAATATCATAAACCACACCCATACATAATATATATATACTTTGCTGCCAATTTCAGATATTAGTTCCTTATTGTAAATGAGTCGATAGAATCATCCTATAATTACAAAATTTCATAACATTGTTACAGATATCGAGATAGTTATAGTAACTATAACAAATTGTGTTTGTTTTCATTCTTATTGAAAAACTTATGAAATATACGTCTCCTACACATAAACCCAACCACTTTACCATACATCTTATGTATTCATGAAAATGAAATTAAAATAATCTAAAAAATAAAAATTAAATATATTTAATCACGATTTTCGGACAAATAATCATAATTAGTTTCATGTTATTTTTATTTTAATTAAAATAAAAAAAATATCTACTTAGTAAATTACCTACCTACAATTTTAATATAAAAATGTCCTAATATAATATTTTCAATATTTTATTGGGTTTCTCGTTTAATCATGAGTTGAAGTCTTTCGTTTGTTTTACACAATAATTATAAAAATTAAACGATATCAATAAAATATTGAGTAATTTTTTTTTTACTTTCGTAAACTGAAGCAACGTAGGTGATCAAAAGATATATTAGTTGTTGTTGTAATAATTTCTGTATACGAAAACAATTTGAACGGGAGTGAAGAAGATTTCGTTTTGTTTTCATTTTTGGGGTTATAATAACCATAACGGTATAATTTATTGTGGAATAAGAAAGCTAAATTAAGAATATGAGGAAATATAAGAAACAAATTGGTGAGATTTTGTTGCTTATGGTAAACAGGATAATTTATGTTATAACAATTCATGGGAAAAATGAAGAAAAAAAGATAATGTTGTTGTGATTACTACCTCATATGGTGAATTATGTTATGCTTCTACAAGAATGCAGGTGGTTTAGACTGGGTTTATCAACGGAAAATCTACCAAAATATTGTCAGGTGTGAAAAATGATAATCTGCTAGGTAATTTAACAACAAGATCCTGTACATCTTAAAACACGAATAACTGATCGATAATAGAAAAGTAAAAAAGAATAAATTTCCAATACCGTCCAAAAAATGCACAAAATATTTCTATCAAACATTTAAATTTATTTACAATTAAAATTTACTTTACTTCTATTTTACACGACTTTGAAAATTAATTAAATCTGTTGAAATAGTATTCCGTCTATTCTATAGAAGAATCAATTGTATTCTAAAATTCATTTATCCGGAACATTTTGAATTTCATGTCATCTTGTAGCATTTATGAAATGCAAAAGAAATATGAGAAAAATTTGTCAACTATTAAGAGGCATAGAAGTTTTAAATAACAAATGGCCTTAAGAATTTTAACAAAATTGTAGAAGGATTTCATTTTCGAATAATGCGGATACTATTTTAATATCTACGAGGAAAATGGAAAGTGCAGTACATTTACCGTAATGTTGGTGAGCAATTACAGGACAGGACGAAAGAAAGAAGTCCGGCTGACTACATGAATTCTGAGAATCATAAAAAATTAAGAAACGAAATGAAAGCCGGTCTCGAACCTAAACCCCGAGGTAAAGACTCTCAGACTCCACCGACTGAGCTAGCCGGGCTGAACACAGAAAATTTACTAAAGTCAAGAACTTAATCAAAGGAGGGGAAGGAGGCCAGTATTGTCCATAGTGAAGGAAGGACGACCTAAATTTGTCTGTGAGCCATGGGCTTACGCATTCTGCCATTCACCAACAGACCAACAAATAAAACTTATTTAAACCAAAAATATCTAAATTTTACAAACAAAGAGGGTTTTAGAGCTTGTTTTGGTGAAGTCGATGGCTAACCAGAAGACCGATTTCTTGCTTACAGTTTCCTGTTAGCTTTCGCTTATTTAATACCAATGTTTCCAACATTTATAACTTTGACCTTACCCCGATGGCTTTGTCTAATCCTATAAATTTAGTCATGCAACTTGGCTATAATGGTGTAAGGTCCTTCCCATACAGCTTGCAATTTTGGTGAAAACCCTCGTTTTTGCTGTTCATTGTGTAGTCATACTGATTGTTCTTTGTCAAAGCCTGTATTATTAGATCATATATCGTATTGGGATATCATTCCATCACTAGCCAGTTGTATTGTCTACCTGTGAGTATCCTGTATGTTCACCCGGTTTTGGTTGACATATTCTTGCGCTGACATTGATGTTAATAGTACTGCTCCAAATTTGAGATCACCAGATAGTCTTTAGTCGCTTCCAAAATCAGTTCCAGTTTGCGTCATGCCGTAGTCCCATTAAATGCTACTCGGTGTCCATGAAAAATAAAGGAATACATTTATCCCAGTTATGTTGGTTCTTTTATCTAGAAATTCCTCCAACGTAGTATTAAATCTCCTCCATGCCATCCAATTGTATCAGCGATGCTGGTTACCTTTTTGGTTAGCTGTCACGTACACTGCCGGACACTTACTGATGTATTCCATGACTAGGACCACAATATATTTGGTTGGGTTATCAGTTGTTGGCAATGTCACAAAAGGAGGGACGCAATAGTGCGTCCCTCCTTTTGTGATACTCCATCAATATTTCTGGTATTTACATTTATGATACCACTGTAAGGAATAAGTTTTTGCAGTTTGAACTAGTTCATATTCTATTTAAATATCCATCCTCTAAATAGTGGCTGTCCCATTGCGCCTAGTACGTCCTCAAAGTTGGATTGCTAGCAGCAAATGGGTGACAAATATAATCTTGCTCTGAGCTCATTCCATTCCACTGTAATTTGTGGTTATTTGATGCAAGTTTTTGACAAAGCATGACAAAATGTAATTCATACAGATTCGCAGTTGATGTAGATTCTTTGAGCTTGGTCAATTTATAACTGGTACATATCTGGTCAGAATATTAATGAATTTCCTATACCGTTATAACCTTATGTCCCAACTACTTAACTTCTTTCCTGAAAACTGGATCAGCTTAGAGACTTTACTTTAAATCAGGTTCTTGCAACCTTTCCAGAACTTCTGTCATGTTTCTCGTAGGTGCTTTTCAAACTCTCTGATCATGACTTTGACGTCCTCTAAATATACAAGCCTTGTCTGAAAGCGCAAGCCTTTAATTACACGTTAATGGCAATAACATTAAATACATATATCCTATTACCTATACACAGAAAGACATTTTATCAACAGTGTATCACCACTCGTTAAAAATAGGTAGCTATCCTTCTAAGATATTGTATTTAGCTTTCTATGCTCAACACGAAACTGCCAAGTTCTACCTTTCTTGCTAAATAACACCACGAGGAGCATCAGAAACTTTGATTGTTCGATTATCCCAACTTATTTCATATCTAACACCATTTTATCAGCTCCTTCTATTTTGGCCAATAGAAATCTCGTTGGTGCTTGGCGAATTGGTTTTTCTGCTCCAGTTTCAACACGATTTTCAACCAATATTGGCTTCGATATTTCCATCTACAGAACGCAGATTTGTGGAGCTAAAGCAATTGACGTGCTGGCTTTTTCTCCTTTTCTGTTGATAATTTTCTGCTCGCATTTTATTATTTTAGCTATCTCTTCACATTTCCACAACTCACAACCTGAGTGACGTAAAACCTCGTCTCAGTTTTACCCAAATGATTGTTTCCGAATTCGGTGGTAGATTTTCTGTGTGGTCTTATATTATTCGAAGAATAGAAATTGTTTCTTCACAACTAAACTGGGGTGACAACTCAGCGTTTCCGTACGTAAGTATTTCTATTACAGCATAAATAACAAATCTAAATTAGTCTCATGAAGTGCATTCCATGGATGACTTCATCCACAAAATCAGCTACAACTTCTTGCTGAAAGTGAGTATTTCTAAGTTGACCGTTTGTCAACAACATCTGTGCATTGTGGTTGTTGCTCTCATGACTGGTGATGGTGATATGATCATAAGTGGTAACACATCTTTTTACATCAATATTAGCCCAAACAGTAAGGGTGATAGCCTGTAAGGCTATCACCACCTCTTGTTATAATCTCAAAACGTAAATGAAGGTTATGGAGGAATTGGTTGTGGAGTTCTGCTTACGCTCTTGTAACCTGGCTCATTTTAGTTTAACTGCTAGAATACTGCCGCTATTTTTAGCCCGCGACCGCTCTTTTGTGGAATGCTGATGCATAAGCAATGCTGTATTCGCTCTATTTCTTTTCATATCTCAGCATTCCTTCTAAATCTTACCCACATAACCAACATCAAAATTTTGCCGCTTCTCAAACTCTATCGTGGTTTTGGTTTGTATTTGTTATCATCGGCGATTTATGATGACTTATACGGTTTCTTTTGTCAAGGTAAACGATCAAGGCATCGATCAATTATCAAGGCCTCGATCTTCATCTTATCCATAAAATACGGTTAAGTATTTTAATTGTGCCAAAGATACAACACTCCCTACTCTTGCAAACTTTTTCCATTTCGCTGCAAGCAACAAATTCTAACTGTTTCTTTTCTATGCAGTTCACTTTTATGGCCGTTGTCTTTTTTCTTGCCAACGCGCTTATTACTTCTAAAAGATTTTGAGCTAAATTAAACAAAATGGAGGAGAGCCTACAACCTGTTTATTTGAAACATCAATAGCTCAAAGTATTGTCACTCGATTTTGATGAAATGTGATATATAAACTGTTACTACGGTTTCGCATAGGTTTGAAAAAAACGAACAAAGAGGAGAAGGGGTTCCTTATCTTCTGTTCAAATTCAAGGAAGATCTTTTTGTTTCATACTTACACTTTTACTTATACAGATACTTATACTTTTCGGTTTTTCTAAAAGTCGTGTATAATCGCTTTAGTTTGATTTTGATTTTGATCAGGCTTGAAAGACCAACAATTTCCAATAATCCGGCTCGAAGGACCAATTAATTTCAAATGAAATTCCAGAGCCCCTTTGATTTATTTATATTTTTAAAAATTGTATCAACTCACCCAACATTCTATTTTTTCTCAACCATAGCATGTAATCCATTTTTTAAGTTTTACTTAAATCAGCTGAACTAATACTTTAATATTTTCACAACACACATTTTGTTTTTTTTTTCACTTTCAGAAAATATTATGAATGCATTCCTTTAATTAAATCTCAAAAAAATATGAAACTCCAACAACAATAAAAAAATTATTAAAATTCTTTACAACAAAACATTGAATAGAGAAAAAAACGCCTTTCCAACAAAACAAAAAAAAAACTGAGCTTAATCTAAGCCCGCATTTATTTTGTTTCCTTTACTTAAAGTGTGTTTGTTGCACAATCAAAATTTTTTTAAATTTTATTTATGTTTTAAATTTATTTCAATTTTTTGATGTGAGTAATTCAATCCGCAAATAATCGTGTTATGATATTTTATAGGTTTAGTTAAAGTTTTATTTACATTTTACAAAAGAATACATTTTGCTGGTTTTAAGTGGAAATAAGAATTTTTGTTATTTATAAGCTTTTGTGACAATTTGTTTTTGCATGATTTATGTTTTTTATTTTTGTTTTGAAATTTAAATAATTAATATGAAAGTGTTTTTGCATGGATATGTTTGAAAAATGTTTATGTTGATTAAAATGTGATTTACAATTAAGATTGATCGTCGTGTCCTGACTTGGAATTTGTTTTGTAAATGGAAGTACGGCTTATAGGTTCAAGGAATTGTTTGCAACATGTTTGTAACATTAAAGTCGGATATCTAAACACCAGAATAAATAGTTTTAATCTGTGATAATCTGATTTAGACCAATTATCTATGATTCATTCCTCTTGATAGTGTAGCTACCTCAAAATCAACTATTTCGTTTAGGAATTAAATTAGTGTGTACCAAATATAATTCCGATCAAACATAACTAAATCGATTTGCTCTTACATATTTGTTGATTTTCAATCATTTCAATTGATAATGATCGTTGTTTAACCAATAATTACAAAAAATGATTTAGAACAAGAATATTTCTCCTTCAATAGTCAATATTTTTTCTAAATATTGATCATTTTTAATAAAAAGACACAATCGAAAACATGTGAATAAGCTGACGTAGATTAACGAAAATTAAAAAAAACAATGTTTACAACTGAGCGTCTTCGAAGTGTAATGAACACTGATCCTGATTGTGCAATCACTATCACAAACATTAGGAGAAGTGTGTACCTTGCATTAAGGTTTAATTCTTACTAGCTTCAATCTAGCGGATTCGAGAAGGCAATTCCTCAGCCCAGTAAAATGCAGAATTGCATGCAAACAACATTAACCAGAAATGGATTTAAATAAGTAAGGACCATGGATTCTGACGTCCCCTAAAGACAGACGAACCAAGACCATCACACACACACACACACACACACACACACACACACACACACACACACACACACACACACACACACACACACACACACACACACACACACACACACACACACACACACACACACACACACACACACACACACACACACACACACACACACACACACACACACACACACACACACACACACACACACACACACACACACACACACACACACACACACACACATACACATACACACACACACACACACACACACACTACTTTAATATATTTTCATTACGTGTTAAACCAAAAATTGAAATACTTTGCTCACCCCATTAGTTGATGTTTGATCTCACTCTTCATGCTGTTCCTTACAAGTCAATTATACCGATTAACCTATAGTACTTAAAATATCAATAGTTGCACCAAAGTTACAGTAATTGATTCGCCAAAACAATAATTCAATATTATACAGTAGTTGCGCCATGGTATAGACACAAACGTAGTACCAAAAATCAATATAATGCAACAGATGCGCCAGTGTACAGGCGATAGTTGAATATAAGTAACACAAAAAAATAACGGGTGGTAACTACGACATGTCGTTACAATGCTAACTATCCAAGTAAAGTAATAAAGGATTCTCTTAACAGCAGCATCTTCAAAATTTTTAAAGGACTGCATGAAAGTACGCAATCAAAATTGGTGGACACACAAAAATAACTCACCACTACTGTATCAAAAACCAAGATTAAAAATTGAAGAGTCCAGGAAGATGGGCCCTTAAGTTATCATCGGTCCATCTCATTAAAAATCATAGATCCTCAAAACTGTGTTGCTAGAAATTCTCGTGAAGAAAACTACAATAGTTTTAACGATCGAATATGAAAATGCAGGATGATATAACCTTGGTGTAGAACTTCATTACGAGCACCCCGGTTGGTCAAGCTCTTTAAAATATGGCGTTCAATACTAGCACGAAATTCAGAAGATTGCATACGTATTAAATAATAATTCATATTTGGTGACTAAAGAGTACAATTTGAAAAATATTATCTGATATCATTTATGATAATATCTGATGTAATTTATTTTTTCTTGTTATTTGAATTTATTCTATTTTAATTTATTCAATTTCATTTTATTTTATTTTATTTACTTTATTTTATTTTATCTTATTTTATTTTATTTTATTTTATTTACTTTATTTTATTTAATTTTAATTTTAATTAATTTTATTTTATATTGCAAATGCAAAGAAATTTTGCAAAGAATGCAATTTTTTTAAAAAAAATTGCTGAAAAAAATTAATGTCGAGCTAATTAATGTTGAGCTAAGTGTTATATTCCTTGAACATGTGACGCAGTCTTCCTTAACTATTAAATCTATGGAGTACAAAACGCATGGTGTAAAGACTATTTGTTTGATATTTTTATGTAGTGCAGTTGAAAAGAAAATATTTATCTGGCGACATTTATTTAGGAATTTCTCTAATTTTACCAGAATAGAAGCAACTCAAAACTCGTACACAATTCTTATCCTCACTTGCTGTGTAGGAATAGGTGCCGTTTTCACGCCAAGTGAAAAAATATCACTCATCATGAACATGATTTATTAAACTTTTACTTGCATAAAACTTAAACACAAAACTAGTGAAAATTACCAATTTCCAAATATATTCCATTTCTTTTGTATTTGCAATCTTTTCAACAATAATTGCATCAAAACAAACGACAAAAATTTAAAAATCACGAAATAATTAACCATAGCAATTCCACTTTGTCGTCTCTCGGTTTTATCTTTCAAGAAATTGTTTTTGCTTCAAATTTTAATTCAAATAAATGAAAAATCCTAATTATCATCTGTTACACTAAACAAATAAGAAAGTCATGAAGATTTTTTTTTTCTTACTTTTTTATCATTCTTTCTTGAGTTATTTTTTTTTCTTTATCTTTTATTTTCTCATTATTATGGGGTGTCCTCCTTTTAGAGATTTAATTTATGTTTTCTTTTCTTATTGCATCTTCGTTTATTATTTTATTTCTTCTTCTTCTTCGTTCAATTTAATTTAATTTGGTTTTTGTTTTGAAAAACTGAAAACTAACAAATTACATTTCCATAATATTTTTCTTAATTAAATTAAATTAATTTTTTTATATACTTGCAATTGTCGTTATGTTACAATATAATTGAATGAATTGAGAAGGAAGATGTAGAGGAATTTATAGGTTAAAGTTTTGATTATTTTAATTTTTTTAAGATCAAATTGATAGGATTAGTTGTTACTTTTTTGTTGCTGTTAATAGTTCAGATTTGGTATGCGTAAGGTTTTTGATACTTTCAATGGTTATATGGATGACCTCTGCGACCATTTTAAAATCTTTAATTGCAAAGATTTCTCTAATATAAAACAGAAATTTTTTATTTTATTTCAACGGTAAAAAAGCAATAAATTAAAAATCAATCGTATATCAAACAAACTAATGAAGTTAATTCAAATAAAAAACTGTTTTCTGTATCAAACCACACATAATCAAGAATCAAAAGAAATTCAGAATACATTTTTTTTTGTTTCAAGTGTATTTTATAATTTTTTTTTTGTGATAAAATTAAAAAAATAAACCAACGAACGATCTTATAAAATTGAAAAGAAATTTGCAAGAAAAAAAAACTTTTATCACAATAATAACTTTATATAACGGTTAATGGAAGTTCAAGTAAGATTGTTGAATTAAAATGAAATTACAAAAGAAAATAAAAATATTGTTAAGAATTTTGCAATTTTTTTTTTGTTCGATTGTTATAAAGGAATTTAGTTTAAGAATTGAATTAATTAGAAAAATGTGTTGGAATTCTAGTTAGTTATTATTTTAAAGGTAAATTATTGACCTAAGATTAGATCATACTTGTTGCTACGTAAACCAATGTTTCGTATTTTTTATACAAAGTTATCATCGGCAGTAGCCATACTTCATCTAAGGTTTGAAATTGTGGACTGAATTTCTAAGAAATTTGAAAAGACATTTGAAAGACCACAAGTAAAATTTTGTTACTCTGTTGTTACATGTAAGGGAGCCAAATCCGGTTCATACTTGCGTTTATTGTATGATTGAATCAAATATGCTCTACTGTTAGTAGATGTGAACGATGAACGTAGTTTGGATGTTTTTTAAACAGCTACGAAATATAATCCCAACCCATATTACAGTAAATAGAAAAAGAGGTGGCAGACAAAGTTGAATCTTAAAAAAATTACTTCGTTAGTTGAAAATTTTTTGAAGAGACATTGTCACGAAAAAGTTAGCCAATTATTACACTTTACAGTCTAGAATATAAAACTGTTACACTATAAATACAAGCAAACGGGTTAAAATATTAAAAAAAAATTACAGCAAAAATATAGAAAGATTGCTGCAGCAACAAATCGAATCGGGATGGGCATCATTATTACAGACTTCACATTGTTTTCTAATAACCGGCTCTTTTTATCCATAACTAAATATGTATGGTGCGGGACAGGCACTGTCCTTAAGACATGTAAGAAGTTAAAATACAACCTTCATAATAAAATGGGACTAATTTTATTTTAATTGGATATATGATTTTTCGACGACAAAAACGAATGACGACTTTATTGACGAATATATATGCACCTAAAACAAATGATGAGTAAAGGTTGAAATGTGAAGTTTTGTAAGGATCGTCCATATTTCGATTCCCGCTGTAAATTAAAAATCAAAACCATTTAAAAAACGAGTTAATGAGTTTACGTAGTTAGAATTTAATAAATGTATGATTTTTGTTGGTATGAAAAATGGTAGCATTATGTTAGTTTTATATATTCATCTCATTTAACTAAAACTGCATTTTGAGATCATTTGATGAAAATGTTGAATAATTATTGGACATAAGGAAGATCAAGGTATATTTAAAGAATCGTGAATATAGAAAATTTTCGCTAATAAAACAACAATCAATCTGTTCTATCGGACAGTATCGATTTAATTATCAATTAGGATTTATCACTTTTACAAATGTTTGTTACATGAAATTAAATTATTTGTTGCTTAATTGTGATATTGAAATTTAGTATTTTTTTATTTTTTTTTTATGTAATGAATATTAGTAAATTTTTTTTATAAATCGCTTGGTGAATAAAATGAAAATGAATCTAAAAAGCAAATTCAATTACATAAACGCGAACATATTTATAAAAATGTAGTGATAACAAAATCGTTCTACAAAATGTTTATACTTAATGACCACGGCGTTCGAGTCATTTTTCGTTCTATACATGTTTAATGCAAATATTCATAAATCTTATGTAAATGTAAATCCAATTAAACTCAGCTAAATTTGACAATCAAACAAATAAATTAATGATATTGCTAAGTTCCGGAATACAAAAAATTATTGACGTGTTGATAAATTTGGAAAAGTTATATCCTAGGCTTAAAAGTGGCGTCGATTTAAATGATACACCTGGTCTGATAATCAGTTTGGCTACCGCCATGGTTGTTCTGCTGAATGCAATGTTAGGATATAACCATATAAACCTAATCCACTGGATTAATCAAGTAAAATTCGATCAGTACGTTGGTTGAATAGAAGCGAAGGACATTGGACTCTTATTGAAGGACTCTTATGAAGCAATAACGACAGAGAAAATTTTTTTTACTACTTTAACCTAATAAAAAACGAATATAAAAATTGATCTGAGCTTACTAAAAAGACTATTATGAGAGGTGCTTTGATTCAAATCTGAATGCAAGTCGGCTGCGTATGATGATAATAAAGTAATTGTTCAACACTTTGAAACCAAATGACTTCATAGTTCATGCATAATGTAATGAATACGATGCATTCCTAATAGTGTAATCATTATAAAGAGTATTAGAGGAATTGCGTGCCTGGAGATTATAAATTTCCTACTAGCGCAGCTTGTTAATTCGATTATGCCTTTCTTCAGCCCAGTACAAATACTGAATTGCACCCAAAAGTTTCACAAAAATACGGACTCAAATAAGCAAAGAATAACAACTCTGACGACCCCAAACATTGGAGGGACCGAGAACATCACATACAGCACTTCAAATATAACTATTACATTTAAAAATTAATAAAACGTTTCACTCACCACCATTATTTAAATTTGATTCAATTCTTCATGCTTCCTCCACACTATCCAAACATAGTAACATATAATAATTAATAAAACAACCGTTGTAAAAATCGTTGCCCCAATGGTACCAGCAAATGTTGAATTTGAATACTAAATCAATTTGTTGCGCCAAAGTCACTAGCAAATGTGGAATTTGAACAGTAAATCAATATAAAAAACATCGTTGCGCTAAATCCACAGATGATTGTTGAACAATATAATAGAACTTGTTGCGTCAAAGCCACAGATAGTTGTTGAACAATAATAATAAATCAATATAATAAAACTCGTTTCATCAAAGCCGTAGGCGATCGTTGAAGAATAATAAAAAATCAATATGACAGTAAATTTGAAAATATGGTTGAAAAAAATTTCCCGAAATAATAATACAATATCACTAAATGGAAAATTATTTCGCGTTCACATTTCTCAGAATTTTGAATTAAGAACCTTTGAAGAACTAAATTTAAATGAAAGGTTCTGACTCAAAACTTTTTTCTCCCCGACTGATTATTTTAATCCCCTTATATATGTCAAAAAGTTAACGAAAGACAACAAAAAAAATGAAAGAAAACGAACTACTGAACTTATTATTCCGTATAGATATAAAAACGATAAGAATTATATCGACTGTGTAAAATTGGTGAAGCATCAATTCACCACAGATGCCAGAAATCACTTCAGGGATAATTGCTTCCTAACAATACACTAAACCTTGCCATACAGAAAATTGTCACTGTTTTTTTGTTTATTAATAAGTTGGACTTGTTTAGCACACAAAATATTAAATATTTATTGAGAAGAATGAAAGATGGGAAAAGGGAGAAGGAAGGAATGAGATTTAGTTGAAAGGCACTTTCGATCGAGCAATTTCACCAACTGTTAACGCAAACGGAGATTTAATTAAAATATTTAACACAACCAAACATCTTTGTGTTGGATCTGATAAGACTCGAATTCTCAACATAACCCTTATATCTGAGAATCAAAGTCTCTTTTCTACAGTGTCACAAGGATATGACTCAAATAATGGGGTCTTGATAGAAATAAATTTTGGCTTGCTTCTCAGTTTGTTGGTACCGACGAAAAAAAAGTTTAGCATTCTCAACAGTTATAAGTCCCCACGCTGAAATGCAACCGGAACTGGACAACAGAATTGATATTTTGGCAGTAGATACCCTTACTATCATGATAATCGCCACAATGACAATGAATTTTATTATTTAGCCATGTCACTAATCATATTAAGATTATCAAAACTTAAACTTACGCTCGTACAAAAGTTATTCAGCTAATTCTGGTTGTACAAGTCGAATTAATGTTTTGTAAAGTGTGAGTTTACACAACCGCCAAAGACGTTTTGATAACAGAAATTTGTTAGTGTGCGTAGAAAACTTTATTTATTGCAAAGACACGGGTTTCTATATCTGCCTGCATGTCATTTGACGATATTGAAATTGTTATTTTTTTGGAGTTGTTGCAGAAAAATGACGTATTTGGTTTTACTACATTCCTGCCGCACAAAAAAATTTGTTGTTCATCGTTAAAAGAATTAAAAAGAAAACTACAAAAGATAATGGTTAGCAGATATATTTTGATATAAATAATTATAAAGTATTTTGTTTACTATGAACCCTATTCCTACTCTTATATAGAGATAATCTTGTAACATGATTTCTTGCTTTGTATCTATTGATTTATGGGGAGTGTTAACCGTGGTTATAAGAGATAATCAATGTAACGTAAACTAAAAATAAATTGCAAATACCTAGTTTCATATCATTGTGTTTTCTGTTTAGAAAGAATGAGATTTAAAAATTTCAAAAGATCTACATTCCAAATATATTGAACAGATTTAAGAACACAAGTGTTTAAATTTTATTATTACAAAAAATTCTAAGGTGAACTTTTTTTTTTTTTGAGGAAAAAAAACAAAAATAACTTAGATATTGATCATTTAATTTAAAAAAAAACTGTCAGACAGCAGTCAGACGATTGATTGGAAATTTCTATTTAAAGATTAAAGATATAATCGGTTAGAATTTTATTTAAGAAAAAATTCCTATTGTAATTAAAGCAGTTTTAGATCAGTTTTTAATGATAAACAAGCAACACTGAATTAAGGTTCAATGTTTTTACTTTTTGTGTTCAGATAGAGATGGACAGTTAGTATTATAACAACATTTTGAACGACACAATATTAATAATTCTTTCTCAGTAATTAATAAAATCTATATTTTCTAACCGTAATAAAATACTGTTATATCAAATTAATCAATTAAATGCTTTTTTCTAAAAATAAAATGACCAAACGTGTACTGGATATAATTTTTATTTTATAGTTGTTGTGAGTTAGTTGTCAATTGAAGAAAATTGTTATGTCAATTGAAAGAAACAAAAAAAAAAGATGTTGTTAGTTCTTCTTACAAAATAAAGAAAAGAAAAGTTTAAATAGAGGAAAAAGAGTTAATAATCGTGCAATGTAACTTGTAGTTTGAATGAAATTGTAACATTTAGTTTTTTTTGTTGTTGTTTGTGGTGATATAACGGACAACCTGTTGAGTTTATATAAACTTTAATGTTTAAGTAAAACGATGAATTTTATTTGGTTTGCATTAATTTAAAGTTGTATTATTTTAATTGGATTTTGCAGGATATGACTTGTTGTTTCTCAACAACAAAATAGTTGAAAGAAATGGATAACTAGATTTGTGTGCGATATAGAAAGCATATTTCTTTGTAACAGTAATATTTTAATTTTGTAAATAAGACATTTAATAGAAGTTCAAATATTATGCAAAGTATGCATTGAAAGATGATTATTTGACTGTTAAGTGGAATTTTTGGTAATAGATCAAATATTTTTTTCAATGAAACTTAATGCAATGTAACTGTTTATGTCTAATTATTAAGGAACAATAACCTTATTATATATCCACCTTCGTTGTAGAATTCTTTTTGTATTAAATTAATGACAATTTAAGCTTCAGAGCAATATTATTGATTGCAGCTGTTACATGATCGAATAAATTAGAAAAAAATCAATACTTGTGTTGGTTGATAATCGCAAAAAACAAATTAGTTATGATATCGAATAAATTCAATTCATTTTTCAATTATAATATACTCCTATTATTTAACAAATACCCAAATGCACCTGTGTCTTTTATTTCGTGACAGTTAATATAGTTAACTTTAAAATATAAATACTAAATATATTTCTCAAAACAATTATATAAGAAATTAGCTAGTTACGTTACAAAAGCTGCTACAATGACTTACATAAACTATACACGTCCTTTAATTAATAGAGAAAAAACTTCATTATCAAGAGGATATCAACCAAATGAAATGACCACATGAATCAAAATCTACATTACTTATTGTAAATGTAGAAAAAACTTATAGTACACCACCTAAATAGAAAATTTACACAAACTTATGGTATTATTCTATTTTGTCTTTACGTAAAAGAACTTAAAGAAATATAAAACCAAAACAATAAATAAAGGTTTGATAAACAATCGAAATATTATAATAAAAATTTGTAAAGAATATGATCCCGTTCACGGTAATGTAATAATATTATTTTATTGTAATATTGTTGTTTTATTTGAAATACAAAGTTATTTGATATGCAATATGAAAAGCCGTTAGAGAGAATTGGTGTCGTTTTGAATGAAAGAGGAATTTGGTATTCCACAGTACTCCAGTCGCCAAAAATTAAAACGTTTGAGTACATTACACTGCCTTTTCGTATTTATTAGTTTAGTTTCTGTTCTTTCACGGTCTTCTTTTCATCAAATTTTGTTGTTTGGCTTGGTTTAATCTTTTTGCTTCAAACTTTTATGTCTTACCATTAATTATTTATCCTTTGTTTGGATTGACGATTTTGACAGTTAAACTTAGACTTAGTATCAAGTTGTCCAGCTGTTAAAGTTGTCAATTCAGATATCAACTTTGATCTTTTATTTGGTTGTTTGTTGGAATTTTTTTTTTTTTTTGAGGATTGTTTTTCAGATTTATTTTTAGATTTAATTGTAATTTTAAATGGCGAAACTATCTATCAGTTTTGCTAATATAAGAGGATTGAACGTCAATCTTAATGCGGTGCACCTTTATCTTGAGAATCTTAAGCCTGATATTCTTTTTTTAACGGAAACGATTATCAGCGCGAGAGCTGTATCGTTGGACAAAACTAAATATGTTTGTCCTAACTATGAGCTTGAATCTTCATTCTACTTTAAGCATGGTGTTTGTGCGTTCATTAAAAATTCTGTACCATATGTGAGAATAAATAATTTTGAATTAAATTCAAAATTTCACAATATGGTTTCTCTTAAGATTACCTGCTCTAATCAAACTCTGTTTGTCTTTGGATTGTATCGCTCGCCCAACTCACCGGAGAACATAAATTTATTTCATGACCTATCTGAAAAGATAGATAGGTTGACTATATATCCTAACGCTAAAATTATAATTCTTGGTGATTTCAATGTTCATAATAAAGAATGGCTTACACACAGCTCTAAAACTGATGAATTAGGTAAAGAAGCTGAACTTTTTGCTCTTTATCATAATTTCACTCAGATAATAGATCAGCCTACCAGGGTTCCTGATATTCCTGGCCAAAGTGGTAACTTGCTCGATTTGTTTTTGATAAATGAACCTTCGTTGGTTCAATTTAAAGTATCAGAGCCTTTGGGTGGATCAGATCATAATTTGATCTCCACACATTTAAATATACAAGTACCTAAACAGTTTAAAGCTAATCCTCGTCTTGTTTGGGATTATAAAGCTGCAAATTGGCAGGGACTTAGAGATTTTTTTAAATGGTTTCCCTGGAAACGCAACTGTCTTTTCAGCCAAGATCCAAACATCGTTGCTTCCAATTTTTCAGAAATAATACACATGGGTATGCGCAGGTTTATTCCAAATAGTTTGATTGTTCCGAAGGTTGATCGATGGTTTTCAAGTAAATGTAAAAAAGCAATTAAAATTAAAAAAAAGGCTTTTCAAAAGTTTATTCAAAACAAATCTGATGAAAACCTCAGATTATACCGAATAGAAAGAAATTTATGTAGAAAATTAATAGATGCAGAGAAACATCTATTTATTAGGAAAAAAGCTAATAAATTTGCTGAGCACCCTACTGGTTCACGAAATTTTTATAAAGCCGTCAAGGCTGTTCAAGGAAATTTTTGTAAGTCTTCTATACCTCCTCTTATTGATAACGATATGCCTGTTATTGACCCTAAAGAAAAAGCTAATTTATTGGGTAACTGTTTCTCGTTAAATTCTACATTAGTAGAACCCAATTTCCTACCTAGACCAATTCCTAGAATTTCTAACAAAATGGGGCGGATAATTTTTCGTAAAAATGTCATTCGGAAAATGCTCTTACAAATCAATACTAATAAGGCATCTGGACCTGATAGTATTCCTCCAATTATCCTTAAAACTTTTGCTAAGGAGTTAGCACCAATCCTAACTAAAATTTTCTATCTGTCATAAAAGAAAGGAATTTTTCCTGATATATGGAAAATGGCTAGTGTACAACCAGTTCCAAAGAAAGGTGCTAAAACGGATCCAAGAAACTATAGACCTATATCAATTTTGTCGGTTGTTTCTAAAGTATTTGAGAAATATGTTAATTTTAATATTATGAGCTTCTTAGAGTCGTCAAAATTACTTAAAGAAAGACAATACGGATTCCGTAAAGGAAGAGCGACGGGAGATTTACTTTCTTATGTCACGCATATCTGGAACAAGTCGCTTGAAAACCATGGTGAGACTTTTGGCGTTGCTCTTGATATTACCAAAGCATTTGATAAAGTATGGCACAATAATCTTATTTGCAAATTGAGATGCTACGGCTTAGATGAACAACTTATTTCTTGGTTACAAAGCTTTATTTCCGAGCGCAAATTTCGGGTCAATGTTGATGGTGTTTCATCGAATATCTTTTCAACTAATGCTGGTGTTCCTCAAGGTTCCGCTTTATCACCTACTCTTTTTCTTCTCTATATTAATGACTTACTAGATGCAACAGTTAATCCCATCCATAGTTTTGCTGATGATAGCACACTTCATGCGTCACATGAAATGCCAAATTTGTATGCACCATCAAATCTTAATGTCGCTAGATCAAACTTGATAGAATCATTAAATATTGATTTAAAAACCATCTTAGATTGGGGAGTTGCTAACAGTGTTGAGTTCAACACAAGTAAAACTCAAGTTTGTCATTTTTCTAGGTTATCAACACCTAATCCGTTTTTATTAAAGTTTGATTCAAATGATCTTCAAGAGAAAGAATCTATTAAACTTCTAGGAGTTGAGATTGAAAATAATATGAAATGGAATTCTCATATTTTTAACCTAGCTAAGAACGCTGTTCAAAAATTAGGATTCTTGGGTCGTTGTCGTAAGGTTTTTAATAGCGAGCAGCTTCTTTTAATATATAAATCATTTATTCGTCCCTGCATGGAGTATTGCTCTCACATATGGGGTGGAGCCTACATAAGTAGCTTAAAATGTCTTGATTCTATACAACGGAGAGCTGTTAAATTGATCGGCAACTCGACTCTTACTAACGAGCTTGATTCCTTGCAACATAGAAGAGACGTCGCTGATTTGACGGTATTTTACAAGTATATTATGGACGAACGGGCGTCTACGGAGATCAAATCGATTTTGCCTGAACCAGCAAACTTCGCGCGTTTCACCAGAGCATCAATAGCAGCCCATCCTTTTACGGTTCAAGTGACAAGGTGTAGAACTGTCGCTTTTCAACGCGATTTTTTTAACAGAGTTTCTCATCTCTGGAATGCCTTACCGGCGTGGGTCTTTCCTGATAATTTTAATCCTCAAAACTTTAAGATCAACGTTAATAAATTCCTGAAAGAAAATTGAATAATACTTTCGAACCCTAGTTCCCTAGTTAGCATGGTATCTTCGGATATTCAGAGACGTTGATCTATATTGATTAACACTAAACATGCCTAACATTGAATAAAAAAAAAAAAAAAAAAAAAAATTAGTCGCCGTACCTAGTTAAATACTTTACCGGACGACGCCCCACTCACATAGTGGCACAGGTTTTTTTTCAACTTCACCACACAGCTTGAAACGCTAAGCCTTCATCCAAATTGCTTACTTTCCTGATCTCGCAGATAAATAAACCAGCAATGGTATCGCTGCCGGCAATCTAGCGTATGTCAATACCAGATCCCATCTGGTAGGGAGCTCATTAAGCAGGCTCACCTGCTCGGGTTTCCTTACGCAGGGTAACTCATTCTACAAAGAGTACTGATAATGGTTCCACATAGTGGCCCTAAAGTCTCCCATATATCAGAATTTCTTCAAACACAACCACTACGAGTCAACCTCAATGTAAAGCTGTGGCTAACATTAATGCTTTACCCCATAGTACCCGAGAAAGCCGATCGGGTCACACTTTTGGCTTACACTTTTCCCATTCACCAGTGAGCTGGTCCGGCTAGATCAACCGGTTAGCTCAGGTACCTCGGGTTCGCAAATCCCCGTGTCAAGTTCTAATCAGACCAGTGACCACTGGGGATACATTACACCCCATAACCCATTAATTGCACGTACCTCTGTTCCTAGTTCAAAAACTTTTACAGGGTTTATCATATGCTCAACCATCGATCGGCCGAGACAACTTTGTCTAAAACATTTATTTGTCATCAGATAATAAACTTGTTATATTTTACCTCAGTCAAATTTATTTAGTTGCTCGTTTCCATTCCTAACCTCGTGGATGTTGATGGTTTACATACAGAGTAACTGTATGTTCTACTATCAAGAATTATGTCAGAAAGTGATCTAGCCTGAAGGGTTAGACCTGATTCCTTTCTCGCATCAGTTCATGAGCTTCAGTGCAAAATTGTTTGAAAGCCAGAATTATTTTTGTGTTCAGTAGTATACTAAGTGTATCTACTGTTAAAAATCCGTCAAATCCATTTTCAAATAAGGACGATTTAAGATCGTTCCTTAAGGTCTCGTAATCAGGGCAATCCAGCAAAACATGTAATGCAGTGTCATCCAATGCAATTATTTGGAGGCATAGTACGTGCTGACTCCCAGACCAGTCACGACTCCGTTCACTCCGTAGACCTCCTGATCACACAGAATGTCCACATTGTGAGTAGAGACGCATTCACGCATCTCATGCACTGCCAGCACCGAATGTTGCAAATTAGATTGTGCAAATTTTAGACCCATGCCCGGGTACATTACACTATCTCTTTGTCCCAGCCGAAGTCAAAATTTATAACTTTTTCGTATCGTTTGTGGAGTCATGGTAAAATGTAGTTTTTACTATCGCCGGCCCGCACTTTTATTTCCATATAGTTTTTGGATCTTTTTGTGGATCAGCGGTAAAAATTATTGTTTATTGGCGCCGATTTTAAACCGTTTGTTACTGGTCCTGATTTAAAACTTTTGAAATATTAAGTATAGTTTGCATAGAATTATTCAATTAAAATCGAAGTTTAATGGCCTAAATTTAATCTTTACCTTTCAAGGTTCAAAACTAAACTGACTATCACCAATTACTACTTATTACACTACTTCGTAGACAATATTTCAGACTTTACTTCCCGTTGTATCTTTAATAAATTTTGGTGCTAGCTTGACTGAAAAACTTTTTGTGTTACAATTTAGGAGCAAGTTACACACAAACACTAATTAACCCCAACATTAGTTATATTTTCTCCTTGGTATAATTTACCGATATCTATTACTCCAACATTTTCGATCTCATAGCAATCTTATTTGCATCAGTTATCACTAGAAGTAGGGGTTTTTGAGAGAGTGCTTCGATGAAATTGTTGAATGACTAAAGGACAGTGGTGGTCTAACTATGGCTCAGAAGCCAAGGGCCATTTCCTGGTCATCGTTTCCTGACAACCTGAAGACACCACCGGAACACACTATGTTGAGAATAAAGAGGTTGGTGTAGTTGTAAGGAGAACGTCAGTCACAGCGGTCAGAACGATTGACGATCCATTTCTAAGGTTATCGTCCACTAGTCTGCTCTATTCATATGCCCTCCAACAGGTTACACTCTTACTACTTAAGTCGATTTTACTTTTGGCCCCGGATGGACACGCAAATTAAATCCTATGTTTCTCAATGTGACTTTTGTAATATTGAGTATTGACAATAACAGTTTATCTATCACCAAAACATACTATCTTCCGTAGAGAAATTGATAAAATTTCTTCACCCCGAATATTAGCGACAAAGCTTCCTTTTCGATCTGAGTATATTTTGGTTATGCTTCGTCTAACGTCTTGGAAAAAGCGCTATTGGTTTTGCAAACGCTGCTAGAGTTCTTCCAGATTTGATAAGTGATCAGCTTCGGTTTCGCCTGAGACTGTTTTTTCAACAATGTCATCCAATTAACTGACACAATTCACAATATTCACGATGATCATCTCAATAAATTTTTGAAAAATCGCGAGCGTGCTTGCAACGCCGACAGGAAGTCGCTGATGTTAGTACAATCCAAAAAGACGTAATGATAACCATGCGTTCTTTGGACTCCTCATCCAGTTCCAAATAAGCTGCAAATAAGCTTCCGAAAGGACGGGACGGTTTACACTTTTGAGAAAAATTGACGTTTTCCCAGTATCTGAAAAAGTTCTTCTATTCTTAGAAACGAATATTGTTCAATTCGCATTTGAGTTTTGACATTAACTTTAAAATGAGCGCAGAGTCTAATCGATTAGCCCGACTTCCGTATAACAACAATCGGTGCTGCGCACTTTCTAAATTGGATCAACTTTAAGACGTCCATATTAATTAAATCATCAATTTCTTCCTTTACTGGCTCCATATAACACATTGAAAGAGGCTTCGCCTTACAAAATTTTGGAATGAAATCTGGTTTCAATTGTAATTGAGCTTGAAAGTTCGGACAGTGTCCCAAGCTTAAATTTTCGATTTAAGTTTGATTTGAATTCAAGTTTATGTCATTATATTAAGCTTGTGTTGGGTGAACCTGAAGAACACCTTTTTTGAGTTTAACAATTCATTCACAACATATTTACTCCTTTAGCACTAGTTGTGACAAGCAATGGCAACTGCTTTTGTATATTGTTGAATTGAGACTGTTAATAATCCTTTCACTGAAATGACATTATTTCCATATGCACTGAGCGATGCTTATGTTGGTGTACAAGGAGGTTGACTTGGTGAACCATATCCACTGGACCCAATCCCAATTTTCGTTGTTTTGAACTACGTCAATTAACCTTGTCGATATGAGATATAACGAAAACGACCGACACTCGGATGGTCGCATTTGTGCAGCTAGATCAAAAAAATTCTTTGGAAAGAATCTTCTTTCCAAGAATCTTTGGAAACACTTTTATCAATTTCTTTAAAATATAGGCAAGAGGTTTCTAAACAATTGGTTCCAAAAAATATATTTGTAATAAACAAAATTCTCTTAAGTATTTCATGATTATAATGTTCATTCGCATCAAAATTTTAAAAAAACTGAGATCCTGCCTCTTGGACTTTTTTTACCTTTGCAATTACTAATCAGGACCAACGTTACAAAAATTTTAAAAAATGACTATATTAAAATCGATATATTTAACAATACAAAATTTTGTGTCAAAAATTTATATCATAATTCATGACATGCATTAAATTTAAATTTAACATACTCCAAAAAACGGTAATGTAAAAATATTTTTATATACTGCAATCAAAAACAAATGGGAACAAACTTCAAGTACCTATATTTATTTTAATTTCATGCTTTTCGTAACATTCAATTACATATAACCAAGTTTTCGAAAACAGTTTCCATTCCGAAATTAGTTTTTCATTTCTAATTATAGTGGAAACATTCTTACAACAATAACAGTTTATTGATTGATGATAGAAATTATTAAATTATCATATATCGTTGAAAAGTTAAAAAGTTTGGGATACAAAAAGAAGAAAAATAACAAAATTATTAGAATACCCAAAACAATTATTTTTTTAAATATAAAATCTAATTGTTTATGGACCTTTATAAGCGTGATATCATCACCCAAATTCGCTGGTCCAAATATATAATCGAGAAGAATTTTACTATTTCTACAACCACAAAAAAAATCGGTTTCCAAATTCCAAAATTAAATTTTCACACGAATGAAAGTAAAACAATAAAATTAATTTGAAAACAAAAAAAAATCTAATTTCGTGTGAATTACATTTCATTCATTGTTTAATTTAATTTAATTTAATTTTTTTCAATGTTTTATTCTTTTATACAATGTTGTGACATGATCGAGTATAGGAGGTATGATCATGTATATGATGTTTATAAGCTATAACAATGAAATGTTTAAATTCATCTCGTTTTGCATAAATTAGTCACGCATTTCAATGTATCAGCTCATCTCTTGGTTTATCTGATCATTTCTCACAGTTAGAATATACAACAACAACTCCAATAATTAACAAATATAAACTAATTAATTTTTATGTTATAATTCTGGTTCGCTAACAGTCAGATTCAATCAGTTTGCTGTTTAAGAGAATTTTTGATTATTATAACAGAAACGGAAGCGAGGTAGATTTATTTTTATTGATAATCGATTGTTTGTAAATTGACTAATAAAGATTATTCTATGGATATTGTAAATTTATATATAATTTTTGACTTGCTTTTTAAGTGTTAATTGTTCCAAATGTTGTTTGTCAAGGAAACATTTATTTTATCCAAAACGATAATGAAAGTGTCTTTGACCTGTGAAACTATAAAAAAATACGGTTTGTTAATTAAGAGATTCATGAGATTAATAAATTTACTTTTCGATGGAGTAAAAGATTAAAGTAATCAAAGCTATATCCAACGCTTTTAACTCTTAAATTAAATTTTGTCGTTTGAATATCCAAGTGTTTTTCTAAAAAGTTCAAGCACTAGTACACTTGATCACTAGCCAAGGCAATATCCAATGGGCGCTGTTGGATGAACTCTATCCAGTCAAAGGTACCGCCCTCAATTTTAGTTATGAAATTTTTTTTTTAATGCAATGTGTTGTGTAGTAGGCATTACAATATGTGTCACAACAACACATAAAAACCTTTTAAACCCGAGTTGCCACAACAATATGCGTTCTAACGTGTTGATGTACGCAAATTTGTTTTTTTATATTTCTTTTATATAGAAGGAATAACTAAACAATAAATCCTATCACATATAAAATATGACATAGGCCAATGTTTCATGATACGATAGAAAAACTAAAAGTAAAATAAACGATAAACAGCAAATTTGTGTTAACAATTTGCACGAACAAAACTAAAATGCGGTTACCAATAATCACGCTAGTGGCATATTCCTTGATCATACGACGCACCTCCTTCCTCAATGATTAAAACCCATGCATAAGTTATATTCAGGCTCGATTCTTTGAGTAAGCCATAACGTGGCATCATCAAGAAATACTCCATAGCTAAGATTAAGGGTATTACCGTTGACTGAATAGAGTCCTTTCACCAGCACTCCTAAGATATCACCTTGGCTAGTGATATCTCACTGCTATTGCCAGTGGTATGTGATATCTCACGTTAGCTCGTATGTCGATAGCAGCGACTGGAGTACGCGGGGTTGTCCCCCCCGTAGATGAAAACAAACATAAAAAATATTAGAAATAAAAAAAATTGATTTCACAACTCCACGTGGGATCCCTTGCGCAAAGCGATCCTGTACTCCTGTTACTTGTACAAAGATGACAGTGCGTCACATAATCAAAAAAAAAGTCAGGCAAATGCGAATATAATTCGCTCGCTGAGGCTTCCGTGAGAAAAAAAACAGTTTTTGTTAGTATAGTTTCACGTTTATTTGAAATTATAACTAGTAAAAAAAATTTTAGTATCGATTTAGCAAAATCCCTACACCCATGAATTTTTTAAATTTTTTCTTTTGTAATGTTCGTAGATAAGGGAGGGGGACAAAAAAAATTTGACATTTTTGAAAATAAGACGAAAACAGTGCTTTCAAAAATTACAAAAAAAAACTCTTTTGCACTACAAAAAAACATGCCATGATCAAAAAACATTTGAGATTATAACAACAAAAAAAAAGTTTCTGTTTCGATTTAGCAAAATCCCCCATGAATTTTTTAAATTTTTTCTTTTGTAATGTTCGAAGTTAAGGGGGGAACAAAAAAAACCACTCGTTTTTGGTAATAACTCAAAAACTAAGCAGTCGAAAATTTGATGAAATTTTGAAATACTTCCATTTTTTTCGATTTTTCTAGACCAAACTCGATTCCTTAAAAAAAACTTTTGTTTTACTATCTCCTTAGCTATGTCCATAAAATAAAGATAAAAAAAAATATTTCAATTTTTTTGGTTATCATCAGGTGTGGGACAACACATTTAATAACTATAGAAAATTTCATGTTGATAGCACCTATAGTTTGTGAGTAAATTGATTATGTAGAAATTCGGACGGACACCGAAGTCCCACCAATAGGGTACCGTTTTTACTTTTTCAAAGTACGGAACCCTAAAAATTCACTGGCTGAATCATTAGCAATCAAATTTTAGTTTTGTTCTTGCAAGTCTTAATAAAATTATTTCCATTATCTTATCATGAAATATTGCCTATGCAACACTGAAAAAACAACACAAATCCGCGTCCATCAACATTTCAGAACGCTTGATTTTGTAAGACCTAAGTCGTAAAAGGATTTTATATGTTGTAACACATACTGTATTATCAACTACACAAAATATTTTGTTGAAAAAAAATATACATTTTTCTTCCATAATCTTAGTCTAATAATGTATTTTTGTTTTTTCTTTCCAGGTAAGAAGCTATTTTCTAATCAATGGAGTTAATGTTATAAGGATTCTGAAATTATTTTAAAAAAAGTTCTCATATTTTTCGACTTCTGGATATATTTGGCATCCTGAGATTTGATGTGAGAGATGATGAATTGTTCTTCCAAAATAGTGTACCTGATTGGTATTTCCAGAAAGGAGTAACTTTAATCTAAATCTGGTTTATACGGTTTGCCTCTTGATATTTTGGTTCCGCAGAAGAAATACTGTACCCAACTGTTCATTTTAGAACTTTCAATATAAGTATAGCGTCAAAATAATATACGCCGCATTTTTATTTTTAAATAATACTTCAAATGTTTATTTTTACGTGGGATAATTGCTCTGAATATGTTTCATTTGTTTTTGTTGTATCGTTCTTTTGTTGTACATTAATTCTAATAACACACGTTTGGTGACGATGACTTAAATGGTTTTAATATTGTTATAATGATGATTGAAATATTGTTTTGGGTGAGTACTGAGTTGAGTCTGGTGATAGTTTTAGACAATTAAATTATTTTACAATTTGCAGTTTAACAATTACAGTGTATCACAAAGAGTAGTGTACAATTAAAAATTTTAAAAACAAACGTAAGAAAAACACTAGTTGTTGTTCATAATTTAACTATGGGGATTCTGATGATAATACGCTGATGACAGTATCATTTAAAGACTGTGGTTCAACGAGTTCTTTTGAGTTGTCCCAGCATAATTGTTCAATATGCAAAAAAGTGTCAGCAAATTGATGTATCTGTAAGATGCAACGGGTACAACATACGGTGTGACCTAAGGAAATTTTCCCAGTTTTACTGCTTTAATATAGTCAAAAAATACAACAACGATTTGCAACAACACAACTAGCAATAGCGTTCTTCAAACACTACTAAATCCATACTCCGTTTCGGATACTAATGCTTAATTGTAATGACTTCCTCAGAGAAAGAACAGATGAAGTCACACATTTTATTGAACTACACAACAATAGTGGCAGTCAGACAAGAGACACCAAAAACTGAACACCATTTCGGTAAATTTAAAAACTCGTTAATAAATTACTAAGTCATTTCACCACAAGACGATTGTTTGAAACAACAAGCCATTGCCATATCGTCAGAAAAATAGAAGATGTGATAACGCCAGCAACATTTTTTTTAAATAAAAAGTGTTGTGTAATAGGAATTACAGCATGTGTCACAACAAAGACACAAAGATACCTTTTAAAATCTAGTGAACCATTTTTTTTAAATGTTTGTGGATGAAGGCACTCGAGGTTATTAATTCAGGCAAAGCATTCCATTTGTACGATGTACGCACAAAGAATTCCACTTGCATGGAATTCCATTTGCACGATATTTATAAAAAACAACGAGATTAGCAACAGTGCGACGATGTTGTAGGGAATCAAGATTTAATGTTAAATTTCGATCACCAACAATTCGTGTAGCACGTTTTTGAACAGAGCCCAAAAGAGCCAGGATGGTAAGAGATGAAGCGCCCCAAACTTGACAACAATATCCTATAAAGGGACGAATATGGGACTTATAAATGCGGAGTAATTGATACAGAGTGAAATATTTTTTACATCTATTGAGACCGAGTTTTCTCGACGCGTTCTTTGCAATGGCCATTTTATGATCGTTTCAGAGCAAGTCAATGGAAATTGTGACTCCCAATAAACAACTGTTTTCACATTTGTCTATTTGTTCGAATTCTATTCTATTTCTATTTGTTTGAATTGAAATATCGTTGGGAAGTTCGGTCTTTGATCTGGAATCAATCAATAGCTGTGTTTTCGTGGAACTAAAATTGACCAAATTTTTGTCACTGGGATCGAATATTTCTGGGACCGTTGTTTATTTAATAGAATAAAAAACGATTCAGAGAATTTTTGTATCTCCTTAGATGTTGTTCCACCGGTAGTTAATCGTTCAAAAATTGTGGGCTGGGCACATCTAGATTCATATTAAATGAACTGTCGTATTTCGTTATCCCTTGTAAATATTTTGCAAGCAGATATATGAGTTTAGTTTAGGAAACCATTATCCTCTCTGTTTTTTGCCAACATTAACCTTCCCAAAGTTAAAATTTTGCAACATTTTCTTCAGTCACCTTTAAAGCTGGTTGGCTTGTGCCTGACTGGAAATGGAACTCGCACTTATCACTAACGTATCTTCAATTTGTTGTGTTAAACCCGTTGTAATCGACTTGTTCTCAGAGCAAGGAATGAGCCGTTTTGGTTATTTAGTGAAAGAAGATAAATTTACACATAATGCTGCCCAAAAGCTTAATACAAAAAAATCATATTTTGTGTCATTTCAATGCGAGTGTTAAGCATTTTGATGAATAACAGGGCACATAAGTTTTTACCGTCAGAACTGTTGGTATTTCCACATGTAAGCTAATCTCAAGTTTTCATGTTTATGTCCAGAATTCATTTAAATGGAAAATGTACAATTGAACAAAATTGATCCAACAACTTAGAAACAAAAATAATGCATACAGATATGTTGGTATATTTTCGTTTGATTTTTTTTAAATGTTCTACCAGTTGGTTCAATATGTAATTACAAACATTTTTGACATATAATTTTAAAAAACTTATTTATTTAATCATGCAATTCACCATTTATGATGATTTTGAGGAAATCGGTTTAAAGGCTTTCTGAGTTAGATTTTCATTTATCCTGTTCCAGTAACTTCTAGCACTTCTCTTATTAATCCTTCTTATATTGTTAGAGTAGCTAGTACTGTTATTGGTTAGAATTAAAAAGTAATTAATATATACAGCAATAAATAGTTAAACTACTAAAAAAGTTGCAAAACCTCAAAAATCAGTCATGCGGTTTTTGTTGTTCAAATTTAATTTAATTTTTCCCATGGTTTCAAGACACAAAGAAAAACAAAACAAATAATTATTCCACAAAAACTACCAACAATCAAACGATTCTACTTTCAATTTTTTCTGACTGAATGTACAACAAGTTTTGTCATTAAAAAAAATAAATATACACTTTCTTACCACACTACCTTAAAATCTTACTTCTTAAAATTAATGTTTTTTAATAAAATCAATTACAATAATTAATAAAAAAATCAATTCCATAAAAAAAGTAATAACAATTAAACATTAAATTCATTCTGCATTTATTTATATATTCCGATGCGATTTATAGTTTTTTAATATTCCGATAGCACCGCACCGCCTTAGATATCATAGCTACTAGTTTTCTTATTGTACTTTAGAAATACAAAAAAAAATTAACAAATATAAGATTAATTTTCTTATTCTTTTCTTTATTGAAAAAAGAAAAAATATTACAAAAAAAACCAGGAGCCTACCTTGAAAAGTTTTATTGTTAAGTGTTTTTTTTTTTGCTTTTCGCGTTGTGTTAACTAACTTAAATTGCATTATGAGAATAAATTTGAAATTATTTAATTTGAATTCGATGTCAATCGTAAAATAAAATAATTGAAGTTTGATTGAGGTTTGAATGCTTGCATGAGATTGAAAAAATGAATTTTAAGTTAAGAATTGTGGGATGTAGTTTACCAAGACGGAATTGTGGTATAAAGCTTAAACGTAATCAAATTTAAATAATCAAAATCATATTCAAAACACTTGAAGCTCCATTTTTGTTTTTAGAAAATATAGAATTACGTCATCCAAAATAGTGATTTAAATTAAGTTTAATGTTATACAATAACCACAAAACCGTCTAATAATAGTTCATTTGAAAGATATCCAATAGGAATTCTAGATAAAAGCTTAAATTTATATCCATTAATTTTTGATTATGTCTCCTGAAATATTTCATCCGGAAATTCATAGGCAATGATGTTTTCTTGCTTATGATTCATAAGTATTATTTCTTATTTGTATAAAATCTTCAGATAATACAAACAAAGATAGATTATGAAGACTTCGTGATGATTTTTGATGAGTTTTATTTTAAACATAAGTTAATTTAAACACAATCAAAATTATAATTTAATTTTAGATTTATGTGTTAACGTTGTTCTATCTACAACGTGAGAACAAAATTACGTATGTACATAATTACATAAGTAAAAATTTAGGTTAGTAAAGAAATAATATTACTTTACCGTTGCTATAGTAAATTGTTTGAGATGGGCTACGGATATTCAACATATGAATTTAATGAAAACCGGTACCGATTGATTAGTTTTTGGTTTCTGTTATTAAATGATCAATTAATTTAATTACTTATAACTTTCTACATGTAATTTAAACCTTTTTTACTATTTTTCGGTCCATTTCCTTAACAATCAATAAAGATTGAAAATTTCACTAACATGCATAAAAATTCGCAAATAATTAAAAAATTGATTTTTTCTATGCCTGGAGAATTGCATATTGTCACGGAACAGGAAAGTATTGTAATTATTACAATTTAATTTTCAATAATGAAACTTTCGTTCACACAATACAATGAAACATAGTCAGTCGAGCTACCTTTAAACGATTTGGTTTAAACAGGTGAATGTGTAATTTGAACAAAACACAATAAGGACTTCCTCTATTTGCACGATAAAAATCGTTTATGTGAAATGAGCTAAAAATTAAAAATAAATTTTTTGGTTTGATAATTTTCTTTAAATTGTAAATCTTTCGAAACCAGCCATTGTTTTTTCCACTAAATTCAATTTCGTATGAAAAATGGGTATAGAAGGGTTTTAAAGTATGCAGGTAATTCCCGTCAATACAGTCCATCTTTAAAAGGCATGAGAGCTTAAGGCTCCACGTGCATTAAACAGATGGCTTAAGGCCTCTTCTTCCATTAAAAGAATCTACATTAGTCCATTTCCTCCACTCAAATAATCTTAAGATGTTTTGTCATTCTGTAACAGTGTACTGTAAGACCACTTAACTGCTCTTTTTAGATTAAACAACCTAATTATTTCCTTAGCCTCCCGAAAGAACGTGACATTATTCCAAGTTTTACGCCATTCCATCATAATTTTATTTCTCACCCTTTCGTGAATTAATTTAGACCCATAACAAAAAAATTTATAATTGCTTTTCTCTAAAGCGACTGGAACCACATCCTCATTATCTCTCTCTCTCTCTCTCTGGCGTTTACATCCCATGGAGGGATTTTGCCGTCTGTGCAATCAGCTTCCAATCGTCTCGTTCCATGACCAGTTGACCCCAGTTTCGACATCCTATATCACGAAGGTCTTGGATGATGTCATCACGCCAGCGTTGTCTAGGTCTTCCTCTTCGACGAACACCAGCTGGTTGTTGTTGGGACGCTTTTTTAATCATTCTATCTAATGGTGCCCTTTCTACATGACCAAACCATCTAATCCGATTGGATTTAATGAATCCGATTACATCGCAGCCTCCAAGAAGCTGTCTGATTTCATGATTCATTCGGATTCTATACTGATTTTCAGCAACTTTACATGGACCATAAATTGTTCGTATGACTTTCCTCTCGAATGTTGATAAAATTCTACAATCGGAGGAAGTCAGTGTCCAGCTTTCGCTTCCAAAGGTAAGCACAGGTCGAATTAATGCTTTGTAAAGTGTGAGTTTGCACGACTGCGAAAGATGTTTAGATCGCAAAAGTTTTGAGTATGCGTAGAAAACTCTGTATGCGGCTGAGACACGAGCTTTAATATCTGCCTGCATGTCATTTGCCGATGTTATTACAGACCCGAGGTATTTGAAGTTTTCCACACGTTCCACTTCATAGTCGCCAGTATTCAGATTGCCGGGAGGTTTATTCCTGGATGTTGTTAGTTTAGTCTTGCCGGTGTTAATGCATAATCCAAGTCGTTTAGCATTTCTTTCAAGCCGAGAGAGACTATCCTTGATATCGCTTGTTCTACGTCCGAGAAGCACAATATCATCTGCATAGCCAAGAATTTGACTAGATTTGTTAAATATACAGTTTTGTGTCTCAATGCGGCTTTTTCTTATCGCGTACTCAAGCGCCAAATTAAATAGTACGGGTGCGAGTGCATCACCTTGTCGAACACCTGATGTTATATCAAAAGAGTCAGAAACTGACCCTTCGATTACTATTCTACAGTTTGATCCCGATGTTGTGAGTTTGCACAGAGAAACAAGTTTCTCTGGAATACCAAGGCATATGAGTGCAGACCAGAGGTTGTCGCGGATGATGCTATCATATGCTTGCTTGAAATCAACGTAGAGCTGGTGAATGCTGATGTTGTACTCCCAACATTTTTCCAGAATCATCCTTAAGGTAAAACATTGATCTGTGGTTGAACGGTTGGGACGAAAACCACACTGATAGTCGCCGATGATAGATTCGGCAAACGGGATGAGCCGAGCGAGTACGACATTAGCTAGTATTTTATATGCAGTGTTCAACAGTGCGATTCCACGATAATTTGCACACTTTAGGCGGTCACCTTTTTTATGTAGCGGAACAATGAGAGCTGTTTTCCATTCAGCAGGTAGTTCTTCTTGGTCCCAGATTGCAAGAATCAGATCATATATACGTGAGACCAGAGCTGCTCCTCCATTCTTAAGTAGTTCTGCAGGGATTCCATCGATACCTGGTGATTTGCCATTTTTTAATTTTTTGATGGCAGCTTCCACTTCTTCTATTGTTGGGTAAGGGACAAAAATCTCCTCACTTGACGGAGCAATTGCTCGAATAGGATGAACTTCGTTCGTCCTATTCAGTAGGTCTTGAAAGTGGGATCGCCATACTTCCAGCACATCACGTTCACTTGTTGTAAGCTCGTTGTTTCCATTTTTGATGGCTGTAGATCTTGGGTGGAAATCTTTGGTCAGATTCCGCGCATTGGCAAAACACTCTTTCGAATTTCCATTAGCCGCATGTTGGTTGATGTTTTCGATACAGCTCTTCATGTGTTCGCGTTTCTTTTTCCGTAGGAGTTTTGCTGAGGCTTTTCTGGCGCATAGATAATCAGTTTGGGAGCTTCGGGTATTTCTTGTTAACCATTTTTCTCGCAGTTTTTGTTTGTGCTCAATGCTTTCGCGGCACTCGTCATCAAACCATTCGTTACGTGATTTCGGTGGTCGTTTTCCGATTGTAGTTTGTGCTGCGGATATGATGGATGATTGAAGCGTTTGCCATTCTTCTTGTATGTTTAATGGCATCTCAGATGGGATGTCATGCTCTTCTATGTTTTGCGTTACAATTTCCTGATATCTATTCAGTGTTTCCAGGTGTTTAAATGCTTCGACATTCCAGCGCACGGTCTTTTTTGCTTGCCTATTAAATGTAGATGATAATTTGCACTTATACTTAAAGATGACAAGCATATGATCGGTGTCCATATCAGCACCTCTGTATGATCGAACGTCAGTTACACTTGTAGAGTGTCTCTTAGAAATCATGACGTGATCGATTTGATTTTCAGTTCTTCCATCATTTGATTTCCACGTTGCTTTGTGGATTCTCTTATGAGGAAAGAAAGTGCTAGATATTACTAGATCATACATCATAGCCAGTTCAGCTGTGCGAAAGCCGTTATTGTTACTAGCATGATGCAAGCTGTTAGGGCCGACATGTGTTTTAAGTTCTGCACTTCTACCAATTTGCGCATTGAAGTCACCTACCACGATTTTTATATCGTGCCGCGGGATGTTATTGATGACTTCTTCGAGTTCTAGGAAGAACAGGTCTTTAATGTCATCTGCTTTGTCTTCAGTAGGTGCATGAACATTGATGATCGTTACATTAAATTTTTGCGTGCGGATTCTCATTGTGCATATCCGCATATTAATTGGGCGAAAGTCGATAACATGTTGATTCACGCGACGATGTGTGAGAAAGCCAACTCCAAATTCTCCTCCGTTTTCATGACCGCAATAGTAGAGAGTGTATCCTTTGGCTGTTTCGTGGATTCCACTCCCTGGCCATCTTAGTTCTTGTAACGCCACTATATCCAGTGTATAGCTATTGATTTGGTTTGTAAGTTTCAGTAGATCTCCTGGTCTTCTAAGGCTTAGCACGTTCCAGGTTCCCATTTTTAAATCGTTGTCCGGGTACAGTTTCCGAGGTCGTTCTAATAGTGAATCCGAGATAATCCGAGGCCTGTGTACAGAATTCATGACAAGTAGTTTTTTACGGAAATGGGGTGTTAGCCCTTCGCCCAACCCAAATTTTCGTGAATGGGTTCGTTCTGCATCTTTAGGTCACCAGAAACAACCTTTTTACATGTTTATATAGCGAGCCGCTTGATCCAAGACAGACGCCCGCTACAAACCGCCCCTAACATGGAGAACAGACGCTTGCTACACGTTTATATAGCGAGCCGCTTGATCCAAGACAGACGCCCGCTCCAAGCCGCCCCTAACATGGAGAACAGACGCTTGAGTTGCATTGGTTTTGTGGCGCCAATGACTCGCCATCCTCATTATCGTTGTAATCTATTCTCGTGTGAGTAGTTCGATCACCCGTTCCACATCCCACCGTCTGCTGCTCAATGTAACGTTAAATAATCTTCAATAAAAGTTTTTATGGAGCTTCGACATGGAACAGTAAATATGTTCGATGTATCATCAACAAAATCAGCGTTTCCATTTTGCAAATACTTAAATACTCTATATTTTTCGGTTCTCTTTGCTCTTATGCTAGTTATTGAGACATTCGTCAACTGAACTGATGGGTGGCTTTGATTTCGTTCTCAGTACAAACTTAAGAGCTGCAAAGGTATATTCCAACATTTCATGAAAGAGTAAAAAAAAATTGAAGGTAGTACCGTAAACTTAATAGAGTTTATCCGCTAGCACCCCTAAGATACTACCTTGCCTATTGATAACTCACTGCTTTTTCATGACAAAGAGGAGGAAGATTGAGGTGCTACCGTTAACTGAATAGTGGTATCCCACTGATATTGTCAGTAGAAATGATCTCATGACCAAAAATAAAAAAAATTAGAAACCAACAAAACAGGACTTGCACTGATGATCTTGGTACTGATGAAAACGGTTCAAATATCACGTCGACACACATATAAGAAAAAAATTCAATTTTTCCTATTTGTTGCAGCCTCCAAGATTGCAGTGGACTGTACCGTTGAATAAATTCCAACGAAGTGGCCATTATTTTTGGATGGGCAACAAGTTGTTATAGTGTAACATCAATGATTTCGATGACTCTGAATGTTTGATTAGCATTTCCGCCTAACAGGCATATAATTTCTATTAAATCTTAAATCTCACCTAACAGGCATAAACTTAATGAAATATTTGGTTGGATCTACGTGTTGTGTCAGGTTTTTAATAACTATTTTGCCGGGTACTCTCAATGCTTTCCGATTTTTTCAGAAAAAATGGCAAAAATGTGATAGTTTTGTCTTTTGAGTTTTTTGTTCGGTTATTTTTTTTTTTTTTCAAGTTATTTGTTTCACAATTCAAAATCAATCTGTTTCAATTATTTAAACTCTTAAATAATGTGTTGTAGCTATTTGGTTGGGAGGTCTATTTACAATTTCTATTTACAATGGCCGCATTTCGGCCACTGGGCGATTCCTAGTTATTAATAAATATGAATATCTCTGAGATGATGGAAGTGGACCAACTAAATCAAGATGTATATTTTTAAACCTAGAATCGGGTAACATGAACTCCTCGATTTGAGTTTTAACCTTCGTCTATGTATCTTCGCTATTTGACATCGTATGCAAGTATTTAGTAATGTTTTTAACTCCTCGTCAATCGAGAAATACAAGGCGCACAATATCTGTACCCGCTTAATCAATTACATAAGCTTCTTGTTCGCTTGGACGTGATAAAAAGTCAGCGACAAGGTTACTTTTTCCGGAAATATGTTGAATATTAAAGGTAGACTGAGCTATGAGTTCTAGATGTCTTGTTTGCTTTGGGATCCGAATAGTTTTTGATGTTATATCTGTGTTGATTGGCTTTTAATCCGTAAAGACAATGAAAGATCTTTCTTGCATGAAGTGTCAAAAAACTTTTATGGCTATGTATATTGTTAGTTATTCTCGAACGAATGCAGAATGCGAGTCTCGGCTGGTAGCAGTTTCTTTGAATTGAAAGCTAAAGTTCCCATAATTTAATTAAATTCTTGTTATTCCATAATATAATATAGTTTTTATTAGTTCTTTGAATGGTAGTATTTCATCTCTTGTAATCTTATGTGACAAAAATGTTAGGAAAGTAGAACCAAACTCACATTTTGAAGTGTTTATCTTCAATTAAAATTCTACTAATCGTGTAAAAACTATATAAGTTTAAATGATTACGATGTTCTTCTTCTATCTTGCTTGCAATTAATGTATCATTGATATATCCATTCACGAAATCTAAATCTCTTAGATTCTCGTTTATAAATCTTTGGAAGGTTGCAGCAGTTACAAGTCACAATAACATACAACGAAATACATATAATATATCCCAAACTGCTGTTTTGTAAATGTGTCCCTGCGCCACGGAAATGTGATGGTATTCTCGTATCGGATCGATTTTCCAGGAAAATTTACATCCGTGCAATTGCAAGCTTTAAGGTGCACATCATCTAGACGAGGGCTATCTGTTTAAATATAGTGGACAACGTTGTGTTTCACAGGTGCATTATAGTTAGGCATTGTCGTGAGTGATGGGTATTTCCGTAGTATTTCCCTATATTGTTTATCAATTTTATAATGTGTAGGTGTGGGAATCATTGCAGAAATTTCATAGACCGACAGTGTTGTTTCTACGTGATATAAACACTTTCGTTTAACATCAACTACAAGATTGAACTTGCTCGACACTTATGATTGAACGATTTACAAAAGCAAGTGTAAATTCATGTGTGATATTTCTGCAATGATGGTAAAAGCCCATGTGAAATTTTGGACTTAATTTTGGCTTCGTCTTCGACTTCTATTGCGTGAATTTATTGTAATCTCGATTGAAGGTTTTTCGAACTGGAGATCTTGCTCTACGATGGTATTGATCAACCAGACCGGTCGACAAACTATTTATGTTTGAATGTTTTCAAAATCAAAACACCAGCATTTTTCAGTACACGGGTATTTTTTTAAATAAAATGAACACGTGCCGCAAAATCATCGAAGCTGGTTTTTTGACAAAATCGTATATTTTTTTAAATATCTCATGAAATATGCAGATTTAAAAAAAAATCATGTACACATTTTTCTATGAAATTTAAATCTCTACCAAAAGGCTCCCGGTCAGTTTTTGCCTAAAGCGTATATTTCTGATGATATTTTATAAAAAAACCTGTAAATCTTTGTAAATTACAAAAATCATAAATAATAAGGATAACGGAGAAGTACTAATTTGCTTCTTTTGCTATGGAACAAAAAGAATACATATATAAATGTAAAAAAAAAAAAGAAAATTTTAGATATTTAAAAAGTCTAGTATTTTATCAAAAAATCAACTTCGGTGATATTGCGGCACGTGTTCTTTATTTATAAAAAAAATGTCCTCGTATGATTTTACCAAAAAGAATTTTTTTAAGGGGAATTCTGAGAAAATTCAAATTTCAACGACCAATCTAATATATTCAATTCATCAGGGTATTTTTGGTTTCTTTTGTTTCTTATCATCTTCTTGCTATGTTTGGTATATACCAATCTAAAATACTTTCACTCTATTTATGCGTAAAATTACAACCATTACCTTGACAGAATAAAAAGGAAAAACTGCATTTGTTACTACGAATCACGAACATCTTTTCATTTAAATATATAGACATTTTATTTTCCACTTAACATTATAACCCTAACCGTTAGATATTTTCATATCTAAATTTATTTCTTAATCAATCACAAGCTTCATTCTTTTCACTTTTACATCGATGTTTATTTACTAGTATATTTATGTAGTGTTTAACCAACTAAATAAACTCAAAAGTAATTATCTGAACAACAATTCAATTCAATTCATATCATGATCATGACATTCACACTAATTTCTTTTTAATTTGAAATTAAAAAATAAACAAAATCATTATCATGTATGACCATATGTGCATTCACTTTCTTATGTCACACTTAATTATCTTCATAAAAATTTTCTTTTAACGATTTTTATTATTATTTTAATTTCACACATGGTATGTTGGGCGGGATAGTTGGAGATATGTATAAGTCACGGAAATCAAACGGACTCCATTCCATCTAAATTAAAAGAAAGCTCAAGAAAAACCATTTCTCAGTAGCATTCATAATTAAAACTATGAAAAGAAATAAAAATTAAAAGTAGAAGTTCAAGGTAAAAATCAATGAGTAAATTTTCACCACATTTATGAAGATTAAATTAAACCAAATAAAATAAATTAGTTACCATTTTCCATTTATACCAGGAGCTATGTTCAGTTCAGTTTAACTAAATTAAATTGTTATTTCTATTGTTTGAGTTTAACAATCAAGTAATTTATACCATGCTTCTTCAGCTTCCATTTAGCTAATTAACAAGTAGAAGTAAAATAAATGTTATTCTACTAACTTAACTTTATAATTACAAACAATATCTAATTAAGTGATAATTTATTATAAAAAACAAATGTATATTTGTGGTGAAGTTCACAGTTTTAAAACTAGATAAACGTAACAAAAGGTGTTAGTCGTATAATTCATAAGAACTATAAAACAGATACCAGCCAACTTCATACAGGTAATTAAGTAGAGCAACAACAAACATATTGAATTTTTCCCAACCCTCATAATAGCCTAAAGCGTTATACATATACCTATTCGTTTTCTACTTCATACAATCACTTTGAATAATAACAAAATATTCTAGATGAAGGTAAAACAATCAACTGCAACAGATTATAAGAAATAACTTACACCTACGTTTATATAGTTGAAATCGTAAAACAAAAACTTAAAAGAAATAATTGTGTTATGTGGATATAGCTATAAAAATACTTAGTTATTGTTAAGAGAAAAAAACCGAAGTCCAATTAAATATAATAACAATTAAAATAAATGATATTTTGTGTCCCTGAGAATATGAATATAAAGAATATATTTTCCAATTAATAATTGATTTTTTTTTAGTATAGACCGACTGTCGCTGTCAAAATATAAAATTAAAGTTATAGAAACGATGCCGACGTTTCAAATGTGATTTCTTATAAACTGGTTGAAGATATTTAATTCGTTTGAAAATAGTTTTATAATTTCTGATGCATGTTTTGGAACTTGTTAGTTTTGTTTATTTATATTAAGCCAAAAAGGTGACTTTATTTCCTAAATATAACTGACAAGTTTCTGTCAATAGAATATATTCTACCAAATATTTTGTCCAATTCACAAAATCTGAGGTCTATAGTACTTTAGTTGTGACAACCAAACACAACAATTGAATATTTCAATTTCAAAACTTATGACCCTCAGAACTAAATCTAGTTGCTCGATTAATTTGAGTTTTTGACAACGTCGCATCGAATAGAATAGGTTGTTTTCGCTTACAATAAACATGATTTGCTATGAAAAAAATTTCCTTTCCTTTCATCACTTTTCCAATCATTTCAAAACAACGCATTTTAGTTGCGTTTTATTTGCATTTTTGTGTGCAAATAACAAAATTCCAATTCTAAGAGTCCTTCCTCTGGGATAATTGTTTCTAAAATCATAACAGTTTAGAAACATTTATCCCAGAGTAAGGACTCTTAAAGTTCGAAAATATTAGGATATTTAAATAAAAATGTTTTGAAGTGTATAAGACAAATTGTTTTATTCTATAATTATTTTTATTATCACTTCAAGTAGTTATTCAACAAGTTAAAAAAAACTTACAATATTCTTCAAACCCATTTATCATTCTTTGCAGAATTTTAGGGCTTGACGCTAGAAAAACTATATGGTCTGCAAACATCAGAACTCTTATTCGAATATCCCTAATAAGTACTCGTCCACACAAAAGGTCTGCTAGATCATTCAGAAACAAAGTGAACAGTAAAAGGCTAAGTGGAAAAATTTGTTTGACATCCATATCCGTTGTAAACCATTCTGATAAATCTATACCATTCCAGGTCGTAGGGAGTGCGAATTTTCCAAAATTTCCAATATGTTAATTTGAAATATTCTGTCACTTTATTCGTGTTACCGGTAATTTACCGAGCATTTTTGAAATTGTAATTTTGTACTTTAAAAGGTGACTACTGACTCCAAAGCTAAAAGCAGAGTTTACAATTTTTTTCACTTGAACACACTTTGCACTACTTAAAATTTTGGTTGCAAGTCCAAATTATTTTACTTTTATTTTGTTCTTACTCCTGAGAGTGAAATTTTTTTCCCCTCCCTTGGATCGTCTCATATATAAATTTTTTTATTAATCCAATAGGGAACTCTATCATACCACAATATGGATGCCCTATCGTACTATCATATTAACTATTTAACACATCATTTTACGAAAACGATAAAATAAAGCAAAATAAAATAAACATAGACATAAACATTTTGCCCATCTCTACCATTAAATTTGGGTTCAATTATTCCAGATAATCACTTTATTCTGCTCCAAACTAAATTCCATTTAATATTTTGGTTGAAATATACAATATAATCGCTTTATCGTACTCCAAACCCCGTTGTTAGACCGAAACAAACACATTTTTTTTTCTTATGCTCCGCCTCCAGGTCGTACTCAAATAATGTGGTCTTCTGACTCAAACTCACCCTTTTAACCATCGTTTGTACCGCCTTGTATGAATTTTCCAACCAAACGAGACAGTCTTTCCAAAAGTGTCAAATGTACTTGTAAGAAATATTTTAAAAAATTATGTTTTTGCAAACAAATGAGTTGAGAAGTTGTTCAAAATGTTATGCATACATTTTCGAATAACGCTATAGTATATTACTATAGGAAAAGAAAACAAAAAATGGAAGTACGACTGACACAGAATATCGTGCCTTTTACAGGACAGGATGAAAAGGGGTGGTTTGACTAACAACATTCGTCCCGAGAATCATAAAAAATAACAAAATAAGAGCCGGACTCGAACTCAAACCTCGAGATAAAAACTCTCAAGCTCTACCGACTGAGCAAGCCGGACCAGACGAAAACCTTACCAAAAGCAAAAAAACATAAAAGTAGAAATTAGTTAGAACAAAATTTATCGCGATTTTCCCTAGCAACTACTTTTTCACATTTAACTCGTTACGTGTACTTCATAAATGTCATTTGATTTAGAAAAAAATATAAATTTGCCAGTTTAACTTATTATAATTGAATTAAAATAAAAACATTTAAATGTCTTATTATAGCATTATTATTTCATTTAAATTTTATTTGTTTATTTAATTTAAAAAGACACTTCAGAAACATGACAATAACATTAACAATAAAAACTTACATAGATTTTCTTTTTAATATAATATTTTTATTTTGTTTTAATTGAATCAAAATCTAAATTTATTATCTGTTAGAAATATATAATATGTTTCCTTATACACCAATTGTCTCAGAAGACAGAAGAACTGATTTTGTGTGACAAACCAAGAAGTTGATTACATTTGTTTTGGATAACAACTTTCTTTTCGTTATTGTTTCAGTTAAGAAAAAAGAAGTTTCTCTAATTACCTGAGGTTGTCTCACACACACACATTCACCATTAATCAATTTGTTTTTTTTTAGAAACAAAAACACACAACAAGAATGCACTGGAACAATTTCTTCTAAATTGTGGGAATGTTTACAAGATTAAAATTTATTTTTATTACATATTATTATTGTTGCAATTGCATGAAATAAATATAAATTCATTTAATGAAATAAAGATTTAAAAGTTTTAATTTTAAGATACGGAATTCTGTTTGGTAAAATATATGATGTCAAGATTCTTGGAATTAAGATTTTGTAACATGAATTAATTATAATTGTCTTTGTTTGGTTCAGGTGTTTTTTTTCTGTGTTTTTGTACAACGGTTTGGTGAGAAATTTTATTTTTCAGTGAAGAATTAATGTGATAAAAATAGATTGACAAATTATAAAATTAATTAGACTTTGCAAAAGTGTTTGATGATATAATTGTTGCTATAGATATAAATTAGAAAATATTTTGTTATTATTTAATTTTAAAATAAAATTTCTTAGGCAATCATTTATAGAACTGTAGAAAATTAGGGGAAGTCCAAAGAACTAAAACATTCTATAGTCAAACAAAAGTTATACTACATTATTAGCAAGAGGAAAGGGTCTACGTTTCTAGTGACTCCTTGCTAATACACTAACGTACATCTTTTTTATCACTCAAACCAACATAATATTTTGAAGTTGCTCTACCGCTTGTCGTTTGTTTTTATTGCTAGAATTGATCTTTTAGTACTAATAATAATAGAAATATATATAAAACGAGATACTCGATCTTTTTTCAGCGAATCTGTTTTTGGGAAATCTCTTATAGACATAAAAAACATTCAATTATTATAATTCAGGAATTACTAATCATGAATCATTCAAGAAAAATTAATCAAGGGAAAATATTTTAGAACAAAAATGAATTTGCATTAATAAAATTATATTTATAAAATGACTTACAACTACCCGTTTTTAACTTTTTATACCTGCTCCAGGCTTCACCAATTTTTGACTCCTCCATTCGAACTTTCCGTTCTACAGACAGCCGCCAAATGTTATTCTATGTTTTTACATTTTTATTATATAAATTGACAATCTACTTTATTTATATTACCTTTACTTTCCTTTTAAAATTGAGTTTATTTGAACTTCAGCACCTTTAAATCACATTCAATCACGTATAAAAAAAACATTGCAGTTTCAGCTTAAAGGAAAAATTAGTAAAACAAGATTTTACAAATAACATTTCTCTCAATACACAAACCAACGTGAAAGTCAAAGAAGACAAGAGTAAATGAATTCTTAAACAACGTATGATCCAATTTTCCTATTATTGAGGCAATAATTACAAATACAATAATAGAGGGTTGACCAATCATACGATTGTATCAAAATTCAACAACAAATATTACAGTCGAAAAATCAACAATCAATCATGAAATAATCAATATTTTTCTCTCATACAAAAATGCAACTAAGACAGTTATTTAAAAATTTGTTGATTGACTTGTTGCACTCACACTGGTCTATTGCAATTTACAAATTCTTTTTTTGTGTTTGACGTTCAAGTTGATGTTGAATATTTAGACAATGTATTGTCGAATCCTAGAACGTTGTTCTTTTTATTGAAATTTATAATTTGTAATAGGACTGGTCGTTACATTACAAGATCAAAAATAAAACCGAAAATTTTATGTTCAATTGTCATTTTTTTCAACTAACCTGCACTAATTTTGCTTTTATGTCTTTTAATCTGCTTCTAACATTGTTAAACCCCGTTGAACTAATCACCAAGCAATATACTAATTCCACGAAATTTGCCTCAATTATCAAGATTTAATTTCACGATTAATGATAATTAAATCCCAGAGACAAAATTTTAGCGAACGTAAATGAAAATTTTTGTGCATTTTAACACCATGAACTTATAGTATAATTTATTTTTCATAATACACACACAAAAAAATGTTCTCAATAGTTTTAAAAATATTGCCGGATTGTGTTTTATTTTTAAAATATGATTTATTTTAAGTATTTTTTGACAAAATTAAAATTCTGTTTCTCACTAAACTTTAGGAAATTTACGTGTTTGTCAATATCGGACATTTCAAATTAAAATTGGTCGATTTTGTGCGGTAAAAAGATCAAATCTGGGGTCAATATTTCAAGTATTTTCTGAGATATTGTGTCAACATTCAAATGACACACACCTTTTGACTCCCACTTCTCTAGTCACAATTGAAACTAATCCCATAGCATATATTGGCCTAAGATACCTGTGTACTAAATTTGATCTCAGTAGATCAAATAATTTCTGAGATATCGTGTTAACAGACAGAGACATACAAAGTTTTGGATCCCATATATCTCAAGTGACAATTGACCTGCGGATTTGAAAATCAATGACATTGCATATATTGGATTTTAGGTCAATTACCAATTATAATAACGGTATCTGGGGATACGGTGATGCCAGGATATAACAATTAAATGAAATATTAAGCATCCAGAGGCGTATGCAACAGGAGTTGTCTTAATCTCAGATTCAACAGTACGCCAATTAGGTATGCTAAATTATTATACCATCCATCATATCGTTGTTTTTCTATTGGACTGTATGGTATGTCATCTCCAATGACAACACTAATTACAAGAAAAATTTATAACAAATGTTGTTGTATTTAATAATCTCACAATGCATTCCTTCGCTAATTTTTTTGTTGCTTTTCTTTACTTCACTTTTATTCACTTTGCAATGTTTTCTTTTTTACTTCTTATATTTTTACGTCTATTTCCTACACTTCACACCAAAAATAATAATTACTTTCGTTCTACTACAAAAAGTTGGTAATGTCAGAAGTAAGTAAACAAACTCAGCTCTGATATTATTATTTTTAAGCCCAAAAACAAAAGAGAGAGGATTCTAATTTAATTATCAAACTAATAGTTTCCTTTTTCACATATATTTTCTTTTGTTTTATTTTTTTTTTAATAATCAAATATCGTATGAAATCTAATTCATCATTTTTTAATAATAATTTTTTTTTTAAATACAAATCGCGACTCATCAAAATTAATTTAATGTTTCTTTTCGAAAAATAAAGTCACGACTAAAACATTTTTATTTCATATTTTTTGAAATATAAAACGTGAACTGACCAGATTTGATTTATAAATCATCTATATATAGTAGCAAATTATCCTAAACGAGAGAAAAAAAATTTATTGCATAAACATTCTATCGCTTCAAATAGGGGTCATCCTTTACCAACTACAATCATACCATCATCTCATTTGTTGAAAATATAAAGTCATACATCGAAGAAATTTAAAACGATCTTATATATTTAGAGTTTTCAGGCTTTCATATAGAACGGAGAGAATTCATACATTCTCATTCCTTTTGTTTCGTTTTTATTAAAACAAAAGAATTAATAAGAAAAACTCAAAATATCCATGTAAAGATGATGTAAATATATAACAACAATAAATCTTTGAAGTCATGCATTTGATGTTTCGAGGGCGATCAAAAAGTTATTTGTATTGTTATTATATTAATGAAAAATTATGTTAATGTTAAACATGTTGCGTTGTAGAATCATAGATGGACGATGTAAAAGGTGTTTCGCTCCGGAGTTAGTCTTTGCTGTTAGACGTAATTGTCAAGCCCTAACTCATTTGCTAACACATTTATACAGAACTGAAATTGTTCTAACATTCTGTATTCTGTTTTTGTTGTAAAGTTTCCCAAACGCTACATGGTGGGCATTACACAATTTCGGGCCCAATACGTCAATGTGTTTCTGAAATATCGTGTCCACAGACGTGTGTCACAAACACTTATTAACCCCCACTTTTCCTTGACCTTTTAACCCCCTATCTCGATTTATTTTAATGAGATCGCAAGACTGCTAAACCAATCACATATTATAAATCCAAAGCAAAGTAAGGCTCTTCATTGATAAGAGTCTTGTGGATCATCAAAATTTCAATCACAGACGGGAATTGCATTTTGAGTTCTAACTCGCACCTGTATTTGCAAATATTATCTTTGTTGAAATTCTTGTCTTTAATCAACATCAACACCGAGATCTATATCTACAAAGTATTGTGTTTTGATAGAAAGTTATATGTCCAAAGTATATATATTAGACATTTCCTAAAAATTTATATATGATATTTTTTTAAATCTGCGTATTTCATGAGATATTTAAAAAAGTCTTTTATTTTATCAAAAAAATAGAACTTCTATGATTTTGCGGCACGTGTTCTTTTTATTTAAAAAAATGTTTTCATGTTGTTCATCATTTTTGATTATCTAAGGGTCTGTTCATATCAAGTTTAAATTATGACTACATGTAACAAATATGCCTATGTTGTAGTTTTCATATCTAAATCTAAAATTTTTTTGAATGAAGTTAAATAAATAAAAAGAATAAAAGCAAGTGTTCTCGTTTTACCTAGAAGTCAAAACTGTAGTTTCACATTTTCCTTTATACACCGATTCTGACATATACAACCAAAGAATGCTGACTTAAATACTCTAATTATGTGATCAATTATTATTAGAACAAAGCAACAGAAACTTGAAGTGCTTTAGTACCCCAAGCGCTTTCACACCAAATACAATTCTGGAAATACTCCTACGGTTTGTTCCACTCACACTACATATAAGATATCTAATCTCGTCGAGTAATTACAGATTACATGTAATCAACCACAATAATCTAACTATACAGGATAATATTATTTCGAAATAACAGAATTACAATTTGGACTTTATGACAAAAAAATAGCTCGAGTACTGGAACAGTAATGTTTGGTTCTAAATAAAACAAATGTTTGGCCCATAAGCCACCACCTAGTAATTGTATAATTTAATAAAAATAAAATTTGAATTGGAGTAAAATTAAAAAGCGTCATTAACCGTATTCATTTTTAATTAAAAAAAATAGGTGAAAATAACAAAATCGATGCATAATTTTACAATATTGTTGTAAATATACACAAAATTTTTGTAAAATCTACAAATTTACTAAAAGCATTATAAAATTTAAGAAGAATCATTCGAAAACACTCTTAAAGTCATACATATTGTAACGTTTCTTAGCCGAGTTACAATTATTTAGTTCAATTACTAAATCAGGAAATTTAAAACACAATGGATTTTCTAAACGTTATAATTTTATTCGTTCAAGATCTTACAATATAAATATTTCACCTATTACTATTCTTCTTAATTCTTCTTAAACTATCAATATTTCAACACCTATTATTCTTTTTCTTTCTACTTATAACACTGTTAATTTTTAACTCGCCTATATCACTGCTAAATTTTATACTTTTTCTATCGCTGACAAATTTATACTAATCTTTTCTTCTAACGACACCTCTTATATATACTACATGAAATAGCCTCGATATCTCGACAATATTCTAGACAGAACACACCCTATTTTTTCCTTTCTTTATCATCCTTAGTCTTATTATGTTTATGTTCATAAACATAATAAGACGATCAAATATTGACCCCTAGGTGTGAAATCTAGTCTTTTTAATTTGTTGATTTATACCTATTTTCTAATAGATTTACTTTACTTTTCGTTTACTTTAGTTACGTTGATCTGGTTTTATTGATTTTTATATTTCTTTTGTAGAACTATTTTCTCTGACGAGTATTTTCTCGAAAGATGTTCTATTGTTGTTGTGTTCTATCGTCTCCCATAATCGTCGCAATATTTTTTGTTTAGAAATTATTAAAACTTACTGCAAATAAAGTTTAATATTATTATTTTATATAGTAAATTTAAAAAAAAAAGATTTATGAACTTCAGTGAGTCAAATGCTTTTTTTTTGAATTTTATAATGCTTTATAATTTGTAGATTTTACAATAAATTTGTAATAATTTTGTTACAATATTTTAAAATTTTACATCGGTTTTGTTATTTTCACTATTTGTTTTTACATAATTTATTTCTTTTTAAAAAAACAGTTTTATAATTTATTCAGTGGCGTCATTTCACCAAAATCTTGGGGGGGGGCGAGAATTTAAATGACATAAAAAGATTTTTTTCGTAAAACATAACATTCACGTTTTATACACAGATATATTTAAAAGCATTTAAATGCATCGACTTAGAAATAAAAATAAAATGCTTTTGAGCAACATTGGTTACTCTGCTAGTCTTCTGGTGTTGTTTCATCGAAAATCCCTTCATTTGTTAAAAATAATTTTAAATTTAGTATCATCTCTGCATTGTTTAAGCATCAAGAAAGTAGTTTTAATTAAAGCGCTTGTGCTAGAAATTATTATATCTTTGCTTTGTAACTGTACAGAGAGTGAATTTGTAAACGACAGCAGATCGTGCAGCATAGAAAAAAAGGATGGTTTTTCTATACGATTTTTTAGATCCCGGGCATCCCGGGATTTAAAATTTATGAGTCACATAGTCCCAGGATCCATAAAACACCACGGGATTGCAATCCCTACGTGATTCCTCTTATGTCGAATCGTTTGTTTGTTTGTTTTTCTTTATTTGTCTGAGAGAGAAAGAGTTATGTCTACCCTAAACTGACCAGAGCCAAATCGTTAAAATGCGGGACAAAATGCAAACGTTCTTTCAAATACTAACTAAATAGAATTTCTATTGCGAGAAAAAGGGACGGTGAATACGTGCTAACTAGATTGTGCATAAATTTACTATTTAATGCTTTCCTTTACTATTTTATTCTTCAAAAAATTCTTTTATTTTAATTGGACATTTTTCAACCGTTAGAAAATGTGCTTGCAGTGGTTCGTACATTTTCAAATTTCTTTCTAGTGCTGGCATTACCGCCAGCCAGCGAGTTTCACTGTATCCAATAAGTTTGTTATGTTCGACATTACTTTTGCCATAGAACTCCTTCAACGTCTCCCTCCAGTAAAGACAATAAAATATCCAAATTTTTTTAACCCTGCCATTTAAATCAGCAGCATTTCTTATTGCATTATTTAGAATATGAGCTGCGAATCCAATACCCAATACACTCTGGTTCAAATTCGAGTTTAGCTTGTTTTTAAATTTTCACCCCTTGACGTGACACCACTAAAATTGATGTTCGTGTTATCAGCGCAAATTGCAACTAACTTTTTGTCAATGTCAAATAACAACAAGAAAACAAAATAACAACAAAACTTGTTCAAGCTACTGGAGCTGGCGGCTTATAGCAACGCTTTTTTATGTTTATCTGTATCTATATGTCTTTTAATATCATAATGTCCACTGTTAATTTGCAAATTCACTCCGACTGGTAATACACTAAACTTTTGCGTCGTTATATTTTGATTTTTTTATAAAAGGATAGTCCAATTCAATATCGTATAAGAATTGACGTAAACGTTTTCTATCCGTCTTGATTTGCAGGAGAACTTTTTAAATATAATTTTAAAAATTAGTATAAATTTACCTTTTATAGTAGCTTAAAACTTTTGTTACACAAGTAAAGACTGCAAAACAATTGAAACAATTTATTTTAATTTTACTAAATAATTAATATCTTTTGTGTATTCTGTAAGAGGTATACAGTATACCCCTCGTTCTATCTTTTGCAAATCTAAACCATTTATCAAGTTTTTATGCTGTTTGCTTTGTTTGTTCTTTATTGAGAAAAAAAATTATATGTTAGAAAATAATAATTTTACTTTTGAGCTACCTAGTTAAAGTGTGTTTTAAACAGAGTTTGAAACGCTACTTATATCACTCTTTTACTTGTCTTTTCAGTGCGTAGCTTAAAAAAAATATAACACTCCCACATACAGGAGTGAAAATAATAAAATATCATTCTTGCTACTAAATTGAAATAAATATTTTCTTTCAAATACTCAAAACTTTTATTTTTGCTTCAAATTTGATGCTTTCCAACGTAAAATGCTTCAAATGATTCGTTCAATTATTCATGTATTGTTAGAAAAATGAATATAAAAGATGACGTAGAGTGACTAGTTTTCTTCTTTTGCAAATCGAATGAAAGAACAAGAAAATGTAATCTGCTCCAAAGGAGTAAAATCGAAAAAGCAAAAATTTTACTCTTACGAGTAAGAACGATATTCAAATTATGAACATTTTAATTTTTGAATATTATTTCAAAGGATTGAAATGAGTGCTCGAGTAATATACTTATACAACGGCGAGATGTTTCTATAAACAAAGAAACCTTTTCGCTGAGGTAGATCTGTTAGACATCGCAAAATAAAATGTAAATTATTGAAGTGAAAAAAACTGAATTTAGTATTTCTAAGAAAATTATAGTTAAAGCACTATTTTAGTAAAAAAAATATTGCACTGGTTTGTTCTCTGAATATGGTTAAATCAACATATACATAACATTATACAAACTGCAAGAAAAAACTGTGAAGCCAGTGCATTGACTAAGATATTGCGCAAACTGTACGTAAGTAGATATAAGGTTTTTTTAATTATTTCGATAATGCGGGCAAATGTGGTGGAAATATTTGTTTCATGGGACGCTTCGTGGGACAAATTTCTCCGTGGGACAACGCAATGAAATGTGGGATATTTCCACGAGCGTGGGACGTCTGGTCAGTTTGCTACACATAAACTTGCGTAAATTTTTCATTTGATTCAAAATTGTACAATTATTGTGAGCTTCTTTTAAATCTATAAGAAAAACCTACCACAAAAAAATAATAGTTTCTCCCTCCCTGTGACTGTATAAAAAAAATGAACAAAGATTGACGTTTAGGATACTTTCTGGATTTTATTATAACCAACCAAACATATAATTTTTGCTATAATATGAATTAAAAATTATAGTCCATATAGCGAAAAGAATTTGTCAGCAAGTTTTCATAACATACTTTGAAAATATTTACATAACTTAAATATTTGTTCGTGTCGTTAGAAAACAATGCTTGTCCATTATAAAACATTTACTATTGTAACGACTCTTCGTTGGTTCTTTTAGATTATTGAGCAAATACGACAGTAAAAAGACAGATCTTTAGTTAACAAAATCCCAAACTTTATTTATCAACCAGTTACAGCAACTTCCGATTTTAATTACAATGAATTCCAGGGTCTCCAATTTATGCACGATGAACTTCACTGCTTTTCCACAATTTGAATCAATAATACTCGGAATCGTAAAATCTGTATTTACTATTCCACTAAGTTCAAATTCTTTCACTATTAGTACCCAGGCTCAAGTACCACCGATTATTCCTTATACTTGCGAATATTTATAAACACTTTTAATTGCAGAAGTAAAACTGACCATCTGATATTTTTGTTCGCTTATTTATATTCAAAAACGAATAAGCAGAATATTCTGGTACTCACTGTAGTTGTTTCTAGAAACAATAGGCCACTCCTCCTTTTAATTCATTGATGTAAACAAATTTAATTTACATTGATTTATGCAACTTGTAGTAGTTAAAGGGAGTTAACTTTTAATTCATCTTTGCCATAGAATGTAGAAAACATTTAGGCGGAACGTATTGTTTATTTATGATTAAATTAAATTAACCCATTCTGGACGAAGTTTATTACAGTATTATAAAATCACTGGAAATAACCCAATAAATTTAAATTACTCCCGCAATTATTTTCATTCATTTTATAAAAATTAGCACAACTATCAAGAAAACTGTTGATATGTTATAGGATTTTACATTTTAGAATTGTTTTTAATTTATTGTTTTTAAAACAGTCTTATAAAGTTTGTACAATATGATATAGATAAAAAACAAGGCCAAACAGTTAGGGTTCTCCAAATAAGTGGGGTATAATTAGGTTGTGTTCGCCTGCATGTACTAACTTTTAAGTTTATATAAATTACCAATGGTCAATAACAATTGAAATTTGAATGTTAAATACTGCACTATGAACTCTCGAGGAACCCTATACTAATGAAATATTTTGTTTCCTCTGGCTCAGACACGAATATCTTATAAACAAAACACAATCGTTCTTCTAAAAGCGGTGATGGCGCGCACCTTATAGTACGATAGAATTCTGTCAAAATACGCACCCACGGCGTTTTTGGAAGAACGATCGTGTTTTGTTTATAAAACTGATTTCATCAGAAGATTAGAAGCAATACGACCGCCTTTCGTATCGGTGGTGCTCTAGTCCTTAATACAAAAAACGATAACGGTTTGAATATAGCGGTGAACTGTACTTTAGTAATATGTAACATAATAATTATATTATCAGATATATTTCAATTAATAGTATGCGATAAAATTGGTATATTATATCGCATTTACAGCGGTATAGCAAATTAGTAGATGTAATTTAAATCTGTGCTGTAAACACTTTTTATTTTGAACGCTTGCAACTTTGAACGCTTGCTGTAAATGCGGCATTAGTTAAGTAAATCTTCTAAAAATTAGACGAATTTACAAAATAACAGTGCATTGAAATTTTTGTAGTGTATAATTCTATCACGATTGGATGGTTTTATTGAATCCATGTATTGATAGTATCAGATCCTTGGGGGGGGCCAATGCCCCCCCCAGCCCTACTCAATTGACGCCCCTGAATTTATTCGATACAAAATTTTTTTTTTGTAAATTATATAAACTCTTGTGTAACTTTTACAACAAAATAATTTTTTTTATTAAAATTTAGAACAATTATAAAATGTTTAATAAATTTTTCAATAGCAACCACAAATTTTATTAATATAGTTTTCTTTTTTTTTTTTGTAAATTTTACAACATTTAAATAAAATGTTGACTTTTTAAACTATTTTCAATTCATAAATAACCACAAATTTTATGATAACTTTTCTTTGCATTTTTGAAAATAAATTTAAAAAGATTGTCAAATAACATAAATTTATAAATTTTTTGAAATTGTAAAATGTAGAAAATAATTTAAAATGTGAAAAAATGTTTTTTTTTTTAATAAAATAGATGTTGAGTTACCGAGTGATAATGACTATGTATTTGTGATTTCCTTTTTTTTAACGTTGGGCGGATCTTCAATTCAGATCGCCGTTAATAATTTTACCAGTGTGTTCTTTAAATGTTTTGGTGAACGGATTTCCTGGTTTTGGTTATATTGTTTTTTAAGATAATTTTCCATTTTATTGCAGTTTTTTTTGTAGTTTTCTATTTTATTGCTTGCTGCAGTTCAAAACAACCGATATTGTATTCTTTGCCTATTGTGGCGTAAGACCATTAATGTTATAATTTACTAGATTGAATTGAATAATTTTTTAATTAATCAGCGAGAAAACAGTATTAAAATTGATTATTCAACCTGAAATTGACATAAAACGTTAAAACCCTAATCAATGAATTAAATAACAAGTTTGAATAAAATTAAGTTGCTTTGCTTTAAAAATGTTTTAAATTCAAACATCAAATAACAAAGTGTAATTTTATTGCTTTTATTGTCCACCAGCTTGTCCAATCATAAGTAATAATCCGCCAAAAGTAAATTAAAATTATAAAACTTTATGACAACAGTTTTAGTTGAATTTCCTTATGCATTTAAAAGCATTGAACTGAACGTTGTTGCTTGTTACATACACCGCACCTCATTTATTTTTGCAAGTTCATACATCTTCAATTGTCTTCAATAAAATTATTTTTTTTTATTACAATAATTAGTCTTGTGACTTTTATTAAGTTATTTTAAAATTCAAGGTAAAATTCACTCAAAATTATAATCTCAAAACTTTAAAAAAAAAAACATCTTGATTCTGCTCCTAACATATTTGACTCACAAATTATGTTCCTAAGACAGGAGGATTAAATAATAAATATACAGAAAAAATAAAAAAGTTATAAATTAACGTCATTAATTATATATAAATTCAATTTCGTGTTATAACAAATTTTTCATCACGTTCACTCAAAATAATAGTTTAACCTTTAATTTGAAGATATAAAATATCTCCGTTTGTTTCGGATCTTAAAGAAGTTTATAGTGCAAACGTAAGGAAAAATAATAACAACAACAACAACGAAAAATGGTAATGATAAAATATGAAAACCATAGTGGAGGATGATCTCTTAGAAATGTTATGATTATTGTTTGATACGTGACGATTTCTTATAATTTCTGTATTTTTTTTGTTGGATTAAGGCGGTAATTCTGTGAGGTTGAAAAGAAAAAATTGAAATAGATCGAAATCTATATCTTTTGTTTTGGTTTGAAATTTGGATAGCGTGAAAAGGCGGTGTAGTAGATTAATTGTAATATTTTTATTCTGTAGTTGAGATGTGCGTAATAATTTTTTTAAGATTTTCGGTTATTCAAGACAAAGATGCGATGATGCCAGAATTCAAATTATGTTAAACTAAATAATGGTGGAATTTGGTAAGATAGAGGAGGAACATTTAGTTGTTCTGTTCTGCGTTTTAATCGTCTGTGTTTCAGCGTTTTAAAATTTTATTGGCATATTTTCTTAGATTTGTTTTTCAAAAAACTATCAAAACTAGGTAGGGCTGGCGATTTAAAAAAATATCGATAAAATCGATATGTTGATTTATCGATATATCGAATTATAGATATACCGATTTATTGATATATCGATATGTCGATGTATTGATTTATCGATATACTGATATATCGATATTTTATCATCGTTATTCGATATATCGATATATATCAATATATCGATACTATTTCCCTGCCCTAGTCACGAATTCTAGCAAGTCGTTATCTCATACATTATAGAAAAAAAGTAGTAATTTGTACATGATATAATAGCCGACCCATTTTCACTGGTGGTGATTTAAAGTGCTACCACATTTAGTAAGTTGAAGCTTTTGGCCTAAAACGTAAATGTTTTAAATCGACAAATAAATATATGTCGCAACATTTTTGAATTTAATTACAAAAAATCTCTATCAAAAAAAATTGTATATCTCAAAATGTTATGCTTGCCAAAAAGTCACAAGCCCTGAAGATTTCAAACTTGTAATTCAACATCATTCAATAATTTAGCATTTATTTTGCTACTGCTACTATGGGTGATATTAATAAGTTATAGAAAATATCGATATAAACAAAATAAACAGATATATTTGTAATTATCGATATATCGATAAGTATATATCAATATATCGATATACATCCATATATCGATAAATCGAAATATCGTTAAATCAAATTTTCGATATATCGATATAATATCATGCCGATATAATTTTTTTCCGGGCGCCAATCACAACTAAATAAGAAATACCATAAATAGATTATTTTCTAGGTGTGTTGTAATTATCAACAACATATATGAAGAATCAAGTAACTGATGGTTCTGACAATATTGTTTGAAAGCAATAAAGCCAGCGAACAAATTAAATCGAATGACCATTCTAATAGAAGCGGTGGTGGATCTTTTGGTACTTCCAGTAAAATGTTACCTCTTAATTATACATAATCTAAAATCGTCGGATCTAGGTTTCAGCTAGAACAAAACGGAACAAATTAGCTATTTATGTACCAAGGGCGTTATGTAGGTTATTGCGCCCGGAAAGCGACGTAATCTAGCCCGACGCCTCTGGCCCGAGGGATGGATATCGCTTGATGGGCGTAATACCTAGTAACGCCAGTGGTGCATACAAGATTTTATGCTTCACTTAATAAACTAAAAACTAAAAAAGAATTTAATTTGTTAGCCTATATTGATATGCAAAAAAATACAAATGTATCCTAGTATGCCAAGAAAATAACTATTTCGAAGTTTAAAACAATTATTTGTTGTTTGTACGTTGCTATGTAAACAAAATTTCCTAAATTTTGTAGCGTATGACAAAACATTGTATGACGTTTAAAATAATTTGATAGTTGTTATGCCGTAATCTAAGGTATTATCTAACCAGTAGTATGTATAAGAGAGTTTACACCCCACTCCAGAACGAGTTCAGGTTCTGTATTGGTGGATTGAAGAAAATGTATGCCTTGGTAGTGAGATTTAATGATCAACGAACAGTCAAGGATACATTTTCTTCAGTCGCCACACTGTTCTATTATTTTCTTTCCCTTATAAACTGACTACTTGGTAATCCTAAAATTCAACGTCCGTAAATACATGAAACAACAACTTAGTGCAACGAAAATACATTACCTGGTTCATTATCAATACCATTAACTAATCGCGTTGCTGCAACAACACGTCGTGTTGATTCATTATCAATTTCTTTTATCTCGGTTAAAAAAACTATCAATCTCACAATTAGAATCGCTTAAATTCGTAAAAATTCTTCTACTTTGTTTTAATCAAATAAAAGAAAATCTCATATAGTTGTAATTGCATGTTTGGGATTGTAATAGCGGTAGTTATCATCTGTTCTATCAAACTGATAACGAAATGTTGTAGGTTATTGCCATTTCATTCTCTTTATAATTTTTAATAACTGCAACGTAAACAAACACAAATTAGTTATGGCTCTGTTTCTATATATGATCGCCAATAATCAGTCAGTATGATTTTTGAGATAAAATCAATAAATTCGTTTTTTTTAAATCCTTTTTAAACTCGAAATCGAAATTAAAAATTTAAAGTTGGTGTCTAAAATTAATAAAAATAACGTGCGTTTTAATTAGTTATTTTATTCAAGGTACGATTTGTTAGTTACAATTGTTAAAAGTGAAAAAAAAATATATTATTAAAGTCCGCGGTGAATATCACTAATTGTTGTTTCTTGATTTCAATTGATTAGATGAAGTAGTAACCTTGAATTTAAATATAGTACACGGGCGATTCGCGGTTTAATGCCGGTTAAATAAGTGCACGTTTTGCATTTAGGCAAATGGCCTATGGTGTTAAAAAGGAAAATTTATTGATATTGGTTTGAAAAAAAAACTGTGACTGAATACTGCATATATATAACGTAAACAAATTGATATTTAAATTATGCAAAATATACAAAAAAAAGAATACTGTAAAAATAGAAAAAATTTGCCTGTTGTGTTTGTCATTATCATTAGGATATCGATAGTGAAAATTTCTAATTTGTTTGGATGATACTAATAAAAGGGAAGCAATGTAAATTTATGGAAAACAAGATTATGTTTTTTTTTATTGCTATTCGATGTTGTTGGAAAGATTTGGAAAATTGAAGTGATAATCGATAAGAAGAATAAGTAGATTGAAAGGCTATATATTACACTATATGGATGGCTATATATATTGTTAACGGATTTAATTAGCATGTTCTAAGGAGCTGATCAGAGACTGAATAATATATCCACTACAACAAAAGTCTCACACCACTTCGAATCTTGTTATTTGGGGACCTTCAAGATATCTCAACGTTTTTTTTTCTAAGCTAAGGTTTTTATATTTTTTTATTATTATTGATACTTAAACTTTTTGATTCTGAATTGTTGGTGACCATTATGGTCAGATAGTAATTTTTCTTATATAGAGATTTTTCATGGTCGAAGACCACATTGGTTCTTTTTTTTTCTTATTATCATTTTTCGTCAGTAAATAATATCCTGGCATAACGTTGCCTTGTAACAACGTTATATAGTTTTGGAAAACTATATGAACATTTTATAACTAAAATGTTGCTAAACATTTTTAAACAAATGTAAAAATCTTTTACTAGCTTAAATTTAATAAAAATTATTTACATTTTGTAGACAAAACATAATTTCATTTAGTTTTCAAGCGTCTTAATAGCGGGAGTTATGAATTAATAATGTCCTTTCATAACGCCCGGGTTTTTATGAATCTGTTTATATATAGCGTATCCTAGACATTATAACAACTTTATATAATTGTGAAGCATAAATGAATTTAAGGAAGACGAAACTTGCAAATTGGGAACTCCCGAAGACTTAACGACCAAGTTAATTTCCAAGGATCGTGATCCTCCTACCTCTGCATATGGTGGAGTTGCAAAAACCCTATACCACTTACGTTGATTTTATTTTGTGCCCCGGATGGTCATACAAAACTAAATCCTACGTTTTTCAATGTGTTATCTCTAAGACTATCAAAGTTCTTAACACCTTGCTACTTGCTCCTATTACAACTTCCCTGAAATCAGAAAGACTCGACCAACGATTATGATATAATCGGTCCTTACCCTCGAAATAAGTCCATTCATATAGCAATTTTGATTGTCTTAGACTATCTCACTATGTTCCTGTTTTTTTCCTTTACGGAAACTACCACCGCCTATCTGTAAACTGCTTAGAAACTAATGTGTTCCATTTTTTTGATTGTTCCGAACTAACTGTCTCAGACAATTGGTCGCAGTTTAAATCTAAATTGTTTGAAACATAAAGAACTAACACCGGTAAATAGCTAAGTGCCAGATTGGTTGAAACATTTGTGAAGGTCAACTGGAAGACATTAGTTCCCTACGACGCGAAATATATCATTTCAAAGACGTCCGTCAATAAATATATGCTTAACTCTAAATTTCATATTATTTGGGTTCGAGCTCGGCTCCTATTTCCCACTTCAGTTTTTTTATGATTCCCAAAACGAATATAGTCTGGCAAACTTCCTCCTTTCGTCCTGTTTTGTAATGGACAAGATATTCTGTATCAGTCGTACTTCCCTTTCCCGTTCTCTTTACCTATAATAATATATTATAGCGTTATTCGAAAATGTATGTTTAATATTTTCAACAACTTCTCAACCCACTTGTTTCGAAAAACATAATTATTTAAAATAATTTTTATAAGTACATCTGACCCTTTCTGGAAGACCGTTTCATATTCTTTTTATTTTCCATATATTTTTGTCTTTTTTTGGGAAACTAAAAAGACTTCTTTTTTATTGATTGTCTTTGGTTATATTTTTTAAATTGAGTTAGTTGGTCTTAATTAGAGTATTGAGTTGGTTGACCGGTTTTATTGTTGATGGATAATTTCTGAAAAAAGATGAGATTCGACCGTTTGAAAAGAGTTCATGGGTATGATCTTTTATCACAAAGAGTTGGTTTGGATTAATGACATAATAAAATTAAAGATTAATTGATCGAAGCAAATAACTAACTGTAAACAACAACATACGGTTGTAAAAAAACATTACGGCAGTTCAGCCGAACGAAACAGACGATAGGAAAACCTCAAAAACCTATGAGAAAAGAGTTGTTATGGATTAGGTAGCTTTAAGGGTTCCATACTGTAAAAAAGGAAAAACGGTACCCTTTTGGAATTTCTACATAATCAATTTACTCACAAACTATAAGTGCCAGCAACTTGAAATTTTCTACAGTTATTAAATGTGTTTTCCCACGCCTGCTTGTAACAAAAAATTTCAAATATTTGTTTTTATCTATATTTTATGGACATTAATTTATAGTAAAACAAACAAGCAAACAAAAGTTTTTCTAAGGAATCGAGTTTTTTGTAGTGCAAAACAGTTTTTTTTGTAATTTTGGAAAGCACAGTTTTCAAATTATTTTCGAAAATGCAATTTTTTTTTGCCCCTCCCCTTATCTGCGAAGATAATAAAAGAAAAAATTTAAAAATATTCACGTATGTAGGGATTTTGCTAAATTGAAACAAACATTTTGTTTTGGTTGTTATATATTCAAATGATCATTGAAGAGGGTTTATAGTAGCAATTTTGAAAAAAAAATAATTTTTGATCTTGTCAATAGAACATAGTGTTATGTAATAAGCAAAAGTAGTGTTAACGTGTGGCGCAAAAAAGCGTTCCCTTCTCTTATTCGTACAATTTCACCAATTTACAAGGTTTTATAACCTCTAAGCCTATATAAACGTAAACTATATATATAAAAATCCTTGTTAATATTAAACAGCTCTTTTAACACTAGATCGCATTTTAATTATAAAATGATATTATTATCTAAAATCTAAGCTTATTATAAATTAAAGTAATTAATTGTTGAAAAAATCGATAACGAACATTTTCAATATATTTAAAAAAAAATTCAAATCAGTTCTCAGTTAACTTTCCAGTAAAATGATTCTAAAAATATTGCTTTTACTTTTGTTCTTCATTTTCGAATGTGAATCAAAAATTACAATCGAACAAAATGATATTGTCGAAGCAGTGACTTCAAAACTTGCTAATATTTTGAACATTGAGGAAGATCTACAAAAACGGAATTTATACTTGATTTCTAATCAAGTTAAAGAGGAAGTTGAGTTCACCAATTCATTTTTACAAAAAGTCAACAAAAATGCTTTCGTTGTTATATCTAATTTCCAAAAGTTAGTCAATTTTAGTAAATTAAGTATAAGAAAACCAGAGTTTGTGATTGTGCCAATGATTCTTAAAAATTTTATATCCAATATAAATCATGCTAGCAAATATGTTCCTATCAAACATGCAAATCTGATTTTTGTAATTCTATTCGAAATCGACAGCCGGGAAACGATAATCAAAATAAATAAAATGTTATTTGATGCTCGAATTTTTAATTTTATTTTAATCTATAAATCAAATTTAACCGAAGAAGTTCAACAGACAACGGCTAATTATTATCAACCGTGGAAATAATTGATCTAAAGAATTTTACCAATATAGATCAAATGTTTTACGATCATCACACAAATCGACATGGAAAATCATTGAAGGTATCGTTTGTTAGTGATGGCTGGAAGGCTTTCAAGTTTGGAAATGAAATCAAGGGAATAAACTCATGGTTTTTAAAATTGCTATGTGAAAAATTTAATGTTACTTATAAAACGGGCCTCAGATTATCAAGACCAGGAGATGGCGGAATCTCTACATTAATGGAATTCTTTACATTAGACGCATGTTATAATAGCCTTTTTCTCAACGACGACCAGGAATTAAGCTACACATACCTAGAAAATGTGATATCAACATATCCACACAAACAATCAACGATTGTTCTACTTTTGCACAAAAAATTGAAAACAATTACATTCTTGAAATCATTTAATTCATTTTCATCGGGGTCACTCGTTCTATATTTATGCTCGATTTTATTACTGGCTGTCGTTTGGTATCTTTTTAAGCAAAAACTTCAACTAACCAGATCGATAACATTGATGAGTCTGGATTTATTCAAAACTTCAATCATGGTAGGAGTTGGACAACGATTTGATTTTGCTATTGAGAAGATTATTGTTATTGGAATACTTTGGATAAGTTTTATATTTTCAACAGCCTATCAAACTTTTATGATAACAGATTTGATAACACCAGCCTTTGAATCAGAAATAGACACCGTTGATAAATTGGAACTTTTAAATATTACAATCAGTAGTCCTGAAATTACAACTTTATTTAAGTTTAAATACTTTTATGATTTCAAAGATCTTTATGCTCGCGAAGCCGAAAATAATGTTACAATCTACAGTAAACTTGCTGAAAATGACTACCAAAGTCGTGGATTTTTAATGTCTGCGGAACATGCGAACAGATTTCTGAAATCATCTTTGAACTATAAAGGGCGAATTAAATTATTCTATCAAATGAAAAATTTACGTCTATTAACTCATAACAGAATATATTCAACGCTATGCTTTCCAACAATAAACAATGTTATTAACAAGCTTTATCAGCGATCGATGGAGAGTGGACTTGAACAATATTGGAAAATCAAAACTTTGCATGATATATGGCAAATCAATCCTACACAATTAGTTACAGATGATGAAGATGATATTGTTTTTGAATTTCAACATTTTTTAAATATAGGACTCGTCGTACTCGGTTGGGGACTAGGAATAAGTTTTCTCATATTTATCGGAGAGATTTTATCTGTTTACATAAAAAAATTTTTATAATAAATTTTAAATGTTTGCAAAAATTTTATTAGCACCTAGAAGTTAAACTAATAATCGCAAATATTTTAGGTTTTATTATCACGGCGAAGTGTAAAATTTAATTTTATAAATAAAATAAATGTGTGTGTGGGTTTTTTTTCTTTAACAAATAATTTAATCATTTAATATTCCTTTGAAGAAATTTATTGAAAAAGTCCAAATGTTGTCCAAAAGTCCACCGTATATTCTTCAGATCATGGCACAATGCCTCAGTAAATTACTATTTGAAACAAAACAAATCCGATTGCATCAAACCGTCAGATAAGCACGCTTCTGAGATCATTGTAACGGTAAGGAAAACAAAAAATAAGAAGAATAAAGTGATTATGGTTCGGTAAAAAGAAAAAGTAGAAAAGCAAAGCTTTCTCCCTTGACTCTTTTGCATATCGAAGTTAAAGAGTTTGAGTTTCTAATAAGAGAAGGGCTTTTTTACCAGCTTATGAAACTCATTCTAAATCCAAACTATGGGGGTCATAAATCTTAGACCTTACCTTAACTCAGGAAGCCTACATCAGTACGCTATACAGTCGAAAAGCCCTAATACCAATAAAATAGTTCAGACTTATTTAGAATACTTGACCACTAGTGTGAAAATACCAAATTCTGGATTAGACCGCTCTTACTCCGGACGCCTAAAAACCATAGACTTCATACTATATTCCAGGTCTGTATTAGAATAGATTCGGAGCTAAAAAGTGTTTACATAGAAGGGATTTATCTATTATACATACTTTGATTTTCTAGTAGAGCGGGTTTCAATAAAAATTAGCAAAGTCGGCAGTTTTTAGCTTTTGAAAATTCATTGCACGAAACGAGACAACTTCTGCTCAGGTAGCTATGTGTTGTTTTGAAACATATTATAATGCCTACTAAACAACATTTTTTATAAAAAATATATTAATAAGATATTTATGGAAATTATAGGCAGATGTTGAAACTTTGAAGTCTTTCATACGCTATCGTCGATTTTCATAAAAAGATATCTATATACTTGATCTAATTCATTGATTAATTGTATTGTATTGTGCATATAATAAAATATTAAAACAATTTAATTTTTAAATTAAAAGAAACTATCATAGTTTTGATTATTTTAATTATCTCTTGTGTAGTTCTCGAAGGTGTTTCTTAAAGGTTTCATTATTTAGACTTGTAGATGTAGAACTTTTCTATGTCCGAACTATAAGATCTCTTTAAACAGTTTGTGATGTGTCTCAGTGGTGGTGGTGTAATGCACAACTTTTACATATGTGGTCGTTCTTGTCGCGGCTGAAGCGATATTGGCAGGATTCATTGCGTGGTTTGACTATAGTAAAAATTTGATCTCAATGTGTAGATGGTCTTCGTACGTCATTATATGGCAGCCAGTTTTCACGCGCAGTGCAGCATTTTGTGATTTTTGCATTTTTCTCCACGATATTTGACTCAGTTGTGGAAATCACACTTGTGGCGCTTACTTGATAATGGAGCTGCCAATGTGGTTATTATGTCGTCCTTGTCTTTTCCCCAACTATTACGAGCAAGGGCTTGCTCATCGTTGCGAGTCTGGAGCGTACTGAATACATTTTTTGTATGGGTTCAAAACGTCAACATTTTATCAAAAACAACACACGAAAATTTTGGTTACCCTTCTGTAGGTATAGTTATTCCTATCACTACGATGTGAAATTGGTCATTTAATGTACGATTCCAAGCCGTGAACAGAGTGGCTGTTCATTTTTCGGTAAAATGTTCGTCATTTCAATGAGCCAGAAGCGTAGCTTGACAGGTAATTATTGGTCACATGTATCTTGAATGTTGGTAAATATTGATAGAAACCGAATTTCATCAGCATTAAAAACTACTTTTATTTCAGCTGATAACTGAGGGATGCTGGCATATACAAATTAGAGATGGTTGATGACAAAACTCCTCCATGCAGTAGTCATTTTTTATCCGTTGGGGTTTTTAGACTTTTAGTTTTGAAATTCCAAAAATGTGTGAAAACCTTGAATAAAGATCTAGGACCAAGCATGTTCGATGATATGGTCTCTTTCCATAGGTTTGGTATCTCAATATAGTAACTGAACCTAATTATCTGAAACATTGAAAGCATGAGAACAATCCAATTTTAAAAAAATGTATTGTAACGACGGCCTTTTTCGATTTTTAATCTAAAATAAGAGTATTCATATATAAAGAAATTCGCTAATGATTTGCTATTTTATTTCGGTTCCGACCTTTAAATTACAACAAACATAAAACCTTTTTTTTGTCATTTGCTTTGTTGTGTCACACAATATCAATTAATAATACATGTTTCTGTCAACATAAATGATGAACATTTTTTTTGTAAAGCTTAGTCATAGTATTCCATGTAGATATAATACGGTTGCCAATTTTATGGAAGGTAGAATTACACCCCAATTACTGACAAAACCTGGTCGTAACAAAACGTTAAAACGTCAAATGAATACTTTCTCCGTTGTACCATCCTAAAAGTTGACATAACTAAGTTGACATAACTATTTCAGTGATCTCGGAATTCCTTACTGTTTTATCGATCGTTTTCTGATTTAAATTACCAATAATAAAAATTTTGCTTTGTAACTCGTATTTAATTCAGATGGTGTAACGGCACACAGCTCAAATCTAAATCCACAAAAAAAAACTAACAAAACAAATTAAGGTTTACCCGGTTTTCTTTTCTATTTTTTAGGGTTCCGTTTTTTATACGGAACACTATTGGTGAGAGTACAACGTGTTTTTCACATTATTTCGATTATCTCGTGAACCATTAATCCGATGAACTTAAAATTTGAGGTGCTTATAAAACTAACTTATCCACACAAGATGGTAGGTTAAAAAATAAATAAAGTTGTGTTCGTTTGTTTTAAAGAGGTACGATGTAAAGCCTTTGAAAACATACATTTCTTTATCGAGACGAGTAGGGTATCATATGAAAGGGCTTCATTTCAGCATTATTTAAAAATATATTTTGGAATTTTACACCTCACCATTTCTTGTATAATTTTGAAAAATGACGTTTTCTGTATGATTTATTACCCCGAATAACTCCGACCCTACTTCATAGAAAATCTTGAAATATATTTGGAATGATAAAAAATTGAGTAGGTTTTTAATGAAAAATATAGAAAAGTGGCAGGTACTCATAACTATATTTATTAAAGGGGTTGGAATGTTAAGGGGTAAAAACATGATTTAAAACCAGGTCATGTGGGGTGTCATTTGAAAGAGCACTTGATTTTAGAAATATTGTTATTTTTTTTAAATTTTGCAATGCATAGTTTTTGAATTATTATCAATAAAGTGACACAAAAAGCTGGTCCCCCCCTTGCATTTCGAGCCTAATTAACAGAAAAATTTGAAAAAATTCACAGAGACAGAAAGTTTGATAAACTCTGAACGAAAAATATAGCGAACTCTCAAATAATTATATTTTTGTGCTTTTAAGGGAGTGGGGTGGGGAAGGGTGAAAAAAAACTTTTTTGACCCAAGCGAGTGGGGTGTCATTTGAAAGAGAACCGAATTTCAGACACTTTGCAATTTTTTTAGAATTTTGCGGTACACAGTTTTTGAGTTATTCTAAAAAATGTGCAAATTCCAGACCGTTCCCCCCCCCCCCTACGTTTCGACACTGATAAACAGAAAAAATTGAAAAAATTCATAGAGGAAATTTGGTTAGGAAATTTGCTATATTTTGAACGAAAATTATAGCGAACTCTCAAATAATTATATTTCAGTGTGTTTAGGGGATGGGTGTAAGGGGGGTAAAAAAAAACTTTTTTTGACCCAAGCGAGTGGGGTATCATTTGAAAGAACCCTTAATTTAAGAAACATTGCAACATTTTTTAGAATTCTGCGATGCACAGTTTTTTAGCTATTGTTAAAATACAAGTGCTATTTTAAGTGTAATTTTACCACCCTATATTTCGACGCTAATTTATAGAACAAATATTCCCTATTTAGACCATTAAAATACTGGTTAAATCTTTCTTTAGCTAACATAAACAGCTATGGATAAGATTTAACCTCATGTAACATTTTTGATCAATGTAGATGTGATTGACATTTACTATTGACGTTTACGATTAAACATTTATTCTGTTATGCGTCCATAGTCTGGCGATATAAAGACTTTACAACATAACTTTATGTCATTTATTTTTGATGTTGTGTTCTTTTACATTCACGGAACCTTTGGCGAGCGAATTTTATTCGCACTTGTCCGACTTTTTAAGAATTCGTAAGGCAACGAAACGGAGAAGATTGTAATGAATAAGATTGAATAATGACATCTCAAAATTAATAAATAATAAATAATAATGACATCCAGCAAAAAAGTATGTAAAAATTTTTTTGAGGCAATTTTGCGGTACAGTTATCGAACCCATCATACTTTCGGTTCTTATCACATTTACGAAATCTATTTTTAGAAAAAATTTTAAAATCATTCCAGTAGTTTTCTAGTTTTTGTCGATTGTGACAACCGTCCAAACATTTTGGTTTTGTTGTTTTAGAATCATCATGACCTAAAAAGTTGAGATATGTCAAAAAAGTCGATACTTCTATAATTCTACATACTTCTCGGTTTAAACTCTGTTAACTTTCTCTTAATAGAATAAAATTAATCAACAATCTTTCAAAACTAATCAAAGTGTACAAACCCGAATATCATAATATGACCTGAATTTTTTTTTTGCAAAAATATCGCGATAGTTTCTTTAATTTCTAAGCTCAATAAATATTAACGTTTATAGTCGATAATTAACTTTTGTAATTTTACACAAATTTAAAAACTTAATTTTATTAAGTAAGAGAACTAGACACTATTACAAGAAAAATTAAAAAAAATTATGTTAATTTATTTTGTTAATAAAATTAAACTTCAATTACTTAAATTAGTTTGTTTTTCTTATTTAAATTTAAGAAAACCAATTAAATGTGAACTTTTAGTGAGCTTCAAATTAGCGTAGGCGTTTTTCTTTTATATTTTTGTGCTGTAAATTTTGATCGATCATATTCGAGTATTAATAGAATAAATAATATAATTTGATTTAAATGAAATTCTAGTTGTCTATTATGATGTAATCAAATTATTCTTAAACGTTATGTTATATTATGTACTAATAACAAAGTGAAATTAACGTATAACCAGAATACAAAAATTATTCACAGACATTTGTAATAAGGAAATATTTATAATATAAAGACTTCAAAAATCAATCGACCTTTTGATCTATAGTTTTCTATGAATTCTTGAAATGGTTTTTATGTGTTTTTTTAGCATACATAAAATATGACAATAAATTCAATTATCGAAAAATTTCTTTTCTTTTTTTCTTCTTCTTCTTCTTTTTTCATGTTTGCTTAAAAGAAATGTATATGTAAGAAGTTTAAGATATGAGGTGAATAATAATATTCTTAACATGGAACATAACCTACTTTTTGATTTATAAAAGAAAAAAAATTATTTAATTTGTTCTTGCATAATCGATTCAAGTTGTTTTTGATATATATGTAAGGAGTGATAAACTGTGAATGTGCGAAAGGTGTGAAGTAGCACAGTAAAATGAATGTATATACACAAATAAATGGTTTCCAAGGAAATGCACCTACATAGGTTGCATCCGCGCTTTACTGTTGCCAGTAAAATATTGTTATGTAACCTCATTTAATTTTTTACTTCCAGAAAAATATTTGTATAAATATAAATATGAAACCTAATGCTTCGAGGTGTCAAGAATTCTGTCTGTGGAAAGTTTTCGAGTTTTCGTCGCACATGACATCCGGTCCGGTCAAGATAATCAAACGTGTGACAAATTCGATGGTCTTTGGATGTTAATGGGTGGTACAGGGGTTTGATCAAGCTATTTGATGAAAACCAAAAAAATCGTTTGATCTAAAACAGTGCTATTCGCAGTCCCTTCAGTTCGCCGTTTTTTTAAGTGTGTGAGTGGAATGACAACGCGATTAAAACTCTCGATAATGGTAAAGTTTTTATGTATTTTCCATCAAGTAGTGTCACTTTTAAGTGCATGAAGGTGCTATAACGACCTAATGATTTTTGAAACGTCATTACCACTGGTTAAATGTGTGATTGTGTTAAAAAACATGTTACCATTTTGCCAGGTGTCGCACCTGCATGTCAAACAATATAATATTACAAAAAATATTAAAAATATTTAACTAAACACTAAAATATAATCGCAATAAAATACAAAACAAAATTGAATTTAACCTCAATTTCCTCTATACAATATTTCAAAAGTAAAGTCTACGTCACATCGTTTCCAAGAAAACGGGTCAAAGCAAAAACATAAAATAAATTTCTCGAGTTTTCGTTGTATAGAAATTTTTAGATTTACCTAGAATATTTAAGAAATTAAGCAGAATTATATGTAAGGAATTCCGTTTTCGAAATGAGAATTAATTTATATTAGACTGCGATAATGCAAAGCTGTGATTTAAGTTAGTTAGCGATAGCATAAATAGATTAAGTGGAATGTGGTTATGTTAAATGAAAATTTATTGTAAACGAAACGCTGTATCGTAAACATAAAACCGGATCTGTAGAAGTAAAATCAGTTTTTGTAAATAAAATTTTAAGTCTTAGTTAATAGAAATATCTTGTGTATTATTTTGGACGCTGTGTTTAAACTGCAAATTTTTTTTTGATGTAATTGGAAGAATATTTTAGATAGGAATTTTATTGCTGTATTGTTTTTCTGTTGTTGTGGAACAATAGCAGTATTGAATACTTAATAAAACCTAGCTTTTTGCTTATTTATCAGTAATCGAATCCAGAAAGTGATTTGGGAATTAAGTTTATCAAATTGAGAGTAATGCCAATTTGATCTAAGGTTAAAAACGTGACAATATTATTTGCTGACCACTAATGAGTGCTCCGTATACACCTTTCGTTTCTTTCAAAAACCGCGAATGTATTTTTGGAATTTTACACCCAAACATCATTTAAAGCATCTTGACCCCGGTCAAGTGGGGTGTCATTTGAAAAAGCACTTGATTTTAGAAACCTAACATTTTTTTTAAAATTTGCAATGCCCAGTTTTTGAATTATTGTCAAAAAATGCTTTCTTTGTATGTAACTAAAATTCGAGCTGCTTTACAAAATTTCTGGTTCCAAATTCCACCGTAACGATCGATTTAGCCGAACTGGTGCTGATGTGGAAATTCTTTAATTTTTTCGGTTTAGTGGTACTTATAGTTGCTTCGTTATTATGGGTAACTTGAGTTTTAACCTAATAAATGATAGTTGCCCATTGAAGGACTTATTGCCATCTCTTTTATTGTTTCATATCCCGTTTGGTGTTACGCGTGAAAATTCACTCTTAGACTTTGCTATCCTACCTAGCCATGAATTCAGGTGGGTAGTTAATTTAAGTCAGTTACCTTCTATATGTGTCCCATGAGGTGATATGTTTTAGTCTGAAATGCCGCAGACCAATTAACAAGTACATCAGCTAAGTGTTATTAATTCACTAATATTATATCACCGGAAAAAAAGTTCAGTTTCGTGACCCTTCAACTCTATGGATGAAATTCGACGATTTTAGATGCCATTGCCAAGCTCAATTCTTCATATTATCTTCATCGGGTAACAAAACGCCCAGATGATAAGAGAATATTTTGTAATTTGTGTAACTATGTCGCTAAGCTTATTGGGGGGCCAAATTCAACTTCTACTGAACCAAGTTAGATACAAAACTACCACCCAAAACCTTATGGTGAAACATTAAATCAAATGGTATCGTTGATTCATCAAACGGCATAGATTCCTCGGTCAATGCCTCTGACTTTGTTGATCATATTTCTAACAGAACTATGAAGAAATTTGTGTTTCCTTTGCCGTATCACCATTTCAATTCTTACGAAGGTTTCAGTTTCACCGCAATTAATGACTGATACTGTATCTACGATTAAACCAATTAAATCTAATGCTACCGGAGTTAACAACATCTCTCTGCGTTTTGCAAAGTTGCCAAAGCCTGTCCTAGTGTCATACCCTACAATTTATTTAACAGCTCCATTAAAACTCGTGTCTTATGAGTCCGTAAAAAAAGATCTATCGTTCCAGCACAAATTAACTGATAAGTACGCATTTCGGAAATATTCAGATTAAAAATAAAATAAAAGGAAAATGGAGACTCTGACGGAACTGTCACTTCCACCACAATAATAGATTTTATTTACATAATTGAATCAAACAAAAAAAGTATATGTGTAAAGGTCACTCTAGGTTTCTTAATTTAAAAATTTTTTTACAGACTATTTTTTTTTAAGTAAAACGTGTTGTGTACAAGAGGGTTTAGATATGTGTCACAACAACAAATAAATACCTTTTAAGACCTAGGTCTAGACCTAGGTCCAGACCTAGGTCCTACAACAACTGGCGTTCTAAGGTGTTGATGAACGCTTTTGGGTGAGGTGTTGATGAACGCCACCTGAGACTAAGGATTCCGGCAAACTATTCCATTTGTCGGAAAAGAAGACAAAGAAGTCTTTCTGCGATCTGCCAGTAAGACAGCGCGGGATAGCAAACATTGCTGTATAGCACCTGTAGATGATCTTTATAAGATTGAAACCGGTAGTACGAAAAAAAATTAAAAAAAAGTTTTAAAATTTAATTCTAAGTTTTAGTTTTTTATTGAAGTGAAGCATAATTATTGATGAAATATACAAGTTCAACAAATAATTTATAATGTATCAAATACTTTAAAAGTTCTTCACGTCACTCCGAAGAAAATATTAATATTAATTTTTTTTATTTTCACCAATTAATAGTATATCATATAATATATATTTATTTTTGTTTACTGCAATATTTTCCATATCTGTTTCTTTTTGATGTCAACTCTCTTTTTTGTTCTCTCCTTTATCATCTCAAACAGTTTTATATTATTCTTATTGTGACATTTGCAAGTATATAATCAACCCACCGTATAAATTCATCATTCAATAAAAAATGTTTAAAATAATCAGAGCAATTCTTGGAGCGGACCGCGATTGCCGATTCTGATAGGAACGTGCTTCTAGAATAAACAGCAATAAGTGATGGTAGACACCTCATCACTATATTTGTTTCTCCTAGTTAGGGTGACAGCGGTGGGATGGATTCAGCATTTTCCCGTTTATCAATTTTAGTCACCAACTTGTAACAAAAAAAACATTAAAACTGATCCCATGCGAGGGATGGATCGATTTTGATGAAATTTTTGCTCAAAGTTATAACACAGAGAAAGCCAAATAGATAAAAAGAATGTAGGAAATTTAATGAAGTAGTGTAATGCTAAATAGTAGGTTGTAATGGGAATTTTTTTTAACACCTATCGGCTTCCACAACATTTTGTTTATTTATCATTAATAAACTAAGCTAAATAGTTATTTCTTCATTACAAAAAAACTGTAAATTTTGCAAACGTTAAATATTTTAATGCTTAGGTTTTTAGGGTACACCAAATTGCTCTGACGAAGTTTTATCTTCCTTGTCAAAATGTACACCTCAAAAACACTCCTATATTTCCAAAAAATAACAAAATTCAATTACTCATCTTCATCTTTCTAATTTTTATTCAAACAAAAAAAACAATCATTTATCGCAAAATGCAAATTATTTTTTTAAATTTATCATTTTTTATTGATTTTTTGATTTGTCTTGAACAACAAAATAAACCGTTAGATCCAAAAAATAATAATAAAAACTTCTTCTTGTTCATGTCTCTCCATCAATCTTAAACTTCATAAAATGTTGTTCGTTAGCATAAGAGATAAATGAAAAAATAATGTGTTGACACTTTATTGTGAATTTAAGAAGAAAAAAAACAACCGTTAAATATTTTTGATGACGTTTCATGACTTTAAATTTATGTCAGAGAAAGGTGTTGTAAAGATATATATCGGGATTTGAACTCAACCTAATTTTTGAAGAAGTTTTGTAGTTGAGGTTTTCAAAAAATTGCTTTGTTGGATTTTAACGCTCCTACAGGTAATAGGAACCCGTTTGGTTTCAGTCAAGTTGATTTCTCTCAAATTTTTTCTATTAAACTATTTGTAAATTTTGTTTTTTACATAACATGTATGTAGGTATGTATATACAATATACATATAATGAGTGATTGCGGAAAATAAGTAAACAACCGATCAAAGAAATTATTAAGCTTTTGAACAAATTATATATGAACAATACAGTTAGTTATGAAATTATCTGAAGTAATCAATCAATAAAATTGCTTTAGAAAGGTGGCGATATTAAAATTAATTGAGATTTGAATGAAAACTGTTCGTAGGTACGTATATATACAACCGCAACAACAGTTGAAATTAAAAAAATGTTATAGAAGATGATATAGCAAGTTTTTTTCGGGGAAAGTGACTTTGAATGTGACTTTAATCTTGTCGTTGTCAACAACGATTTTACAATTGTAATCGAATTTTTAATTCTCTTTTATTGCAATTCAGTAAAGTATGAGATATCGATATACAATTACTGTTTCAATAGAATGTAATACGATCGTTTTGCATAAAGAAAAACAAAAAAAACTAATAAAAAATCATTGTTCAGTGCTTAAGTGACAGACGATTAAGGTTAATATTGAGTTATTGCATACAATTAGTTTGATTTTTATTGTATTTAGAATGTATTTTTTGTAACATAAACAAGAAGCCATTTTTGTGTATTTTTTATATACTTTGATTCATTATCATTATATTTTTATTTTTATTATGAAATTTGAACATAAAACAAGAACTGAATCACTAGTACAAAAGGCAACTCATATCTCGTTAGTAAGAAAAATGTAAAAAAAACTATTGAACATTATCTTGTGACCACTTATATATATATATATACTACAGATGGTTAGGGCTGCGGTTAGGGCGATATTAAAAACGTTATCGAAAATATCGATATAAAAAAAATATCGATATAAAAAAAATATCGATAAAACCGATATGTCGATAAGTATCGATGTATCGATATATCGATAAGTATCAATGTATCAATAAGTATCGATATATCGATAAGTATCGTTATATCGGTAATATAGATAAATATCGATAAATATCGATATCGTCGAAAAATATCTGGTAAATATCGATACATCGTATGTGTAATAGATCTCTGGAATAAAAAACTTCTAACCAACAGATCAAGGTCTTACAGGCTCCAAATGAATTTAATTTGTTGATAAGAGCCCGATACCAAACTCTGTCAAACACCTTGGATATGTTAAAGGAAATGATATGAATTGCTTTTCCGAATTTCTCCATGAAGACTAACATGATGTCACAAGTAGACCGTGCTTTTGGAAGTTTATTTTCAGCATTGCCATTTTGGAAGTTTATTTTTGTGTTTTAAAAATGAAGTACCTATTTATTTTTAAAATGTTGAGACGATTATGGAGAACGATAAACAAAAGAACATCGTTCTGAAAAAATCAATTAGAGAAAATAGTTCCGCTAAAAAGAATATAAAACACTTGAATTTACAAAAAGCTAGCAAAAACAAAATAACACGCAACAGGAAATTGTTGTTTATATTATAAAAAAAATAAACGTAGTCTTTTGGAGAATATGTAAGTAAAAAAATTAGAAAAAATAGATTTTGACAGATCTCACGCCAATTTGTGAATATTTGCTGATCGTGTTATTGTGTGTTTGCTCATAAAGGTAGGTTGTTGTTCTGGAAGTTTGTAGATTCTTTCGTCCTGTATAAAAAGGTCGTGTTAGTGATAGACAGTCAGTATTAAATTGAAAACGATGCAAACACTTTGAGTTTTAACTGTGATACAAGTGAGTTCTAAATGACACAAGTTAGTCGAAGTCTCGAACCAATAAAATTTATAACGCAAAAAAATCAAAGTTATTTGTTATTTTGATTAAACCAAAGAGATTTACTGTTACAAATAGCGTTTGCTTTTAATTTTGTAGCATTTATACACGACTCGTTTTTTAAATACTTACCTGTGTTTTTTAAAATGCAGAGAAAATTGTATACTATAATTAATTTACATTATTTGTTGTGTAAGGCTCATTCCATAGATTAGCTCAAGCTCTTTGTCAAACTCTTTCATTTTACTTTCACATAGCCATTTTTATTGGCAACCGCCTGAACATCTTAACAACCTTTTTTTTTATTAATTATTTATGTTAGATGAGTTTTAAAAAATTTCAAAATTATCCACAACTTCCCCGTCTTTACTATCTGCTACAGAATCAGAAGTTTCATTTTGGAAGGTAATCTGTGGTAATTCAAGCGATATCACTGTATATTTTTAAAGCATGTTTTTTGCAATTAATATTAAATCAGGTTATAACATGCTTGCTTCTTCTAATAAAAACTCACGAAAGCGTTCTAAAATTAAAAGTTAGAATTAGTTTTGGAAATGAAAACTAAAATTTCGTAAATTTTTCCATCGTAATATTAAATAAACTGACTTTGTGTTTATGACTCGCAATTCTCTATTGGAAAACTTCCTAAACTATATACGCGTATTGCATGACCATTTGTTGAATTGAGTCCAACGATTGATACTAAAACATTCCAAGATTCAAAAGGATAAAATTAAAATTAGATAAAAATCTTTAATTAAAACAAATTCATTGAAAACAAACTAAAAACAAATTTTAAACACGGAATGGTAAATTTTATGAACTAACCTTAACCTACGCCGCTATTATTAATAAATGGGAGAAATCAGATAAATTGTCTACATTCCCAACGCACGTTCGTTTGACACAATCAACTATTAGTGACCAATATATGGTAAGCAATACAATCTAGTGTCAAAACGGCAACTACTTTTTACATATAACTTAATTGTGGTCTAAAAATTTGATTGATATTTTTGCATTAGAAGAAAATACATAGTTTTGGTGGCTCTATGGTAAGAGCCGACCTCGACCACCAAGCGCCTTTTCATACTTTTGTTTTTTAACTCAGGTGCACCCGAATTTATTAATCCATTTATCGTTAAAATCGTTATAACGATTCTGTTTATTAGTTTAGTATCGATAAGCATTCGTAACTACCTATATAGAAATTGGTTTTGCCATCGTAAAATAATCACCAGACTGGATTGTTTAGTACAACCTCACATTTGGATGCCATATATTCATATTGGTTTAGTTATGAATTCATAATGGTCCCTAGAAGGGCTGGGACGTGACGACTTATGCGTACGATGTTGCTATACGCTTATTCCGCAAATATTCTGGTACTCTCCAAATGGGGCGATAACTGTGAATTCGGTGTCAAGCAACAAAAATCAAAATTAATCTCTTCTCTAAGCGCAAACCAACCAAATTTGACCCCTAGTTCTCAATAGAGTCAGCCTGAAAGTCTCAAAAATGTTTGATTTCATAGGACTTATTCTGGACAGCGTATTATTATCTATGACCACTACCCTTGGCACTTCTGGCTACTGTTGTAACGGAAGCCTAGAAAATAGGCAGGTGATTGGTTTTATTACTCGTTTTCAGACCACTGTTCTTCAATTATCGCTAGTTTTACATCCAATCAATAAACCGGAATTGCAAAAGAAAGGATGAGGATTGCTATGGTTTTTGAGATATCGTTCTAACAAACAGGATTGAAACCTTCTCAGACTGTTAAACAACTCAACAGATTGGTAAGGAATTTAACGGCTATGTTTAATAAGTCTCTAACAATTGCTGCCCCACTAAAAATAGTAGACATTCCATGATGGAACCTAGAGCTGACTAGAGCTGGCTACTGCGCAATAAACATCAAAACCTCAAGGGAGCAACGAGACTGTGATCTTTATAAAAATGGTATCAGAGAATATGAAAAAGAAATACGAATAACCAAGAGGAAATTCTGGAGACTCTTTTGTGAAAAGATTGAGGAATCTACGGAAGCTTCTAAGCTCAGAAAAATTCTTGCAACCAAACCAACATTACTAGATTAAACATTACTAGGTTAAATTGGATGATATCTAAACTTCAAGTATGGACAATATCCAAATATCAATAGACACACAGTTGCCTCAGGATGCGGCTAAACCTCGGGAAGTAACAAGTCTTTGTCAATTTGAATGCACACAAAATCGATTGACAGAGTTAAAGACTCTCTGAAAAACTCTTAATTGGCATCATAACGATTTCAGATCTATTAGTCTACCAACTTTTCTCCTTAAAACACTGTAAAGACAGGTTGACTTTCTTTTTCTTCAAAGCATTAAACCAAACAACCTGGCAACCGCATAGCTTATAGAAAAAGTAAATCTATGGATACGGCTCTGCATTCTCTAGAACGTAACATCGAACATTCTTTACAGCATAAATAATACGTTCAAATGTGTTCCTTGCTTTCTTGGATATCGAGAGATAATTCAATAACATATTACCTGGAGCTATTGCAGAGAGACGGAACTAGATGGAATCATTTCAATGGAATCAATCTCGGCTTCTGTGGAACTTGGAAATTAACAGGTTTATTAAAGAACTGGAGATAGAAGATTTCAAAGTTACGAACTACAATGTCTTAATATTCGTATCGTGTTAATTCCCGATTACTTTATATGAGCGATATGCTTTATATGAGCTACAAACAAAATACCTTGGTGTCCTACTGTAACCTCCTAAACTTAACTGGAAACCAAATAATAGGTGAAAAAACAAAAAAAGCGTTAGTATAAAAAGCCATGGGAATAAGATGAGGTCTTGCAACTTTTATATCCCAAAAGATTTACATCTCTGTGGGTAGACCGATCCTAATGTATGTATAGTATGATCGAATGACTTCACTGTGGACTGTGGTAGCAACCTGTAATTGGTAGAAAAGATTGCCCAGCCTATCCTGTTCACGTGTGGGGCGATACGTTCAACGATCACTAGGGCGATGGAGGTCATTCTGCATCTTCTAACCTTCAATCTTCTGGGTCTACAGATAGCATCCAATACCGCACTTTGACTCCATGCTACGTCACAATGGATCTGCAGTCGCATCGGACACTCCGAAATCCTGCACGAATAAGGACTCAACCAACAGAACATCGACTATATCCCTCGTAGATTGTGCTTTGAAAGTGGTTTCAGTACTTTTATACCCTCCACGGAAAGTTGAAGGGAGTGAGGCCTGGCGAAGGAGGATGTGCTGCATAACCATATCTCAGCATATACTTTAGAGAAAATTTGCAATTTATCGTGCCTCGCAGGATTTTTTAAGGGACACATGCAAGGCAGGTGCACGGATAAAAATAAAGCTATGATTGCAAGTCATAAGTTTTATATAACATAATTATAAATATTTATTCCCGACAACCACTTTTTATAATATTATTGCAATATCCATGACTTTAAGGCATTCATTTTTATGAATACTTAGTCATGGAATATAAAACGTTAGCATAAAATTTTGAAAAAAACAAAACAATGATTACTATTGATAAACAATGAATATCAAAATTATAATTTTTCATGCCTGATAATCATTTAATATTTAAAAATGTGCATATAATATAACTAGGAAGCATGAAATTTTATGAATAGTAAGGTATAAAATAATTCATCCCATACATCATCACTAAATAATAATGTTTGTTTTTCGGTTATTTTATATGATTTGTAGGCATTGAAGAGTATTCTTTATAAGTACGATTTTTAATTTTTGTTTTTTCAACTTTCTTCGTGAATTAAACAATTATTAAATTTATAATTTAATAAAAATATTTTATTTTCTAACAACTTATTTCACTTCGTGAAGCTTCGTTTTGTTTCTTGTATATTACTTGGCATATCAAAAGGAAGTTATTGTCATATCATTTCATTATATTACAATACCAATCGGTTCGATTAAAAAAAGTCTAGCGACAGGTATATCCCCTAGAAAAAGGTAGATTTCTTGATCAGACAGATATGCATACAAGTAGAATCAATGCATCAAATTAGTTAAAATCAAAAAACTAAGTAGAAACGGAATTATCCAACAAATTTCAATTTCAACTACAACTATACCATCAACCATAATTTATAATCAAACATTATCAAACAATTTTAATTCAAAATCATCTTTATTGTGGTTTTTTTTGTTCTATTTAATCTTTTTCGAACGGTTACTTAGTGAAAAAAATAAAAACAAAAGAGAATTTGCTAGTTTTCCTATGGTATTAAATGGCTTCAGATTTGTCTACAATAGGTGCATTAAATTGCTTATAAAAATGGAACCTTTTGAGTTAGAAAGCTGGAATTTGGTGAGGCTATAGTTTAAAAGAATACTTAAAAGTTAAAATGAATTTAAATAACATAAACTGAAACACGATGAAAGCATTGCCTTTTGCGTTTGTTTTCATTTCAACATCCCTGGGGCCTCTACTTTAGACCTGAACTATATTTTTTTTAATTTTGGAAAGATTTATATTGTATCTTTGTGTAAAAAAGTTTTCAAATTTGAGCTTGGCCATTTGGCCACAAACAAATTTGGCAAATTTTTAAAACAGCTAATTTTGCAGGAACCTGGAACGCCAAGGTTGTAATTTGGATAACAATGATAGAAATATGTTCAAATATTCAATATTTATAAATTTAATTAAAATATTATGATTCAAACGGAAGTTATAGCGTCCTAGATTATTCGACTTTTTAGGGTCTAGCCGCTTAACTGGTATCCGGATATGGCCAGTCCACGAACTTGTCCTAGATATTATTTGCCGAAACATATACAAAAAGTTATTTTGTTGTAGCTCGAAAAATGCGACCGTGAGAGTGCAGCCAAATTCCCTTATATCTTATTTCGTTATATATATGGGTAATTCTTTTATAAACCGAACACCTTTATGACCGACCCATTTTTGATTTGGCTGAAATTTTTTTTAGGGGTTTTTTATCGAAAAAAAAGATATACGTGTTCGAGGATTTTTTTTGTTTTTGGAAAATAGAGCTGTTTTAAATTTTGAGAATTTCGAAATTTTTGGCTTGAAGACTTATTTTCAAAAATTCATAACTTTGGTTTTATAGAAGATAAAAGCTTTTTCTTTTTTTATTTGAAAGTTATAAATATAGTTTTTTGAAAATAAATATTTTTAACTAAAGTTATTAACAAATTCCTATTGTTATGAACAAATAAAATGTTAAAATTAAACTTTAACTATTTAAAATCAATTTTTAGCCATTATCTAGAATAACTAAAGAGTGTTTAGTGTAATCATCGTATTCTACGTTCAATTTTCAATAAGAAACGTATATTTAGCTAATGAAGAAATAAGTTTTACTGTTACAAATAACCTAATTTTTCCAGCGCCGGACAACAAACATTTATAAAATTTTTTCTCGTCTCGCGCTCGATAAATTAGTTTATTTCTAACAGTAAAACTCATTCCTCCATTAATTGAATACACGTTTCTTATTGAAAATTGAACGTAGAATTCGGTGATCATACTAAACACTCTTTATTTTTGTTAGATAATGACTAAAAATTGATTTTAACATTTTATTTGTTTATAACAGTAGGAATTTGTTAGTAATTTTTATAAATAACACTTTTTTTTTAAATTGCATCTCTATTCTTTAAAAGAAAATAGGCAAAAAGTGTCAATCTTTGCCAGAACCAAAGTTATGAATCTCTGAAAACAAGTCTTCAAGCCAAAAATCACAAAATTCTCGACATTTAGAACCGCTCTATTTTCCCTAAAAAAATCCCCAAACAAGAATATCGTTATGTTTAAATAGAACCCGTTACAAAATTTTCAGCTGAATCAAAAATGTCTTAGTCACATTTTGTCCTAATCTGTTCGCTATGTAAAAGAATGACCCATATATATAGATTTTTTTGTCGTCCCGCGCTCGATAAATTAATTTATTTCTAACATTTACTGTTATTCTCATAACTCTCTTATCATTTCTCCATTAAAAAAAACACTTTTTTTATAGGAAATTGAACGTTGAATAGGATGATTATATTAAAAATTAATTTCATGGGTGGGCCCCGCCCCCATTAAACTAAAATTTTAATTTAACATTTTATTTGTTTATAACAATAAGTTGTTCGTTAATAACTTTAGTTGAAAATATTTATTTTTAAAAAATTCCATTTTTTAACTTTCAAATAAAAAAGAAAAAGCTTTTATCTTCTATAAAACCGAAGTTATGAAGTTTTGAAAATAAGTCTTCAAGCCAAAAATCACGAAATTCTCAAAATTTAAAACAGCACTATTTTCCAAAAAAAAAATCCTCGAACACGTATATCTTTTTTTTCGATAAAAAACCCCTTAAAAAATATTTCAGCCAAATCAAAAATGGGTCGGTCAGATTTTGTCCAAATCTGTTCGGTTTATAAAAGAATTAACACCATAGAAGAAGAAAGAACCCATTATATATAAACTTTTTTTTCATTTTTATTTTCCGTCTCCGCTTATCATATATAGTCGTTTGCCACCAAAATTTTTTCGAAATTCTGAGATGAAGCACTCCAATAGGTAGATTTTTATATGAAATCTACCTAAAACCACAAAATAATTATATTAGAACCAACCGGTAATAGAATCAAACGGTATTTATCTCTATTTATTGATAGTGAAGAAACTGTCGAAAGGTATTTTATAGTCAAAAATTATTGTTCTATATGCAACTTTATTTTATGAATATAGATTTTATTTTTCAGGGAAAGTTCAAAATATATTAGTAATAAATATTAACATACATTTATATTATTTATTTTCCTAAATTGTAAATATCTAAATAATTTTTATAAACTATAAATGTTTATTGCTGATAACCACTTCTTATAATATTATTGCAATATCCATGACTTTAACGCATACATTTTTTTGAACACGTGGAATAGAAAAACCTCGCATAAAATATTAAAAGAAACGAAACTGTGATTACAAGTCACAAACAAATAAATAACAAAAATATAATTTTTCATACCTAATGATCATGTTGTATTTCAAAATGAGCATGAAATAGATCTAAATAATGGATAGATTTTAAAATTCACTAGACATTTTTGTGGAATTTGAGTTGTATATATATAAACTACAAGCGAAATATAATTTCATTCTGTTAGTTAATGATCATTGGGTAGCTTCTGTAAACATAATCTTTAAAACGTATGGGTATGACTATTAAAAGTAAGTGGTGTGGTGTTCCCTTCATTCAAATGATAGATAAATGTAAATACACGATAATAGTAAATATAATTGAAATATATGTATATGACAGGTTTAGAAGACTTCATCAAATGCTAGGAATATGAAAAAACCACTAACCCTGGTTAAATGATTATTTATTTATTTCCTAAGCGACATAAATTTATGAATTAGAGGCATGATTTTTTATAAAAAGTAGTTATATTTTGTTCTCTAATAAGTATACAAATTTTGTACAGCCAATTTTTTTTTGTTCCTACTGGTCATGCTATGTACCCAATATTCATAAAATTATGAATAATATTCATAATAAGCTCCATAGTAATTTTTCAAAATAGTATTCCTTATAAGTATATAATACACCTGGCTTATTCATGGTTGAAAATCAACGTAATTTAAGCATGAAATATACCCTATTAAGCATAAAAAACCTAGATTTCTGTCCGTGCATAAGGTTTATTCTATACCTGTAAAGCTAGGAACAGAAATACGTGTTCTATAATTTTTTATTCCTAAGCGCCATAATTTTATAAATAAGAGGCATGATATTTTACAAAAAATATTGTTCCTTATAGTCATATTTTGCTATCTAATAAGTATACAATATTTTTTCAACAAAGTTATTTCTCTATTCCTAATTAGTCATGCTACGTACACTATATGTATAAAATTCATAGAGTAATATTCATAATAAGCACTTTAGTGATTTTTTGAACAAGTATACCTTATAAGTATATAATACACCTGGCTTATTCACGGTTGAGAATTAACGTAATTTAAGCATGAAATATAACCTATTAAGCATAAAAAAAACCTTGATTTCTATCTGTGTGGGGACGGAGATAGTGAAAATGTTTAAGTATGGGTCCAAAGTAGAAGGTTTTATGGGTGAAGCAATTTTCTCAGAACAGTTAAATATTAACCTTTCTTTTCGTCTATCGGACCTCCTCAGTGTACATCAGGCCAAGGTGTCATAGGCTTGTCATGGTTGAAGCATAATGTAATATCAAATAGAGATGTCAACATCTATGTGGACACCCAAGCTGCATTAAAATTGCTGAATGCGGTAGCAACGACATCAAAGTGCAGGTGATGGTTAAACACCAGCACCTGCAAAACACACAGAAAAATCTGGCCCAGATTAGACCTGCAGCGTTACAAAGAACTGATATCCATGAGTAGGCAGGATATATGTGCTTTGGTAGGAGTCATCACTGATCACTGGATCACTGGATCCTTGGAGATTAAGCTAAAAGACGTAAAGATGAATAGAAGGACCTATTCTGGATAGAAAACTAAGTTCGGAACCCAACAACCTGAAAACGAAATTGAACTTCTTTGGGCGCATACACTCCGAACCAAGATAAACAAGTCAACCATATAAGAGTTAAAAAATACAGCTCAAAGATAGCACACATAACATATTTGCCAACATACTCGGACCAATATCATTATCAATCAAACAACTCATATTTTTTAGACCAAAATGTCAAGCGTATAGACACAAAATTTTGTAAAATCGATCTTTTATATATTATCGTATGCTTGATAATATATACACAACAACAACACGAAACAAAAAAATCAACAGCAGAAAAAACTATATAGAATTAAAGTTTAAATAACCGTTAAAATTACGTAAAAGAAGTAGAAGAAAAAAATTTTACACAATAAAAATCTTGATTTTTTAATACAATTTTTTTCTTTATGTCAAGACAGTTTTAAGAAATAAATAAGAACTGCTAGCTAAGGAAAGAATTACAATAGTTTTAATTTTTTAATAAATTTGATATTTTAGTTTTTTGATATAAGAATTTTGATGAGGTTTTATTTATTTTTATTATTTAACTATTCAAAGGAGAAGCGATCGTATAGTCATAAGAAAGTTGATGATCAAGCTTTTTTTTTTAAATTAATTATCGTTGTGCTAATTAGTTAAAAATAGCTCGTATTGGTTAGATATAACTTATAACAGTAAAAAATAATCAATAACCTAATTTCTTTATAAATAAACTTTTAGCTATAGATTAATAATTAAAAATACCAAAATATTAACAAACTATCAAAATAATCGGTGAACAGATAATTGAGGTTGATCGTGTCATACAAATTTAGACCAGATAATATGAAAGAATGACTGACAAAAGATTAACCTTCAATACTAAAATCCATTTCAGTTGTTTTTGGATTAAGTTTAAAATCACGATCAAATAATTGAAGATCACTTTTACTATTAAAATAATTTTTTAACCAAAAATACAATTGATAAATATGTATGTACTTTGAAAGAAAAAAATCGGGCACTACAACCCCTAATTTGACCGTCTTTTATTTTTATGCCTAAATTTAAGGTTTTTGTAACAGAACAAGCAAAGTGCTTATATTGAGTGATAGACAGACATCTACCACTTTTAACTTACTCCTTGTACATAAATTGGTTAAGGTTAAGTAATTTAAATCAATCCGCTGTATATTTGTTAAAATCGTTTAAGTGAAATTAAATTTAAAAATTTGCGATCATAGAATACAAAATAATGAATACAAAAAAATTATGTGTTGTGTAACGATACTGTTCCTCGCGGTTACCGGGGTTTCTCAATTCGGCTGTGAGAGTCATTTGCTTGGAACTGTTGTAGTATCGTACCTACGATGTTAAAACACAAAAAAAAATTGCAGTTCAAAATAACCATAGATTCTGGAATCCTTGCTGTCAAATCATGAATGCTTTGGGCCCTCCCTCGATTTGTGGACTTACTCCATCATCACTATCTCATGTTAGCAGTTAAAATGGTGAACAAACAAACACCATAATCTCAGTTTCAACGGAAGGAACAATTTATTATCAAGCAATCAAAATAAAATTCTGACTAAACAAAAACCAATGTAGGACTTATATATAAATATACAATATAATAGTAAATAAAAATACAAAAACAAAACACTCACTCTAAATGTAAGTACAGCGAGTTGACAGGTGTTGATGCTGGTGTAACGACTCAATACTCTGATTATGGTAACGTCTTATTTAATTGATAGTGCTGGTGAAACGTGACGATTTAAAATTGGTTATAGTTGACGCCTGTTGTTGGTAACCTCTTCGATAATGCTGGTAAAAACAATTTTAAATTGCAATGATGTTATCGCCTGTTATGGTTAATGTCTTCGATAATGCTGGTGAAACGGTTTTAAATTTTAATGATGTACAACGATTTTAAATTGTAATGATGTTAACGCCGGTTATGGTTAATGTCTTCGATATTGCTGGTGAAACGGTTTTTAAATTGTAATAATGTTAATGCCTGTTATTGTTAAATTCTTCGATAATGCTGGTGAAACGGTTTTAAATTTTAATGATGTACAACGATTTTAAATTGTAATGATGTTAACGCCGGTTATGGTTAATGTCTTCGATATTGCTGGTGAAACGGTTTTTAAATTGTAATAATGTTAACGCCTGTTATTGTTAAATTCTTCGATAATGCTGGTGAAACGGTTTTAAATTTTAATGATGTACAACGATTTTAAATTGTAATGATGTTAACGCCGGTTATGGTTAATGTCTTCGATATTGCTGGTGAAACGGTTTTTAAATTGTAATAATGTTAACGCCTGTTATTGTTAAATTTGTTAGTATGGACCTTTCGTACAAAATAATATTAATAATATTGCTACGGGATAGCGCTTATCCCCACAGAATCCTAAATTTGGGAATCTCTTATTATCTGAAAAAAATCTAGCCTATCATTCCAAAGGGGAACGAGGAATAAATAAAAAAATTAATATATTTACTGTAAGTACCTTAACTTATAACTGTTGATTGAAGATTTGGTCTATGTGTTCCAATTCCCTTGACTAATCAACCAACTGTATTGGATGAACTAATTTGTGAACATCAGTTGCTGCTGCTGAATTACACCTTCGTTGTTCGAAATGCCCAATTGAACATTGCCTTTAATCCTTTAACTTTCCACTTCATATTTTGCTTAAAATCCATACGGTTTCTACAACCGGAAAATCCACCATACACTCGACTGTTTCTAACTGTGGTAATATGCTTCGATCACTGTTATCCTTACTACTCATACTTTCGATAACATCATTGGATACTTTATTTTTCATGTACTGCCACTTTTATAAAGCAATCTTTTTCCTTTATGATAAATTAAGTATAAACTTAATGATAACAGAATGAAACACTTTTAAAAAAATATATATATATTTCATCCAAATCACACACTAGTGAAAACAAAGTTAACCTTTTTTCTGTATAAATTAAAACAATTTCTTTTTAAACTCAAAATAAAATGGAATTAGTATTTTTTCTTTAATACGTTTTATTGAGTGTTTAATAACAATCTCAATTCAACATTTTGGTTGAAGACCCAAAAACAGAAAAAGAAAATATTTTCAAACAAAAATGTGTTTTTGTTAATTCTTTTTGACATCTTATCATGTCAAAATAGCTCGGGTAATACTAAAAAGAAATTCAATAAAGATTAATAACGACATCTGTTTGTTAGAATTGGAAATAAAAATTTAGTACGTTCGTTTGTTTTTTATAGTACAATTGAAATTTAACTAGCAGTTAAGTATTAGAAAATTTTAAATTATTGTTAATGTGAAAATGAATGGAAACTAATGAAATACATTTTTATTGAATTGAAAACGAAGATGAATTTGGTTTTATTATTGTTTTGCGATTATTGCGATCGTTACACCATGAATTCAAGGTAGAAACCAAGATTTTTACTCTTGAAATCACAAAAACGTCGCCATCCCCTCCATGACAGAAAACCACCGAACTACTTCCACCTATTAAACTGTATCTGGGATCGAGATACCAATGGTAACCAGCGTCAGGGTCGATGATCAATTTCAATACTCATGAAGTTCCTAGGAACTATCAGTGAGTACCGAAATCGATCATCCATCCATCTAACGTCAGCACCATTGAAACCTCGATACAACCAGTAATATATGATGCTGAAGATGTGAACCCCAGAGACGACAACCAGCCAGAGGAACGACCCTACCTAACGAACAGACATCATTCTCTGATGTCTTTCGCGTGATGGACTCCAAGACTCTTACCGCTCATATCTATGCACTCATAGAGTACATTTCCAATCTTAGTCTTAATCATTGCAGGTAAGAACTTTGGAGCCAATTTTGCCGAGAACTTTTTGGTAGCGTCACTCAAATGATGTTGCCGTACAAACACACGTTGTTGTGGTTGAAAAGTCCGTAGTTTAGATCGCAGGTTGTACTGATGTTGCGATTTCTTGAAAGCTGCTTTTAAATTTTGTTGAACCCGGTTCCTAAGCAGAGTCAAATGATCAGTGCGTTCCATTTCCTCACCAGCATCTTCACCAAGCTGATGTAGTGATCTCAACAATTGGTAAGTATTCCCATCCGAAACTGGATGTTGACCAAATAATAAATAGTACGGTGAGTACTTGGTAGCTGAATGTACTGCAGCCCGCAGTGCATACGCGATTTCACCAATTTGTGAGTCCCACTTGGTATGTTGACCTTTAAGGAACGCTCGGATTGCTGCTAAAACTGATCGGTTGACCCGCTCTGACGCGTTACTTTGAGGACTATAGACACCGGTCCTAATGTGTTTAATGCCGAAATCTGACAAAAGATTTTGAAAGTTCCTACTAGTGAACTGTTTGCCATTGTCACTGTGTAGAAACTCTGGTACCCCATATGTAAGAAACACTTCATTCCTTAGAAAAGCATTCACCTTCGGTGAAGTTGCGTTTCTAAGTGGTTTCAGTAGTACAAACTTCGTAGCATGATCCAGAACTATCAGTAATACCGTATTCCCAAGTGTAGAACGAGGGTACGGTCCCAAAAAATCTATATAGACTCTCTGCCATGGACGTGCTGTTTCGAATTGATATTGCATCGGAGGACGCAATATCTGATTCGTGGCTTTTGTTTGTTTACATGTGTCGCAGGACACAACATAGTTGTGTACCTGTGACGCCATGCCCGGCCAATAATAAAGACGTCGAAGTAATTCTAAAGTCTTTTTAACACCTCCATGAGCAGCAGTACTATCATCATGATGTTTCTGAATCATGTTTGAAGTCATCGGTTTTGGTACCCAGAGCTTCCACACAGGAACATCGTTGGGTATTGCATCAGATCTTGGCTCAATACGTATGTATAGCTTATCATCCACGACTTTAACTGATGGAAAGTCCTTAGGAGATGATTGAACTTTAGCTATCATATCCGTATATTCCTTGTGCCGATAACCTTCATTGTCGATTTTGATCTCATTAATGTGATGTACTAATGCTTCCGTCAATTCTTCGTGTGTATCGTCATAAAGACGAGATAGAGCATCAGGGACTATATTTTGGGTACCTTTTTGGTGGACAATGGTAAAATCCATATGTTGGAGTTTTAGGCTCCACCTAGCCAGACGACCACTCAAGTCTTTCTGTGACATAAGCCACTTCAGACTTGAGTGATCAGTCACAATTGTAAATCGGTGACCTTCAACATAGCCCCTGAATTTCTTCACACTCAGAATTGCCGCAAGACATTCAAGCTCAGAAACAGAATAGTTTCGTTGAGCTTTATTAAGTTTTTTCGACATGAAGGCTATCGGACACTCTTGTCCGTCTTCGTCGATCTGATACAGTACACTACCTATCCCTGTCAGACTCGCATCGCATCTAATAAAGAACTCTTTATTATAATCAGGGTTTACTAATACCGGTGCTGTAGTCAGCAATCGTTTTAAATTTTCGAAAGCAGCTTGCGCTTCCAATGTCCATTTCAATTTCCCAGAACTTTTCTTTAATAAATCTGTAATCGGTGATACCACGCTTGCATAATTTGGTATGAAACGTTGGTACCAACCAGCCATTCCCAATAGTCTACGTATTTGTTTCACTGTTGACGGAGCTGGATACTCAGCAACAGCTCTTACCTTGTCAGGGTCTGTTCGAAGACCATCTTCACCAACCAAAAATCCTAAGTATTTCACCTCTCTCAGAACAAATTTGCTTTTCTTGAGGTTTATGGTTAACCCAGCCGCTCTTAACAATGAAGAGACTTTGGACAGCAACTCCATATGTTCCTGGAACGTGGAAGAGACTACCAATAGATCATCTAAATAAACAAAGACATTTTCGTGATATTGATGTGGTATCACTTTGTGCATTAGCCGACACATTGTCTGGGGAGCATTGCACAATCCAAAGGGCATAACCCGGAATTGATACAATGGACGACCAGGCACTGTGAAGGCTGTCTTGTCTCTAGATGCTTCTGCCAGAGGAATCTGCCAGAAAGCATCTTTGAGATCAATACTTGAAATGTACTTTGTACTATTTAGACGACCTAGTAAGCCATCAATCAAGGGAAGTGGGTAAGCGTCCTTTTTCGTTAGTGAATTGACACGACGGCTATCAATACATAATCTGTTTTTACCAGATTCTTTTTGTACCAACACCACTGGCGAGCACCAAGAACTGTTACTCTCTTCGATCACGCCCATTTGAAGCATTCGGTCAAGTTCAGCATAGACCTTTAGTTGAACAGCCGGCGATGTGGGATAATGCCTCTGTTTAACAGGTGCATTATCACCAACATCGATGACATGTTCAACCAAAGAAGTCTTTCCGAGTCCAGACACTTCAAATGACGGGAAAGAATCCTTGATCATATCCAGTTCTCGTTGCTGGTCAGTGGTGAGGTTATGTATATTTAAATTTTGTGGCTCTGTACGAGTCAGTTCACTAACAAATGAAGGAACAATACCAAATTTCTCCCAGAAATCTATGCCCAGGTAGAGCTCTTCTCGTAGTCCAGGGACAATATGAAACCGCATTGGTTTAGTGGAGCCATTCACAGTTATTGGAACTTCTATGTAACCCAAAATTTTATTTGCAGTACCATCTGCCGTACGAATACACGAAGTGTACTTACGGTAAGTTGTACCTGCTGACTCCAATAATTCCAAGGAACTTCTTCCAAGTATTGTGATTGACGCTCCACTGTCCAATAGTCCTGAAATGTGTTTGTCCAAAATCCTTATTGTTAATCGCGGCCGAGGATCCTTTGTTTCTGAAAGGATAGATGAAATACAAGCTTTACGAAATAATTTCCTCATCCTCCAATATCTAATATTACGTTCTAGACGTCTAAAATACGTTCGATGTAATGATGGGAAATTAAATGTACTAGGTGATTTTATTCTGGTTTCCTGAGTGGTGATCGATCGTCCTGCGTTGCTACATCTCTCGTCGTTTTCTTCGGGCTCATTGGATGTTGAACCGAGGGTACCATCCCCGAAGCATGTACTCTCGGACGGTAGTTTAACGACGGGTGACAATATGAACAATTTGCATATATAACATCCGGCTTGTTACATTTCCAACAATATAGTTTAATTCTATTCTTAGAGCACTCAGGAGCTCGATGACCGTTTACTCCACATCTGAAACACACTATTGGTTGTCTGGATATTGATGGACCAGGTTGACTGTTGTCAGAGGTTATGCTAGGTCGCTGCAATATCCGTCTCTGTGTTGAATCCACCGCATCAATACATCCATGTTGTTCTGGTTCAGCATCCACCTCATAATCATCCATTTGCTGTACCTCGCTAATTCTTAAATTTGATGTTCTGGTTGGAACTGGTGTGGACCACAAACGTTCAAACTTCTGACATAAAGTCCGAAGTTCATCCATTGAGTGTATTGTTGCTGCTAATGTAGCATTTTTGAGATCCACACTCAGTCCCTCCCGAGCAATCTCTAGCATTTCACGATCAGCAAATGGACGTGCTAAGCGACGGTTTAACGAACCAATCTCCACCAGATATTCGTATACGCTCTCCTTGGATTTTTGTTTACGGTTCAGAAGAACGCGCAAGATCGCCTTATCATCAGTTAGCGTACCGAAGGTCTGTAGGAGTCCCTCCCTTAGCACTGGGTAGGTCACCACCTCATATTCATGAGTTAAATTCAAATAGTATCTGTCGGCCGCTGCTTTCAGATACCGTGGTATGATAGACCTAAGGTCGTCCCATGACACACGGTCTCTTCTGGCAGCCGCCTCCACTCTATGAATGAACTCATGAATATCAGGAGAGTGACCATCCCCTGTGAAGGTTGGAACCCAATTTGAGTCATAACGACTCAAATTGTTCCCACGAACCCCTCGGTACTCCACTGGTGCTAACGCTGGAGCCGCGTCACGCCATACCTGAGGAGGTTGGTTGTATGGTGGTGGTGCTGTTAGTGGAGCTGGTGGATATATTGGTGGTAGTTGTACCTGTGGTACTGATGGATAATTTAATTGTGGTTGTGGTTGTACCAATGCTGGATTGTTATGTGTATGTTCAGACTGGAGTGATGGACCCAATTGTGGTATTGCAAAGTCCTCGGCTCTCAACCCAGATTGCTGGAAATAAGCCGGTGGTAATTGATCTGACCGTCTCTGATGTTGCTGGTTTGGACGATTCAGACTATTTATTGTTTCCGATATTGGCCGTACTGGGATCGGTGTGGATCTCTCATCTGGTTGAAAAGCAGGTGAAGCAGGTGGAGCAGATGATACTCCTGGTTTACTCTGCATAATTGGACGTGTTGATAATGATCCTATTATACTCCAAGCGCGTGACAATTGTGAGATAGCGTAGGTGCGGGCTTCTTGCAAGTCATTGCGAGGACCCAACCTATTCATCCTACCCGTATAATGTAACACTCGATTCGCCAAACCATCCAAGAGGGTCTGATCAATCGGTGACTGAAGTCGACGTACTTGATTTAAAATAAGTTGTGCTGCCTGCACCACCATTTGAGATTCCTCAATCAAATCTCTCGCATGAGACACTGTTATTGGAACTGACCCATGATCTGCATGGTTTCGCAGTTCCTCTGCCCAATCGGCCCCCCCGAAATTCACACCCCGAACCAAACATTCGACCAGCAGTTCGCTGGGTTCTAGACCATAGAACGGATGGTCAACGTCTATTTGGTTTGACATTTTGATGGTAAAATTTATCAAATCCAGAATTCACAAAATCAAACAACAATAATAAAACCAATTCTCAACAACCAAAAAAAAAATGTAGAGTTAGTACGACGGAAATGTAAAAGTGAAAACAATAAAAACCGCAAAACGGAAAAAAACAACGAACGCCCCAAAAAAAACAGAAAATTTTTGTAAAAACCAAACTTGTAAAGGAACAAAAAAACTGTCGTAGCTAATCTTTGCTGAATCTTTACAGAAATTCCTAAGATATTGTATATTAAAATATAATTTATTTATTTAATTTCAGATATACTGAAATATATATATATACCTAAAATTAGTTATTGACGATAGCACCCCTAAAATATATTTATTTATTTTAAAAAAAATTGAAAAATAAAAAATATTCAAAAAGGATGTTTATTTATTGGATGCAACGTCCTAGCTCAAAATATTGATTTATTTTTTTAAAAAAAATAAAAAATATTTATTTATTTCTTGACGTATTGCTTAATTAATAAAAAATTTATTTTATTTAATTACCTAAAATTATTTAAATTTAAAAAAAATTATTTAGTTACCTAAAATTTAATTTACGAAAATTTATTTTATTTAATAAAAATTATTTATTTAATTTTTTGAAAAATTTGTTTGATTTATTTTATTTTTATTTAATATAATAAGAGATTCCCAAAATCTAGATTCGTCTGGAGACACATAAAAGTAAGTATGGCTACAATATCCATTTTATTTAGTATTTGAATTATCGCGTTCGCGAGCCCACTCCAACAATGCATGTGAGAACCGACTAGAAAAGCCCCTAACGACCAGATTCTACAGAACAGTATCTCCCCAACCTAACAAAAACAATCGCAACTGTCACGATTAGACTCTAGGCCCATTTCTACTGACCCAGCTGCGGTTGTTCTACCTAAAAATAAATTACCATTAAACTAATGCCATAGTCGAAGAACGCTCCCGAACACCAGACTTCAAATCCTAAACTTAATGAAAACTGTCTATTGCAAGCTAAATGTAAGAGTGGAAAAATGTTGAAGTTGTGTGAGGTGAAGCCTCGATCCTGATAAAAAAAAATGATTGGTTCTCCTCTTCATTTCGTTAAAGAAGCTTCTGTGCAGGGAATGGTACTACTGGTTTGTACCTAAGTACAGACCAGTAGTAGTCACTCCCTTATCACCAGAAAACTCCTTCTGAAATGAAGAGAAGAAACCAATGAACTTCGATCGCATGTCCATAATGGACAGAGGCGATCTAAGAACATAATTATGTTAAGGAGATAAGCCCCATGGATCCTTTGTTAGAGGTACCGCTGAGAGAAATTATCAATTACACACTTGTAATCATTACACAACAATAAAAAAATTAACACCCAAAAAAAAAAATCAATTAATTCTAACAAACGCTCAACTGTAGTGGAATGTACAATATTTTCATCGCGAAATTAAAAATAGTTCGAATCTACCACAACCAAAACAGGATTTTCACCGATTATAACCATTAGTGGTAAAGAAATTAAAATCATGTATTTATTTCACGCAGGCCAAAATGCACCGTTAAAACGAGCATCAGATTCCAGATCTAATTTATTAATGTATAAATATTTAAATATGATCTACTATCCAATTCCTATCAATGTATAATATTTGCCAAAGCTACTCACAAAAAGTTCAAATGGCTAAATCGTTTCATCGGTTTGGTTTCTTAATTTCATCTCGTTGGTGCTATTGTAACATAACACTCCACACAAACCACTACATCCGCTTCCTATATACCAAAAATATGTACAAATATGTACAATTATACAACAATTAACCTACTATATACACTATGTACAATGACAGTATAAAAAAACAGTCTCCGAAAAAAATTACTGCCCCAAAACGGTTTTTTTCCAAATTCAGAACAAAATACATTTCAAAGATGCACACAATTTCCCGGGGCCACTTGCGGTCCCAACCACCGTCGAGGGTTCTCTCCCCTGTGATTGGACTCAGAGATAGCGTTCTCTTCAGCCAATATCTCCGCATAAGCGTGCATGACTGACGAGAACTCTACCTCCTCGGCCAACCACGCTGCCTTCTGCTTCTTCCTCCTACTCTTTTTCTCCCTCCACCTTTTCCTATCCCTTTCTAGCCTCCTCAATCGATATCTCTCTCGCGCATCCATCACTTCATCCACACACTCATTCACTTCATCAACTACCACTTCTCCTACCAACTCCTCATTCATCTCATCCACTTCCTCCACTCCATGCACTACCTCATCTGCCCACTCATTTATCTCCTTATTCATCACTCCATCCGCCAACTCATTCACTTCCTCATTTACAATCTCACTTATCACTACATCCAACCATTCATCATACTGCTCATTCGCTATGTCATCCATCAATTCTAAATATAGTTGATTCCTTTTCTCATTCAGTTCTGCATTCATTTTTTCCTGTTCCCTCTCATTCACCACATTCATCACTTCACTCACAATCTCATGCATTACTTCATCTACCTCATTCACACCCGGCTTAACCGCTGCCTGACCCAACTCTCCTGGCCCCGGCCGACGCTTGCTCCTAAACGAGCCAAAATTTCTGACTGTGTGCATTTTTGAGTGTAAGAAATATAGTGTTAATCCAAATACAATTCTACACTATTGTAAAAACCAAATTAAATGTTAGAATTAGAATTTAATCTTTTAGAATATTATATTTAATTAGAGAAAAACAAATAATGGTATTTTTAACACTGGCTCTACCAAGAACTCAAAGACCAAAAGGTTAATGCGAAAGCAGAATACAATTTCCTTTCAAATTCTAATAAGTCTTAGAATTGCTTATTATTTGTCTTCTTCAAGTAAATATTTATATATCCCAAAATTAAATGTACCTGTGCAGCATTTAATGGTCATTTGAATTCGTTATTGCAACTACCGCTGAATTCAATTCTCAAAAATTCCTTTTAAATTTATCAAATTGTGAAATTCTTAAAAATTATTAAAAAAATGAAAAAATTCTATATATATTTGATATATATGTAAAAGAAAAATATACATATAAAAAAAGCCCAACTGGTTCTTATCCAAACAAGTTCGAAGTCAACCAAACCGGTTGACACCGCCCAAATACATGAAAAAAAATGAAAAAAATATTTTTCGCGCCGAAAATAGCTCTAAATAACACAACAAATTCGTACCTAACGGTAACAAAACTCCACCGTAATCACGGTATTATATTACCAAAATATTCCCCCGGTCCGTTTTTGGTTCGGCGACAGATTGTTAATATGGACCTTTCGTACAAAATAATATTAATAATATTGCTACGGGATAGCGCTTATCCCCACAGAATCCTAAATTTGGGAATCTCTTATTATCTGAAAAAAATCTAGCCTATCATTCCAAAGGGGAACGAGGAATAAATAAAAAAATTAATATATTTACTGTAAGTACCTTAACTTATAACTGTTGATTGAAGATTTGGTCTATGTGTTCCAATTCCCTTGACTAATCAACCAACTGTATTGGATGAACTAATTTGTGAACATCAGTTGCTGCTGCTGAATTACACCTTCGTTGTTCGAAATGCCCAATTGAACATTGCCTTTAATCCTTTAACTTTCCACTTCATATTTTGCTTAAAATCCATACGGTTTCTACAACCGGAAAATCCACCATACACTCGACTGTTTCTAACTGTGGTAATATGCTTCGATCACTGTTATCCTTACTACTCATACTTTCGATAACATCATTGGATACTTTATTTTTCATGTACTGCCACTTTTATAAAGCAATCTTTTTCCTTTATGATAAATTAAGTATAAACTTAATGATAACAGAATGAAACACTTTTAAAAAAATATATATATATTTCATCCAAATCACACACTAGTGAAAACAAAGTTAACCTTTTTTCTGTATAAATTAAAACAATTTCTTTTTAAACTCAAAATAAAATGGAATTAGTATTTTTTCTTTAATACGTTTTATTGAGTGTTTAATAACAATCTCAATTCAACATTTTGGTTGAAGACCCAAAAACAGAAAAAGAAAATATTTTCAAACAAAAATGTGTTTTTGTTAATTCTTTTTGACATCTTATCATGTCAAAATAGCTCGGGTAATACTAAAAAGAAATTCAATAAAGATTAATAACGACATCTGTTTGTTAGAATTGGAAATAAAAATTTAGTACGTTCGTTTGTTTTTTATAGTACAATTGAAATTTAACTAGCAGTTAAGTATTAGAAAATTTTAAATTATTGTTAATGTGAAAATGAATGGAAACTAATGAAATACATTTTTATTGAATTGAAAACGAAGATGAATTTGGTTTTATTATTGTTTTGCGATTATTGCGATCGTTACAAATTCTTCGATAATGCTGGTGAAACGGTTTTAAATTTTAATGATGTACAACGATTTTAAATTGTAATAATGTTAACGCCTGTTCGTATTTAATTGATGTTCGATAATGCTGGTAAAAACGATTTTTAAATTGCAATGATGTTATCGCCTGTTATGGTTAATGTCTTCGATAATGCTGGTGAAACGATTGTGCTGGTTCACCTGAAACAATATAATGCTGTTTTGGGGGAATCTGAGGCAATTCCATTAATAGTATTGCTCATAAGAGTTGAAAAGAAAACAAACACGAACACACACTATATATGGCCGACGGCCATTTTATTCAATATAATTTTGAGGTTTCACTTAATTTAAATACAACAACAAAAAAAATTACAGATTAAAATTCACTATTTTAATACAACACACTTGTACCTTCCATCAGAAAACTGATTTTAAAGAGACTCAAACATCGTATTATCTTCCTTTATATATCCAACACCGACACTAATACAGCCACACAATCAAAAATTGTCCAACAAAAAAAAGGAAATTAAAAAAAATCGATTGGCAATTTAATGTCTGCCATCTGTTGGTAGTTGCTCAATTATGGACAATTTTGTTTTTGTTTGACTATGTGAATGCATAACGTCGGTGTCAATTATTACTTCCTTGATACATGTCACTTGTTGTCAATAATTTTGCAATATTTATTTTCTTGAGTTATATGATATTTACAAAACAAAGGTAAGTAATTAATATTACAAAAAAAATTTAAAATTATGATATGTTTTTATATACAATGTTTCATTCTATGTATCGAATTGCAATCTAACATTCGGAAAATTCCTTTACACTTCATCACAAATTAACACAATGTTTTTTGAGCTTAGAGGATGTTAAATACAATAGCTGAGGGAGGAACAACTATAATACCTTAAGACTCAAGGGTATTCAATAAGTAATTTAATCGTACGAGTTGGTTCCAGGAGTTAGTAGTTAAGTTTGTTGTATCGAAAGAAAAATTTCCTACGAGAGATTGCAGTAATAGATCTGATAGATCTGTCCTTATTTCATGGTTTCTTTTTTTTTTCACAGAGCGCGGTTGGTCGAGCACAAAACGGACGTTACACAGCAGATTCGTGTTGCTGGAAGTAAAGCTTTTAGAAAGACGGATCTGAAGAAAGTGTGAGAGAAACAAGAGAAAAAAAAAATTGTAAATAGAATTAAGTTTTAATATCCCTTGTATGAACTACCCCTAAATCTTTGCCAGTTGGATCGACGCACCGGTATAGAACGTTACCCACTTTGCGTACTATTCTAGCTGGTTGATATTGAGGTGCAAATTTAGCTGTGAAATGTTTTGTTACATCACTCTGGTGATGTGTTCTCACGTATACCTTTTGGTTGGGAGTGTACGAAATAGGACGAGTTCGTAAGTTATATGTATGCGCATATTTTTCAAAGGCTTTCTTAATATTTGTATGTACCATTGAATGGATGATCGCGAGTCTGTCCGTAAGAGATGGCGTTTCGACATCTGGCTCATTCAAGCAATGTAGATCTCGGAGGAGCTTGTAATTCGTTCCGTTTAATATAGGGTGATATCCAAATAACAAAAAATGAGGTGAGTATTGAGTTGAGGAGTGGACTGCGCTCCGCAGGGCAGATGCTATTTCACCCAAGTGAACATCCCACGTTCGGTGGTCATTTTTAACATAAGATTTAATAGCGGCAAGAATAGATCTGTTAACGCGTTCGGATGCATTAGCTTGCGGGGAATATATTGCGTTTTTCACGTGCTGAATATTGAATTCTGAAAGAAGGTTCTGAAACGGATGACCAACAAATTGTTTCCCGTTATCACTGTGTATAAATTCCGGTACACCAAACAATAGGAACACATCATTCTTCAGGAATGAAATCAATTTCGGAGACTGGGCGTTTGTCAACGGCTTGAGGAGTACAAACTTAGTTAAGTGGTCTAGAACTATGAATATGGATGTGTTACCAGCCTTAGAACGAGGGTATGGCCCCAGGAAGTCGACGTAAACGCGCTGCCATGGACGTTCGGTGCGGAATCGTGACATAATTGGTGGACAGGTGGTTTTATTGGAAAATTTGGTACGTTTACATATCTCACAGTTTCCAACGTAGCTGTGAACTTGGGTTCTCATACCCGGCCAGAAATAAAAACGACGTAGTCGGTCCAAAGTTTTTCTTATTCCTCCATGTGCAGCGGTGTCAACATCATGTTCGGATGTGATCAGCTTAGTGGTCAACGGTTCGGGAACCCACAGTTTCCAAACTGGGAGGTCCGACAAGATTGCATCACGCTTGGGTTCCAATCGAATGTAAATTCTGCCATCCTGCTGTCGCATGGATGGATAATCTTCCGGTTGCGTTTTGATCTTATTAATTAAACTAGTGTAGTTGTCATCCAAATAATTACAGACGTCCAGGTCCAACATGTTCTTGTGATGAGCCAGATCATCAACAAATTCTTCCAAACAGTCGCAGTATACGCGTGAAAGTGCATCGGGCACTACATTCTGGGTACCCTTTTGATGTACGATAGTAAAATCCAGATGTTGTAATTTAAGGCTCCACCTTGCCAATCGCCCACTCAGATCCCTTTGCGACATGAGCCACTTCAGGCTCGAATGGTCGGTTATCAAGGTGAACCGGTATCCCTCAATGTAGGCCCTAAATTTCTTGACACTCAATATGGCAGCTAAACATTCTAGTTCTGACACCGAATAATTACGTTGGGCCTTATTCAATTTTTTTGACATGTACGCAATAGGACATTCGATACCTTTTTCACTAAGTTGAAATAGTACACTACCTACCCCAGTGGTGCTGGCATCGCAACGAATGAAAAACTCCTTAGTGTAATCTGGGTTGACTAGTACCGGCGCTGATGTGAGCAAGTGTTTAAGGTTTTCGATTGCAGTTTGGGCTTTCAATGTCCATTCAAATTTTTTCGGGCCTTTCTTCAATAAATCCGTTATGGGTGAAACGACACTAGCATAATTAGGAATAAACCTTTGGTACCATCCAGCCATACCCAGCAAGCGACGAGTTTGTTTAGATGAGCTTGGTGCGGGATAATCCCGGATTGCTTGAACCTTACCAGGATCAGTACGCAGTCCATCCTCTCCCACCAAAAATCCCAGGTATTTGACCTCTTTTAACAGAAACTTACTCTTATCAACGTTGATAGTCAGACCGGCTGCTTTCAATAAGTTGGAGACTGTACGCAATAGGACTAAATGTTCCTCGTAAGTGGCAGAAGTTACCAATAGGTCATCAAGGTATACAAAGATCTTTTCATGGTATTCATGGGGTATGACCTTGTGCATGAGACGACACATTGTCTGGGGAGAGTTACACAGTCCAAAGGGCATAACTCTGAACTGGTATAACGGTCGCCCAGGCACTGTGAACGCAGTTTTATCGCGGGAAGATTCGGCCAAAGGGATCTGCCAAAAAGCATCTTTAAGGTCGATGCTCGATATAAATTTTGTATCACTCAAACGTCCCAACAGTCCGTCAATCAACGGTAGTGGGTATGCGTCCTTCTTAGTTAACGAATTGACCTTGCGTGAATCTAAACATAGGCGTGACTGCCCATTTGCTTTGGTTACCAACACCACAGGTGAGCTCCACGAACTCGTGCTTTCCTCGATTACGCCTAACTTTATCATACGGTCTAGTTCTTCGTAAAGCTTAACTTGTACTGCAGGTGAAACAGGATAATGTCTCTGTTTGACAGGGTCACTGTTACCCACGTCAATGACGTGTTCAATTAATGTCGTCTTCCCAAGACCTTGTTGGTTGAATGAGGGATACGAGTTCTTAATTGCTTCAACTTCGCGGGACTGTTCTGGTGTCAGGACATGGAGTTTTGACTCAATGAGTTCACACAAGGACACTTCGCTAATCACCGAGGGAGTTATGCCGAAAGCGTTCCAAAAGTCAATACCTAGGTATAATTCTCCCTGCAGGCTGGGAACCACATATAGACGAATAGTTTTTAAAATGCCAGAATATGAAATAGAAACGTCAACGTATCCAAGAATCGTATTGGGAGTACCATCGGCCGTCTTAATGCTTGATGTAAGTTTTCGATAGGAAGTACCGGATGTGGTTAAGAGATTGATAGAATTTCTTCCAAGTATGCTAATTGACGCTCCACTGTCTAAAAGACCAATTAGTTTCTTTCCCAGGATGTCTAATTCTAAATGTGGACGAGGATCGTTGAATTTGGAAATGATCGATGCTGCACAAGCCTTAGATAGTTTTTTTCGCGCTTTCCAGTAGTCTCGGGCTCTTTGAAGACGTTTTTGAGATTTAGGATGTAGTTTTTCGATCGTTGGAGCTGTCAATAGAAGATGTTTTGGAGATGTTCTCGAATGTATTCTGTCGGAAATATCCAGAGGATTAAAATCTGTAAATGTCGACTTGTTTTTATGCTCTACCAGTGGCGTCTGGGTTCTGTATTGGATGCTGCATCCTCCTTCTGAATTTTCGGGATAGTTGATGTCTCCGGGCGTATCAATCCCGATTTGTACACGACCGGTCTGGCATTTCCCGAAGTACTTGGATTACATATAATACACCTAGGTTTGACCGTGTTCTCTCTTCCACACCCATAACAGAAAAGATGTTGTGGAGGTAATGAACAATCAACGAATCGATGCCCAATATCTTTGCAATTCCAGCAAACCGGGGGTTCAATAGAATCTTGTTGTCTAGCTGAGGTGGTGGTGGACAAATCTGTTGCATTAAACCGTCGACCTAGTTGTCGGTTAAATGCCTCTACATGTTGTCCCGGGTCAACTGTTAAAGAAGATGTTCCCGTATCAGTCTGTAACTCATGAATCTTATAGCCTGGGTTGTTACGAGAAGGGTTGGAACCATGTACGGTGGAAATATTTCCCCACAGTTTTTCAAAACGTTTACATAATACTTTTAGTTCGTCTATTGTTCTTAGTGGGATCGCTATTGTTGCATTTTGCAAATCTAAACTCAAACCTTCTCTGGCTATTTCCAACATTTCGGATTCTGAATATCGCTGAATTAGTCTACCATTCAGTTTCTCCAGCTCCAGTAAAAATTCTGAGACGGGTTCTTTGAACTTTTGCTTTCTACTTAATAATACTCGCAGTATTGCCCTGTCGTCAGTTTGTGCGCCAAAATCGCGTAATAATGATTCCCGCAGAATGTTATAAGTGACTATATGATGTTGTCTTGATACACTCCAATACCACTTTTCAGCAGCACCAGTTAGATAACGAGGGACGATCGAGTCCAATGCACCCATAGGTATACCATCACGTCGGGCCGACGTTTCAATGCGAAAAATAAATTCATGAGCATCCAACCCATGGCCATCTCCTGAAAAAGTTACGGTCCATTTTGGATCGTGACGAAAAGAATAGTTGGGATACTGAGGAGCTAATGAGTAACCAAAAGGCCTATTAGATTGGTATTCGTTTCTTGGTGGGTTGTTTATGGAAGCTGTTGGAATGCGAGGTGGTGGATGTTGAAATAGTTCATCGAGTGGTGGCATGAAGGCAAAATTAGGTACTTGTGAAGGTCTATCATTTGTGGATCCCAAAATAGGTTGACGATTGCTAGTACTTAGTACCCGTTCAATTTCGTCACGAAATTCTTTTACCGGAGGTGGAGTAGATGTAAAAAGATTCGTTGCATTTTGATTTGAAGGACCAGCGGTGGGGTTATCGAAGTCTAAAATGGATTGGTTCGTCTTCCGTGATTCAACTTTGAATTGGGTGATGTTTCGTTTAATAATTCTTCTTGCTCGTTCTAGTGCATCCAGTGCAGCCTTCCGTCGTTCGCGAACTGACTCCGTCTCGTCCAGTCTTAATCCTCGATCTTTCCAATGTATCACCTGTGTCAGCAACTTGGATAATTGTTGAACAGTTATTGGTTGTCTTAAATCACGATATTCAGTTACTAAACGCAAGCTGGCTTGGCAAATAGATTCCAGCTCTTGGAGAATGTCCGTTGCGTGGGATTGAGTGGGTTTCGTAGTTGGATCTCGATTTTCCAGATCTAAATGGTCTTCCAACTCCTCACTCCATCCATCTTGATTAATAATTATGTTCCGAACCTGACACTCGATTGCGAGCTCACCACTGTCTAACCCGAAAAAGGGATGACCAGAAGGTACTTCAAGACTCATTTTGAAACGGAAACCAAAAACGTATATCAGATTGGTGAAAATTAAGAAACTACGAAAATTTGATCACACCGTGCTATACTATAAAGACAGATTAATTATGTTAGTAGCTGCAATTTACCTACCCGTAACCACTAACAAACTAACTAACCAACTTGGTTTGATAAAAAAACTCAAAGAGAGGACAAAAAAAAGCAACTGCTACTAATTGTGTAGCTTAAAGGAAAGTTTTGACAGAACTTAAAAGAAACGTAACGAGTTAAGTTTTGCTCCTCCCTCAGCAAGTGTAAAAAAAAAGATAATATCGATATGTGTTGTATATAGTATAACAAATAGACTTAAACTACAAGTTATTTATTCAAACAAAAAAAAATATGTAACAACAATAACCAAATATGAATCAAGAAATTTAAATGGTACTTCGATATTATAATAAAAATTTTTTTTTTTGAACAAAATTAATGTTTTATCCAAATTCAAAAAAAAATTAACACTTCTAACAATTTTAGATTAATTAATAATTCTTTCCTACAGATCTAAATTTTCTATTTATATTAAAATTCTGGATAATATTCTTACAATAACTAGAATTACTGAAAGATAATACGATAACGATAAATAAAGCGAAAACAAAAAAAGAAAATCTAATGTTTTTTTTTTTCGATAGTTAAGGGAGATCCCAAAGCAAACTTATCCGACATTGTGAATTCCTAACACTACTACTGCGCCCAGAAAATATGGTGGTATTACAGAAAAATAAACATTTCTTGATTAAGAGCAAGGAAGTTATTTATAATGTTTCTATTGCCGATAATGATAGAGAGAGTTTGGATCGAGGGGGTTTTGGGAACATTCACGCAGCGTGCACTCTACGTGTCTGAATCACAATACCGGTCCTGTCACCAAAAGAAAAGAAGATGAATCTGAGATTTGAATCTCCAGTTTGATTCAGTACAAGCTCGGGAAGCAAGGGATAGTATTTGTCGGTGACATCCAATGTTGCATCAACGTATAAAATACTACCCCTGTCTACCAGAGCCAATAGAACCAAGTGGAGGTCCTCCTCCCAGCCAGAAGAAATGATAACTGCAAGCTAAGTTCCATTGCTTTTTCATCACATATTCAGAGCTGGCATGAAGTGTTAACTTCGCTAACATCTTACGATGTATCTAACGTTCAAGACAACCCAGCATCCATCGACCTAAGATATGGTCAGAATCAGCCAGGGACACCCAACCCGCAGTTAATCATTTTACCAAACTTAAAATTGAATAAGAAGCACAAGTGACCATCCTAAGTTCCAAAAAGGAAAATTCCGAATAAATCTACGTATGCTTCCTGTAAATAAAAAAAAGGGTCCCTGTTTCGGCGCCATTTTGTAACGATACTGTTCCTCGCGGTTACCGGGGTTTCTCAATTCGGCTGTGAGAGTCATTTGCTTGGAACTGTTGTAGTATCGTACCTACGATGTTAAAACACAAAAAAAAATTGCAGTTCAAAATAACCATAGATTCTGGAATCCTTGCTGTCAAATCATGAATGCTTTGGGCCCTCCCTCGATTTGTGGACTTACTCCATCATCACTATCTCATGTTAGCAGTTAAAATGGTGAACAAACAAACACCATAATCTCAGTTTCAACGGAAGGAACAATTTATTATCAAGCAATCAAAATAAAATTCTGACTAAACAAAAACCAATGTAGGACTTATATATAAATATACAATATAATAGTAAATAAAAATACAAAAACAAAACACTCACTCTAAATGTAAGTACAGCGAGTTGACAGGTGTTGATGCTGGTGTAACGACTCAATACTCTGATTATGGTAACGTCTTATTTAATTGATAGTGCTGGTGAAACGTGACGATTTAAAATTGGTTATAGTTGACGCCTGTTGTTGGTAACCTCTTCGATAATGCTGGTAAAAACAATTTTAAATTGCAATGATGTTATCGCCTGTTATGGTTAATGTCTTCGATAATGCTGGTGAAACGGTTTTAAATTTTAATGATGTACAACGATTTTAAATTGTAATGATGTTAACGCCGGTTATGGTTAATGTCTTCGATATTGCTGGTGAAACGGTTTTTAAATTGTAATAATGTTAATGCCTGTTATTGTTAAATTCTTCGATAATGCTGGTGAAACGGTTTTAAATTTTAATGATGTACAACGATTTTAAATTGTAATGATGTTAACGCCGGTTATGGTTAATGTCTTCGATATTGCTGGTGAAACGGTTTTTAAATTGTAATAATGTTAACGCCTGTTATTGTTAAATTCTTCGATAATGCTGGTGAAACGGTTTTAAATTTTAATGATGTACAACGATTTTAAATTGTAATGATGTTAACGCCGGTTATGGTTAATGTCTTCGATATTGCTGGTGAAACGGTTTTTAAATTGTAATAATGTTAACGCCTGTTATTGTTAAATTCTTCGATAATGCTGGTGAAACGGTTTTAAATTTTAATGATGTACAACGATTTTAAATTGTAATAATGTTAACGCCTGTTCGTATTTAATTGATGTTCGATAATGCTGGTAAAAACGATTTTTAAATTGCAATGATGTTATCGCCTGTTATGGTTAATGTCTTCGATAATGCTGGTGAAACGATTGTGCTGGTTCACCTGAAACAATATAATGCTATTTTGGGGGAATCTGAGGCAATTCCATTAATAGTATTGCTCATAAGAGTTGAAAAGAAAACAAACACGAACACACACTATATATGGCCGACGGCCATTTTATTCAATATAATTTTGAGGTTTCACTTAATTTAAATACAACAACAAAAAAAATTACAGATTAAAATTCACTATTTTAATACAACACACTTGTACCTTCCATCAGAAAACTGATTTTAAAGAGACTCAAACATCGTATTATCTTCCTTTATATATCCAACACCGACACTAATACAGCCACACAATCAAAAATTGTCCAACAAAAAAAAGGAAATTAAAAAAAATCGATTGGCAATTTAATGTCTGCCATCTGTTGGTAGTTGCTCAATTATGGACAATTTTGTTTTTGTTTGACTATGTGAATGCATAACGTCGGTGTCAATTATTACTTCCTTGATACATGTCACTTGTTGTCAATAATTTTGCAATATTTATTTTCTTGAGTTATATGATATTTACAAAACAAAGGTAAGTAATTAATATTACAAAAAAAATTTAAAATTATGATATGTTTTTATATACAATGTTTCATTCTATGTATCGAATTGCAATCTAACATTCGGAAAATTCCTTTACACTTCATCACAAATTAACACAATGTTTTTTGAGCTTAGAGGATGTTAAATACAATAGCTGAGGGAGGAACAACTATAATACCTTAAGACTCAAGGGTATTCAATAAGTAATTTAATCGTACGAGTTGGTTCCAGGAGTTAGTAGTTAAGTTTGTTGTATCGAAAGAAAAATTTCCTACGAGAGATTGCAGTAATAGATCTGATAGATCTGTCCTTATTTCATGGTTTCTTTTTTTTTTCACAGAGCGCGGTTGGTCGAGCACAAAACGGACGTTACAGTTGTGTTACGTTTGACAGCATTTACTAAACAAAACGTTTGTTACAATTTGTTATAACTTTCGATTGTTTGTTAATTGTATGATCCGCCTCATTCTATAAATCATTTTTTGTTCGCGTTTTTATTGATATTTTCTCACCTTTATGATATAAAGATATTAATTGGTTATGCAACCAATAATTTACTGTTCTTTGGGCAGTTTAGGGCATAATTATACGGTTTAATACAATTTGAGACAAAGTTTTTGTTGTGCTTCGAAAAAAAATTTTTGTAACTCTTGGTTTGTTTTTTTGATTATGAAAAACAATTTGATGTTTGTTCTTTTGACACAAGTTACAAGGTTAACATCTCATGGAATAATGGTACATCAATAATTATGAAAGTGTTCACGGTACCTTATTTTTAACGTTTATTATTTATTGTTCTTGATTGAAGCTTCAACGAATGTTGGAATTTCAGATTTTTTTTATTCCGCTGAAGAATTTAAATCAAACAAACCATCTGTAGTGTATTTATCAGTGATCGCAAGAGGATATTCAATCGTATATCAAAAACCTGTTTTTGTAGACATCGATTTTATCACGTCCTAAAAAAATTTCGTACCTAATATTAAATGGTGGATTTACGTATAGGTTCGTAAGGCCAGAGCCTAGAATGGCAACATTTTTAAAGCCTACATAATTTAAATAAAATTTCAAAACCAACATTTTTCTCAATTTTAAGATTTTCTCCATTTAATCAGGAATCTTAAACAGATCCAGAAACTAGACGTTTGTACATTTGGTATAATTCCGTGTATGTGTACTTGAGTCCGATTGACTGCCAAACTAGCAAACTCACTTCTCAATTTTGAATTATACCAGCTTAAACTTCAATAAAGCTTCCTTTCCTAAAGCTTCTAAATGGAAGCTAGTTAGAGAAGCTTTTCTCACCACTGGAGTGAAAGCTTCTAAAATACTTCTATACCTAATAATAGAAGCTTTACTTAAACTAATCTACACAACTCTAGATAAAGCTTCCGAAAAAATTATAATTTATTATTAAGAAATAACTGCGTTCATCAGCACCTTAGTACGCATGATGTTGTGACATCTATTAAAAATCCAGTTACAATTTTTATTTTAAAAAAAATATATTGTTTAAATAAAACTATAAGTACGTCAAAAGTTAATGATTAAACAAATTTTACCCATTAATGTTGCTATAATCAAAACCTTTGAATCAATAAAATAAATAGAAAAAATATTTGTCAATATACTTTACTTTTACAAAACGACTATGAAAAAGATACAAAATCTTTTAAGAACGTAAATCTTAGATATCATCGTAAAAAATCTATTGAAGTTACATGCAACTGTCCTTTTTATTTAAAAAGTAAGCCCCAGAATTATACTATCTTTTCTACATCTAATTTAAAAACTAAATGTTATGGAAGTTGTACAGAAGTTTTATGGCAGCCATTGTTATTGTACCTTCTTAACATTTAAATTAACCGATTGCGGATAGCGTGCAGGACAAACGATCGATGCATCCGAGTTCTAGTCTTGATGCGACCATAAGCAAAAACTTAAATTAAGACATAATATTGTAACATTGATATAAAAATAATTAAATTTGATTTAGAATAATTTATTTAAAATAAATTTACATAAACAATTTAATTACTTCGGTTTGTAAGACCTAAGTATTACATTCATGTGCCAAAAGTGAAATTCTTACCCCCACGTTTTTGGCATTTCTCGACGTTTTAGGACCAACTGATCCAAAAAAAGCAAAAAAAAATTGTCTGTCGGCCGGCCGGCCGGCCGTCATTACCTACGCTGCAGGGAAACCCGCTGGAGGGATTTCAAATTTTTTTTTCTACAAATAGATATTCTCAAGGGACAGGTCCGAAACGACGCTGTGTTCGATAACTGTACCGGAAGGGTGTCAAAAAAATTATTAAGTGTGTCAAAAATAGCAAATTTTTATATTTTTGGCTTAAAAAACGTTCACTTAAATAAACATTGATTTTGAATAAACATTGAAATCAATAAACATTGATTTTGAAGAAATCTTGATGGTAGGGATTGGCATGTGAGATCAAAAACTAGATTATTGCATTATAAATTTGTCGAAAAATGTTGTCAAGTGTGTCAAAAGAAAGATTTTTATTTAGTTTTTTACCCAATTTTTTGGAAAAAAATAAAATTAATTATTTGTTTGAAATGAAATTTTATTATTATTATTGAGAATTATGACATTATAAGTTTGTCAAAAAAATGTTGTCAAGTGTGTCAAAAGAAAGATTTTTTTTTCGTTTTTTACCCAATTTTTTGGAAAAAAATAAAATTAATTATTTGTTTGAAATGAAATTTTATTATTATTATTGAGAATTATGGCATTATAAGTTTGTCATAAAAATGTTGTCAAGTGTGTCAAAAGAAAGATTTTTATTTACTTTTTTACCCAATTTTTTGGAAAAAAATAAAATTAATAATTTGTATGGCATTAAAATTCTATTATTATTATCGAGAATTATGGCATTATGAGTTTGTCAAAAAAATAATGTCAAGTGTGTCAAAAAATGATTTCATTTATTTCTTTAGCCAATTTTTTGGGAAAAAAAATGTAGCTGTTTTTATGACGTAAATGTAATTGAAAATGAAATTGGACATGGAAATTTTTGAATTTGTTATAGTTTTTGAAATATTTTTGAAATTTTGAAAAAAGTTTGTATATTTGATTTTGTAATAATTTTTGCAATATTTTTGGAATTTTGGAAAAAGTTTTAACTGTTGATTTTGTGAGAATTTTTGGAATATTTTTAGAATTTTGAAAAATTTTAAATTTTTGATTTTATTACAATCTTTGGAATTTTGAAAAAAATTTCAATTTTTGATTTTGTTATAATTTTTGCAATATTTTTAGAATTTTGGAAAAGTTTGAATTTTTAAGAATTTTTGGAATATTATTGGAATTTAGAAAAAGTTTAAATATTTGATTTTATTCTAATTTTTGGAATATTTTTGGAATTTTGAAAAAAGTTTGATATTATTTAATTTAACAATATTTTTGGAATTTTGAAACAAATATGAATTTGTGATTTTGTAATATGTTCTCGAAACGCTAAATGGAGAGGTTTTGGAGTAGTTTGCTGAGTGTATCATCTTTTCACTAAATTATGTTAATTTATGGTTTGTTATAATTTTCCGGCAACGTATTGATGTTTCGTGCTAGTTTTGTAATAAATTTCTAAACAGAGGTAAAAAAATACTTGTACTTTAACAAAGAGCTATGTTTGATATACATCGCTGCCCAAAACTAAAAACCATGTCCTCATAAAAGTTTTTTGCCGAAAACTATATCAAAATCCTTAACCCAGACCGAAGTATTGATATCTCAGAGCTGTGAGATTTCAGCCCCTCCATATTTTTTCATTATGATTTGAGGCGATTTTATTGTTTGGGGTTTCTGCGATCGCAAAAACCTGCAGTTTCTTTTGAAGCTATAGTGCTTTAATAAACTAAAAACTTGTATTTTTGAATGTGATATAATTTATTTAAGGTTGCCAGTTAAATTTACACTTGATTCTTTTTGCCAGTGAAATGCTCCAGATGATAACATGGGTGATCGGAAACAATGATGTGTTTCCTTACTAAATTTTCTCATTAAGAGCGCATCAATTTATCATTATAATCATTTTTTTTCAATATATGTATGCATAAGGGCAATTTTTTTCCCTTACTTTTGTAAAAGTGAAAATGAATCGAAGAAATGAGTATTGGATTGGCTACTATATTCCTGAAAAATAAAACCATTATTTACCATTTACTCACTTTTTTTCAAGCATATCGTTGCCAATAGTCATTTTTTCAAAATATATAACCTTGAAACGATATTCAAATTTTTAGCCATTGAATACCTAAATTGTTGATAAAACTTTTCCAAAATTTTTAAAAAAGATCAAAGAAAACGCTATGGCAACAGCTTCTAAAACAGTAAATGGCTATAATCAGATTATATTTCAGAACTGGTAAAGTTAACTAATTCAATAACTATACTAATTTTTCAATGTGTTTCTAATTCTCTTCTTTTTTTGTTATTGCAGGTAAGAAAACAACAGTTATTAAAAAAATGGTTTGGAGTTTCTAAAGCAAATAATCTGATTCCTTCAATAAAGATATTGTCACTTCAATAAAGATATTGTCACTTCAATAAGATAATTACTATAAGTTTTATATTAAGATATCAATTCAATTTAAAAGTAAGTATTGCGATATCTAACAAGTTTGACTATTTCATTTCTCTATCCACTACAATATATTATTTATATTAAAGGAGATGCTTACCTAGAGCAAGTTTGGCAATCTTAGTAAACATTTCATTTCAGCTTCAACATTTTATATGATAAATTTTGTTCTTTTTTCTGTTTTAAGCGATCGAATCTAGATGATAGAAACCATTTTTTCAACTGCTTCCCACGAATTGCCATCGGTCCCAAATTATTAAAAATACTCTTAGGATATTTAGGATTAGCAAAAAAACTGTTCTAATTTATAAGACAAAAAGCTACAATTCTTACAGAATCGGTCAATTTATTCACATTTACAGAAAACTAAAATCAGAACATACTTCAATTTGTCTTCCACAAACCAAGAATGAAATCCAACATGCAATTGACCTATGTCAACACTCAACGGTAATAGCAACTTATATACGGTAATAGCTAAATATTTACGACTTTAAATGATGTAACACCAAATGAAGGAATTTTATGAAATTACCTATCAAGAAACTGTTCAATGCCATATGTTTACATGTCGTAGCAATTTACCAGTTAAGTGAAACTCAGTTTTAATTAAAATGCAATATTTAAAAATATACATTTTACTGTTTATTTTTGATTTTATTTTATTAATAATAATATAAACTTCCTTATAGTAACAATTTGGATTTTATTTTATAGAATATCGATTTCGACTTACGTCATCCTCAGTTCTTAAATTATTATTACAATTTTTGCTTAAACTATTACTTATATACTATTTCAACTGCTGTTTTTTATTATTATGTCATATATTTTGTTAGTTTTAGTGTTGATTTTATCATTTAAAATGTTGTTATTGTTTTTATGTTTATATATTTCTATTTCTTCCAATCTATCTAGATGTTGTCCTTTTCTTTTTTTATGTAATATGGTTAAATTTGTGTTGATATTGGTGTATTTGTGTTTTTCTATTTTCAAATGTTGGGCATATCTGGATTTTGGATCGCATCTGTTAATTTCATTGGTGTGCTCGATAAATCTTTTTTTGAAGGACCGCCCCGTTTGGCCTATATAAAATTTACTGCAGTCGTCACATGTAAGTTTGTAAACACCTGTGTCTAAGGTTTGGGTTTTTTTAGTTTTTAGGTAATTTTCTATTTATTTTTGTTTTTGCAAGCCGCAATATATCCATATTTTTTTAAAGTTTTTTGCATTATTTTGAATGTTGTTTTATTGTATGTTTTCTTCATTCTTCAACGTTGTTAGGGTTCGCAAATTTTTCTTGTTTTTATATTTTCTATTTAATGTGTCAATTATTTCATTTTTATATTCGTTTTTACTGCCTATGTACTTTATGTTGTTTAGCTCGTCTTGATAATTTTCAGCATTCATTGGTATATTGTTCAATCTATTGATCATGTGGTTGTAGGCAGCTAGTTTCTCGGAATATTTTGAATGTGTGTTTTGAATCTACATTTTTGATTTAAAAATCCAAAAAGTTTATTGTGTTATTTTCTTCATTTTCTAACGTGAATTTAATGGAAGGTTCTATGCTGTTTATGTATTGGTGTAATAGATTAAGCTGTCTATTCGTTCCTTTGAATAACAAAATTATATTATCAAAGTAACGATACCAATAAATGATTTTTTCTTTGTGTGGATTTGAGTTATTATGTATATATTTTGTTTCAAAGTCGTTATTTTTCGTTATTTTTTATTTTATTTTTAAATTTTTTTTTCAATACATATGTTGTTAATTTTTGTTTGTTTGTTTTAATTTTTTTTTTTTGTTTTTATATTTTTGACTTCTTTTGTATTTTTTAATAAGAAAAATTATACTAATCTTATGAACAAAACTGTATTTGCTTTTTACTTTGTCACTCAATATTTTTTTATAATGTTTTTAATTTTAATTGATTATTAATTCTACTATCAACTTTTATGAGTCACATCTGATGGGCGTCGCGTGGCAGCCTATTTTTTTATACCACTCTTTATAACGCACTAAGCTGGCATTTCCATTGTTAAATATATATGGATTCTTTTTCAATGGCGGATAGTCACACGGCTAGGGATGGTTCGTCAGCCAGTTTGGTGCGTTAATACATCGTCGATACTCACATAGTCTACCGTAAACCCACCATACCTCAGCTCATCACACTCTAATGCCCAACTATGATTTCTAGCTGGCTACCTAAATACAACCTAATATAATACAAATTAACCTCTGCATGTTCTATCAATCCAACATGGTTAATTTTACCTCTATATTCACTTTAAGTTATCAATTCAGAAATAAAAAGAAATCTATTATCAAAATACAGTTTTATTACAAGTCCTTTGCTTTAACAGTAATTTAAGAGACAGAACAAAATATAAATTAGTGACTAAATTAATATTAATTAATTTCTTTTTGGAATGTACTAATAAAAAAAATTAAATATAGTTATCTAGGTATAGAAAGAAACACAAAAAATATTTATTATCTAACAAAAAAAAATATAACTTATCTTATATGATGACGTGTTGAATGTTGAATCCGATATCGATTTTTTTTCCTTTATACTCCAATTCCACTAGCAATAATAATTCCCACTCTAGTAACAACAGCAATGTAACAAACAGCAACTGTAAACAGTAATAATTATTAAAAAACATAGTCATTCTGGTTCAAGCAATAGCAATAATAATCCCAAATTATAGTAAAAGTTATAATATCTTCCATCAATAGTAATCCCAAATTATGCTCCGTTTTATGTATCTAACTACTGCTGATTCCAATTTGAACCCGAATATCTTATTAATTCATTGCTAATAAATTTACGGTTATTACCGTATTTAATTATCGAAACTAGGTCTCACTCACTTAAAAACTGCTTTTAAATTTAGTTTAGGCCAATCAAAAAAAGTTATAACTTAAGCACAAAAATAATTTTTTTTGGTTGTGACTTATAACTTGTGAGCTACGAATGACTTTTTGTTCTGTCCCTTTTTTTTTAATTATTCTCTCAGAACTAATCTTTTGTAGACTTTAATTTTATAATCCATCAGCTGTTAAATTTCCCCTATTTTGTTAATAACTCGTTTAATCACAATCATATCAGAGATGGATTTAATTTATGGCTATTTTTTTCTTTTATTTTTAGCTAAATTTAATTAATTACAATTATATATACTAATACTAGAGCATTCTTTTATTTTTGAATCGATAACATATATGAGTTTAACGATTCAATCGTTACATCTTCTGGAGACGATCAAATATTTTTTTCATTACATAAGCAGTGGAAGAAAATTATCCACATGGAGGAATCGATTTCTGTTGATTTGTAAAATTTGTTTTAGAAACCCGGCGTACTTCAGTCCCTACTATTGACATACGAGTTAACGTGAGTATTCACATACCAATAGCAATAGCAGTGAGATATCACTAGCCAAGATGATATCTTAGGATTGATGGTGGATGAAATCTATTCAGTAAACGGGAGCACCCTTAGTCGTAGGAATGAAATATTCCTTGATGATGACACCTTATTGCTTGCTCGAACAATCGAGCTTTCATATAAGTCTATGTGTTAATAATTGAGAAAGAACAAAAAAAATTATTTGCGATCATCAACACCTCAGAACGTATGTTCTTGAGAGAATTAGGTCTAAAAAGATTATTATATGTTATGACAAACCTTGTAATTCCTATTGTCCAACATATTTGATTAAACAAAAAATGGAGAGAAAGAGGGTGTGCTTCCTGCGAGAGAATTTTAAAATGCAGGCCGTCCATCTATTATGATGAAGTAACACTTTTCTGTTTCTTTTATCAGTTTCTCTGAATACTAACTACTTTTAAACCTTTTTTGTCGTTAACGTTAACAAAAATTTTGCTAACGATTTTAAAATGTCAAATTCACATAAATTAGCTCTGTTTTATGTGAAAATTTTTAATGTGGAAAAATTGACACTTTTGGCTTGAGATTTTTGTTTATTAAAAAATTGAAGCCAAAGATGTAGAAAAGATAAAGAAATAGAAAATTGATATTCTAAGTGCAAAAAACAAACAAAAATTTATTTTTTTTATTTATTAATGTTAAAGTCACGAAAATAATAATACATGGTAGGTACTTAAGAGTTGTGTGTTTGATTGGAAATAATGTTTTCTGTAGAAACCTCATAGGTTATAAGATTTTAAAAGTTATGAGTTTATATGATGAATTTTTTTTTAGAACCTTTTGACATCTTTCAAGAGAAAGTTATATGATTTCCCTATGTTGTTTATTTGCAAATCTCATTAAATTCGGATCGTGCGGTTTGGATAGAAAATAGTTGTGATATATTTTGTTATAAGTAGGTATATATAACGACATGATTTTTCATCGACGGTGATAGTTTTTATTACAACAAGTGTTTTTACGAGATTTTGATTTATGTTTTTTTGATGACTAAGTCTCAGAAGCAGAACTTATGTTTTTTTTTAAAGCGATGTGTTTTTTGGGGTTCTCCGAGTTTCCTTAACCCCGTCCATAGCGGTTTGTGGATATAAAATGATTGTTACTTTAACAGCCTTAGCTAAACCAGCATATCTATCAATAACTTCCTAACGACTTAAGGAATTCCATTACATAATATTTTCCTATTCTACTTAGCTTTCAAACCGTTGAAGTTTATTTTAAAATAAATTGAACACAAAGTATTAAGTAAGGAGTTTAACAACCTAATCAATTGAATATCCCAACGTTTATAAATTAATCCTATTAAATTTGTACTTTTAATCATAGACAAAAAAGTTGTCATCTCAAAAGCAACGCCAACATTTTTTTAATTAGTTTCATTTGATTTGAGATTTTATAAATAGAGAACAAAAACTTTTGTTCGTAACATTTCCATTTATAAAAAATAAACGTAGTTCCTGTAAATCATTTGACAAATGTTACCTTCTTATAATAAACATCTCAATTAGACATTACATTTATTCTATAAAATGTAGAATGTCAAATAGATTTTTTTTTAAACAAACAAAAAACATCCTACACACTGTTATGGTCAATAACACACAATAAGATAAGTAAGAAAATTGGAATGTTTTTTTTTTTGTAAATTGAATAGAAATGGATACCGACAACTTTCTGGTGACATGAAGCGTGGAATCAAATTTCAATAAAAAAAGATTTTGAAAATTAAATTTTTATGGTATCCGGTTCATTGGAATTATTCCCATAACGAATTTACCTCCTCATTGTATTCCTTTGAAATTTATAGGAGATCAATTTTATAAAAAAACCTCCTCCGACTCAACCATTTTTTCTGTTGATTGTTATCACTCTAAAAACAAAGACTCTGCCTGTAAGGATAATTTCTTGCAAAATTCGAAACATTGACATTAATTAGACATTAAAGTATTTATCATGTATTTTCGAATTTAAGTTCTATTTAAAGAAAACCAAATATCACGATTCTGTCGTTTTACATTTATGTTTAAATATACATAAGAAAAACTTAACCGTTATCTCAGTTGATTACATCTTTACCCGTTTACTCAAATGGAAAGTATCCAGCTACTTTAATACCCTATATAAAATTGATCGCACGCACACAAAAAAACGATCAAAATAATTGAACCGAATCAAAAACGTTCTCTAAATGTTTACAGTTATTTATAAAATTCGTTGATTAAACTTCTTATTAAACTTCTTACGTAACAAAAAAAGAAACCTGTTGCAAAGTGGTCGATATAATATTTAAAAACAAAAATAAATTTAAAGAACAATTCGTGCTGTTTAGTACATTGTTATTATATATATTTTTGTAGATCAATTTTTACGGAAGATTATATTCTGTTATTCGGTTATTTAATGTTGGTATAATATTAAATATGTAGTTTTAAGCTTATACAGGCGTATAAATTTTTTTCTTTACAGAAAATTGTTAAAAACTGTTTATTGCAAATCGTTGCTATATCAATAATTATTTAAAGTAAAAAGCTTCTCCAAAACACTCGCTTTGATTTAAACTACTTAAACTATAAACAGCTGGAAAATTTTAAAATTTTTTCCTAATATTTCGACTTTTCGGGTCATCATCAGGGTATATATTCTTTTTTTTTTTTTTCTAAAAAGAAAGAAAAATCAAATATGTAGCCTGATGATGGCCACGCCGTTCAAAATATTGTTAATCAGTAATCTGTAATTTAAATTAATTTTTCTAAGATAATAATATTTAAGGCTACAAATTACAAAAAAAATTCTTACAACAAGGAAGCCAGTATAAAACGTGAAAATAAATAACAAAAATCATCTTGTCATACTCTTTGCTTATTTATATAGATTATAGAACAAACCTAAAAAATATGCCACTTTCCCATCGCTGACAAATAGATTGACACACAGGGCCGGATCATGGTATTTTAGTGACGGGTGCAGATTAGGTAAATGGCGTCCTCAAATTTAATTATGTTGTAAGATAATATACACTGTACAAATCCCAATCAGATTCATCACAAGTTTTCAAGGCACTATTCAGCAGTTTCTTGGATCTTTGTCTTAGCTTATCAAGGTTTTTGTTTTATACCAGACTGACTTGTGTGCACCACGTTGTTTCGTTTTGAAATGGAAATGCTTCCACTATCGTAAATGCGACCCTGAAGCACACCAAATCCGTGTGCCTTAGATTCCGGTAGATGCAATCCTCGGCTGGGATTGCCATTACTAGGAAATAAATATATCTGTGATCGCTCATCGATATACCTGCAGACTCTCTCCAGCTCCTGATGTAATCTAAAAGAGAACTGAAGCATAGAGTTTCTTGTCGTCGAGAATTAACAAGAGTGTGCTCTATTCCGGAATTTAGAATTTGTCAATTAGTAGTATCCTTCAAAAGAGACTGACCTCTGAAGTTGCAATTGCTGTTTTCTCAACCCACGTGATTAAATAGGCAAGTACAATTATTATCCGCCTTTAATCCGTAGCTGTTCCATAAATCAGCATTCCTACGGTTAAATCACCTGAGGATAACTCAGCCAAAAAGACGCATAGCAAGATTTTTGTGTGATACTATGTGCAGGTTCGTTCTGATTTTCTCAGGATCCCCTTTATACAGAATAGCCCAGTCCTTCATTGAAAGTTCGGATACTCTATTTTTAATGATGGAGTTCTTGAATTATTGATATTTTTGTGTGCAACTTTTTAGCAAGTGAGGCCATGAGATTATATGACCCACTTATGCTATTTTGCAGATTGATTTTCCGAAACTCAAGCTTCTCCACTGCCATCATAACAGTGATCGTCGCTTATGTCTTTAAGCCCCATCCAATTTATTTTACATATACTGCACCGCACATGAATGAAAATTTCGCTTTGCGATTGGATGCTGCACTGAAAAAAAATTGAAGTTCATGACAACCTCATCTCGAAGTTGGCAGTTGATTATTCATGCAAAGAAAAATTATTTGCAAACAATTTCACTGTGATTGGGACAACTACACGATAACATTTTCCTTACAACAGAATGAGGTTTATTTAAAATATAAATTGTTATATCCAATTTAACAGTAGTTGAATAAAGATAATAACTATTTCCCTGAAAAAAATTTTCTTTAGCCTTATATCATGAATTTTTCATTTTAAAGTTTAAGTATTTGAGATTAATTGAACTATATTTTATTTTCACATAAATATTTCGTGTGATTGTCTCAACTTCATCGATTTATAATTGTAGAGTTGTTGAAGCAATTTCGTAGTTTGATTCGCCATATGTGACCGCACGGTGAGGTTGAGACAATTGCATTTCGATTGGAAATAGGACATGTTTTTTTCAGTGTGCTTTCCAGGAAACAAGAAATGTCTGTCTATCTGTAGATAACTTCTTTCCAGCTCGGATCCTCTATTTGAAATTTTCTCCTCTCCGCCCTCTCTTTGCTGCAACAGCACAGCTTGATGTAACCTTGTTTAGACTCGTCGTTGTCGTCGATTTTGATGAAATCTTTGAGACTTTATCACTCGAAACCTTTGTAATGCCCACCATGTAGCGTTTTGGAAACGCTACAACAAAAACAGAATACGGAATGTAAGAACAGTTTGAGTTCTGTAGAAAGGTGTTAGCAAAGGAGTTAGGGCTTGATAGTTACGTCTAACAACAAAGACTAACTCCGGAGCGAAACACTTTTCATGTTTACATTAACATTATTTTTCATTAATATAATCAGGCAGTACAAGCAACTTTAAAAAAAAAATAAAAAAATCTGAGCACTATCATTTCGTCATGATATTCTTATGTTAAGCTCTTGAACAAACGGACAGCCTCAAATGGGTATGTAAGTTATATAAAGTTTCTTTCTCCTTATAGATTGACCTATATATCGACCAGCTGTTTGAACGGCATCTCTTATGCTTTTTTTGTTTTCTTCCATTATCCTAAATCGTTCATATATTAGTGTTATCAATGATAACCGAAAAATTATAAATCAATTTAAATAATATTGTATTGCTTTTTACATACCTGTATTTTAGTAGGCATTTGATTTGCTGTTAATTAAATAATTGGGCGTATCTGATTGAATTGATTAATTTGGGATTGAGTTTTAATTAGTTAGATGAAAGAAAAGTTGCACCTTGAGAAATTATATATGGACTCTCTTTTCGTTTAGGTGAATTTAATTATAAATACGGCTAATTATTTGTTTATTCACCCAGTCTTGATTTGAATTTAAATCAAATTAATTAGTGCGGTAATTGTTTTTCTTATTATCAAATGCCCAGTTGTTATTTAAATTAAAAAAAAATTATAATCGGAACTGATCTAGTTTATTGGATAGTTTTCCTTTTTTTACTTTACCACAATTTTAAATAATCTGAAGTAATGCAATCTATCGTGGGTGTGTCGGCGTGTGGGTGACCTTTCTGCATAGGGTCTTGATAAAATTTGTTAAATGATACAGGTTCACTTGAAAATGAAAGATCTGGATTCATGTCAAATTTGGACAAAATGGCGGGGGGTCTCCCGAACACCTCTAAGTTTAAATCTTGAATAACTTCTAGTCCCGACTTATGATCTTATTGAAACTTAGTATATACGTTTTTAGTACAGTTTCCAATATTTCTACATACCAACCTCCGGTTTGTCACTTCCGGTGAATTAGTTTTTGGTAAATAAAAAAAAAGGAATTTTGTTTTTGATTGATGTGAGGTTGCGAAGAGTGAAGTTTTTTTTTTTAGGTTTGCAAAGAAAAAAATTGCAAAATCAACGGTATATTTGCATACGTTGGAGGGATTGAATTTGTGTATTTTGGTCTTATTTTGCAAACTTGGTGCTTGGAGGAGATTAATGTTGATACGTGTTGCCCTGGATAATAAATTAGGGATAGTGGAGTTTAGAACCAGGAATCACCGTGTTACATGAATACTAACAAGACTTTAATCAACTGAAGGAAATTAAGTTAGGTTTTTTTTGTAATTAATAGTTTTATTTCGAGCAAACTTATTGCCATTATGAAATTCAATTGAGATCCAATGATCTACCAAATCTAAACCGGTAGAGATTTTTCCTCGGACAAAGCCCTCATATGTATCCGCTCCTAATAAAATTGTAACTCCCGGTATGAAACTTTCAGAAGCTACTAAGTAGGTAGTAACTACTAAGAATAGTTTTATTACAATTTGGCGCCGTACAAAAACCAGTTATATAACGGTAACCCTTAACCCTGAAGATTTGTGCTTCAAGACCTTAAGTTGAGTGGTGTCGTCATACTCTTAATGGATTGGACTGCCTTTATAGGTAGCAATATGACCCATACGAAAGCCTACCACATGTCCAAGGGATACTTTATTGCAGAGAAACCGCTAGATGTAGTACCCTGCTATGCATTACCTGTTTTTTTTTTTTTTTTTTTTTAATAAAATGTGTTATGTAATAGGGTTTAGAATATGTGTCACAACAACACATAAATACCTTTTAAGACCTAGGTCTAGACCTGGGTCCCACAACAACTGGCGTTCTGAGGTGTAGATTAACGCTTTTTTTAAACATCTGTGGGTTGAAGCCACCTGAGACTAAGTGTTCCGGCAAACTATTCCATTTGTACGCAGTTCGGACAAAGAAGTCTCTCTGCGATCTGCCAGTATGACAGCGCGGGATCTTTACCGTTTCACTGGTTGCGGCAGCCGATTGCCGAGTGGAACGGGGGTAAGAATAAGTTTGAGGCATGATGCCGCTGATTTCATCTGAGCACTGCTGATGACGATATTTGTAAAAAACAACGAGGTCAGCAACAGTGCGACGATGTTGTAGGGAATCAAGTTTTGATGTCAAAGTTCGATCACCTACAATTCGTATAGCTCGCTTTTGAACGGAGTCCAAGAGGGCCAAGATGGAAACAGAGGCAGCACCCCAAACTTGACAGCAGTACTCCATACAGGGACGGATATAGGACTTATAAACATGGAGCAATTGGTATGGAGTGAAAAATTTCAGCAGTTATCCTTAGCTTTCCTCTTTTTCCTCACTGAACTACAAGCATTTTTCCTCGTCCTCTTTTTTCCAATTGTTACTGTAGTCTCGATGCCTGCATCTCCGAAAAATTGCTGATATGCGATTCTGGTTGTACCAGATGGAGACTTTTCCGTTTGTGTATTTGTGTTACATATTATTGTTATTTATTATTTTTTTTTTTCAATTCAGTAACTTGTATTTTGCATGAGAGTGGGAGTCAAGCAGAGCCACCTTACTTGACCAGGTCACAATACTACAGGGGGTGACCGAGCGTTGAGTTGTGCGCCGTTAGCAACTTATAAAAATCACCATCAGTCAATCGATCACCTCCGCACGGCTACTCCACCACTGGAATAATTGAGAGTGTATGATTCAGGTCCCTAATTCATATTCGGGATCTGGCATTTTTGCGATCGTATACTAAATAGTTTGATTTTATTTTCTTTTTAGATAAATGCAATTACCTATTGCGTGTAATTTTGTTTTTATTATCTTCAAATGTTTATTCAAGTGTTTTATACTGTTTCAGTGGAACTATTTTCTCTAAAAAGTATTTACCAAAACAATGTTCTTTTGTTACATCGTACTCCATAATTGTTATAATATTGATACAGCTGTTACTTCTTGACGAAACATTTTTAATAATATTTTATTTTGAAAAAAAATCTTGTTTTTTTTGGTTAATTAAATTTGTGTAAAAATTTGGCGTACATCAATCGGTCTTAAAAAGTTTATGTGTGTAGTTGTGACATATAATGTAAGACCTATTATACAAAACGTTTTTTTTTTTAAATAAAAGATGAAAAGTTACCTTTAAGGTTATTAAATTTTAGTTAAAATTGAAACTGATAGAGAACCCATAGATATAATTTTATTTAAAAAAAAAGAATGTCTTAAAAATCAAACCATAAAATTAACTGTTCGTCGAACCGGAAAACCAAAAAATTTAACTCTATTATTTAGAAAAGAATATGTATCACAATTAAGTTTTAAATTACAGACCATCATTTTTGTAAGGGTGAAAAATTTTTTTTTCAGGGACCTTAACAAATTCTTTATGCGATCACACTACATAAATGCTTTTATTTTCACACGATTTGAAATGATGATATAATATTTAAGTATAGACAAATATTACATCCTAATAATTATGATTAATAAAAATTTTATTTGTACATAGCTTTTTCTAAGAATAAAATAATGTTTTACATGAAATCGACAAAGAAAATTTTTTTCCCAAAACGATTTCAATTACATACATCCTACAAATAATTTTATGACAAATCAAAAAAAAACCGAAATCATTAAATTATGAGATCATAATTATTGAATTATTGGGTGTGGATTATGTTTTGTCGTTTTTTCACGTAGTCTAACTAGGGTTCGAAATTTAAGTCGAACTCGACGCGTCGATCACAATATTTTTATAACGTCTTCGTCATTTTAACAAACATATCGCTAAGTTCAATCTATTTAAAATTCTTAGAAATTTCTTGCAAACCAACTCTTTGCAATTAAAAAAAAATTTTTTTCTTACTTCTTTTTCTTTGTCTCCATTCACCTGTATGTAACCGTAACAACAAAACATATTTCTGATGCCCACGTTATAATTGTAGTTTTGTTGATTTGATTTCATTCATTGTTTTGTTTAAATTACTAAGATGTTTTTTGTTGTGACAACTTATCGTGTTTTCTTTTTTCTAATTTGTATAATTTTACAATAATTTCCGTAATGGAGATTTCATTGACATTTTGAATTAATTAATGAGTAACGTAATGATGAAAGTTGAGTTATGATTTATAATTTACAATTTAAATAGTTTTAATAAATGTTGCACGTGGTTTGTCGTTATGATAATATAACTATTTGAATATAGTTTAAGCTAAGGATATCAAATTTTAACTAGAATCGAAATACTTGAAAATTTTTTCAAATGTTATATCAACAATAACCAAGTTACTTTTTCTTAGCTACTAAAACCAAAAAAAAAATTAATTAAATCAATTAGTCATTCCTATTTCAAGGTTTCATTTTTTTATTTATTATTATTTTAAATAAAAGAAAACAATCTTATAATTTATAAAATTAAGCCATTCCATTTTTGTGTAGATACAACTTTTTTTTTAAATCAAATTCAATACTCAGACACCATTAATATGATATATGCAATAAAAAGTCATTATTTCCTTAATTCATATAATTTATTTGTTTATATTTTTTATTACAATTAAATATGAATATTAAGACTAAAATGATAGTTAAAATAAAATTAGCAGGTGATCAAAAAAAAATAATAAATTTAATTTCATTTGAATAAAAAATTACAATATAAATATAAATTTAATTAAAATTGGTTATGGACGAATCTGATCGTACTGTGAACAACAAGTTTTAAATGGCGATTGCACTTTCCAAATTCATTTGTCTAAGAATAAATTATGTAGTTGAAACTAAAAAGCATAAAATTAGTTGTGATAATTGGAGACATAAATTTATCGTTTCTTTTTTGTAAGAATTCAAGGGAATACCAATCATAACGATATCATCCCACAGTTTACGATTTATTAGAAATAATTAAATAAATTTTATTGATTTGTAATTTAAGTTTAATTTTTATTTACTTGTTGATGTTTTGTGGGATTTTGGACTTTGATACATTCTAATTTTTACACAATTAAAATGCATAAATTATCTATTTGATGATATTTGTTTATTTATTTATGTTCTTAAATTAGAAGTGCGTTGCCATGGTGATTAATTGACTCATGTTTTAAAGTAAAATCTAAGTGTCTCTTTTAATCTCTTTTATTGAATGTTTCTAAAAATTAACGCTAGTTTCTAGTAATTAACACTGTACATTCCTGATAGTGTAATCAATATCAGGAATTTTAGAGGAATCGGGTGCCATGAGATTTTTAATTTCCGACTAGCAAAGTCTGTTAATTTGATTATGCCTTTACTCAGCCCAGTACAAATGCTGAATTGCACGTAAAAGTTCCATAGAAGATGGATCAAATAACAAGGACTGTAATGATCCCAAAAGTCGGAGGAACCAAAACCATTACACACACACACACACACACACACCACTTCTTCTACTACTTTTTAAAAAAAATTAAAATATTTCACTCACCCCATTATTGGCCGTTGAATCAACTCTTCGTGCTTCAGTAATTTAGCCAATCATAATGAATAAACTATAAATTAATATAATAGAACAACCAAACGTTGCGCCTTTGTTCCCAGCGATTGTTGAATATGATTAATAACACCGATAAAGCAATAGCAAGCAATATGTACCTACGATTGTTGAATCAAAACAATGCCATCAATAATACAATTAATTATAAATTTAGTTGTGCCAACAGCGGCAACACAAATATAATAATAATCGTTGCGCCAAAGCCACAGACGATTGTTGAACAGTAATAATAAATCAATATAATAGAACTCGTTGCATCAAAGCCACAGGCGATTGTTGAAAAAAATAATATATCAATATAATAAAACTCGTTGCGCCAGAGCCACAAGTGATTGTTGAATTCAAAACAATAATATCAATGATGCACAAACGTCATGTTTTCTTTACAGGAATTATTAAAACTAATGCAAAATCTTTTTTCTCATAAGATGTTACAAAAAATCAATATGGTTGAAGAAATAAAGAAAAAACATTTCCCGCGATAGTGCCACAATATCACCAGAAGGACCAATATTCCGCGTTTATATGTCTTAGAAATTCGAATAAAAATTTTAAATAATATTTATAGTACTCACACTAAATTTAAAATTGAATGGTTATCACTACTTAAAACTTTTTACTCCCCGAATACTTATCTTTATCCACCGTACAACCATATTGGTCAAAAACTCAACGAAAGAGAACAAAAAATGAAAGAAAAAGAACCACTGAACTTATTATTCCGCATAAATATAACGAACGGTAAGAATTATATCGACTTCAAAAGCTATTTAATCAATACTAATAGAAACCCAGACTTGTCTCGCCTCAAACATACAATTTATGCCAGCTAACGGTCAAGGTGTTGTTGAATGGTTTTTTGCGACTGTTTTAATAATGCTGTGCACCAGGTTGATCAAAGATTAATCCGCGCGGCTGCTAAAAGGTGTAAACACCATAACCCAACAATCAATTGCCTGGCATCTTGGCCACCTCTGGCATTCCTCTGGTTTCACCTAGAAACTATCATTGTACTAGGGACTGTGGGTGTGTAAAGTCTATTAAGAATAATTCTGAAGAATTATTCTTACCCTTCATCATTGATGGCATCAAAGATAGTTTTAACTCCGTTCAGATTATCTTCGCTCCTGTGGGTTTAGGTTACAAGTTTGCATTTCACGTCGCCAGAGCCTTAATCTATTGATTTTAATAAGACAAACGTTAATTTTGAAGAAAACTTTTTCACAAAAAAAAATTTCAAATTTTGAACATTATGGGGGGACTCCTCTAGAGTATCACTGAAGCCAGAAATTACAGTACAGTAGATGTATGTAATTGGCAGAAACTTAATAAATTGAAACTTAAAAATTAAACGACTGTCGTTTATTTCTACAAGATAAAAATGTTATTCAGAGTTTCACAGAGTTTAGCATTTGGAGTCTAGACCTTAATCTGTTGGTTAGAATATATTTTATCGCAGAGATCTATCAATAGTGCTGAATAGTGCTATGTTGGCTGAATTCCCAAATCAATCCAGTGTTCCTCAGGGTTCGGTTCTATAACCAACCCTTTTCCTGATCTTTATCAGCTATCTGATATCTATTACCACAAACGCAATATATAGCTTTGCCGGCGACCGACTATCTTCCATTCCTTTTCTTCTTAAAAGCAGACATCTAGTCTATCTACTTATTATCATCGTAGTAGAATGGTTGAATTTTAAGATCTTGACTTAATATTAATTTTAGAATGTGATAAATGGAAAATAAAAGGAAGCCGTAGTTAGACCAAGCCTATTAGGTTTAGAGGATCAAGTCTATAAATAAAAGTAACAGACAACTCACTGATAACCTTCGAAGAGATGTCATAGACACGTAATCTGTAGAAAAAATATATCGTGTATCCTAATTTATAAATAACTAAATTATTATAAACTAAAATAAGTTCTAAGCAATTATTTATCCGAAATTTTACTTTAGTTAAAAGTCCATGGTCCTTCGAGCCGGATCGCGAAGTAAAAAAATATCAGTCGTTCAACCAGAGGATAGAAGTTCAAAAACACATAAAACAAACTGCATGTTGTTCGACTTTGACGGTACCTTTCTGTTGTTGGGACACATATTATAACTCCTTTTTATTTGAAAAATAAGACAGAACTAAATACCCCACAAATTTGAAGCGATTATTTATCCGAAAGTGTACTTTAGATAAAAGTTCACGGTCCTTTGAGCGTTCATCCAGAGTGTAGAACTTCAAAAACGCATAAATCAAACCTTCATGTTGTTCGTCTTAAACTTTTCCTTTCTGTTGTGTGATACATATTATAATTCCTTTTATTTAATGAATAAAGAAGTCGAATGTGTTCAAAACTAAATATCCCAGACCATTGTAAACAACGTCCGTATCTCAGAAAATATCCACTGCACAGCGATTCATCATATCTGTTATATTAAGTATAAAATTAATTTCTTGCAGACAGTAAAACATGGTATTTATAACCATTACATTTTAATCTTGCTCAATCTAATCCAATCAACTAGCCCCACAATAAATACAGTATATGCCAGTTTTTTACCTCAAAACAAATTTTAAAAGTTCAAAGCTAAAAGCAAATGCTACTCACCGTTAAAATAAACAAACAAGTTAAACAAAAGATCATAATAGTTTGGTTGGACCAAACATAAAACTAAAGTGAAGAAAAAAATATTATTCATTTTTAAATGTTTGACAAGTTTTTTTTTTCATCTTAAGACCAGTTAAATGCTTCAACTACTTACTTTCAATGTCATTATTCATTTTTGCATGATCATTATTTATAGTTTTTAATTTGGGTAAGATTGATTTTTTTTTTCTTAATTTTTTTATATATAAAAATTTTTTTTGTCTCTGCTTGTTTGATTTACATATGGTTTACGATCTTGGTATCGAGGTTTTTTATTTTTTTTTTTTCAAGATCTATTTATAATAGTTATCTCATAGTTTTTTATGATTGATTTTGATTGTCTTATTACGCGAATTGATTTTTTTTGCATTAAAATTAAGCTTAATTGTTAATTAGATTGTTTTATAGAAATGAGGAAGTTTTTATTTCAGCTAGTTACACTTGGCTTAGAATTCTTAATGCTAAAACTAAAAAGTGCAATTACTGGTATTTTGCAAAGAAATTTATTTATTTCGTTAAACCATAACACCCTCTGGCAACTAAATATCGGTTATATAAGTTTTTTTTTAGTTTTATTGTTCAATGACCACAGAAAACTAATAAATCAATCAATGTGTCAAGTTTTTCAATTTTTGTATAAAATTCAGTCAACAAAAAACTATGAGGATAAGGAAATTCATAATACAAAATATTTAAAATAGTTTAAATATTAAAAAGAATATTGGAAACTTAAATATTAAAGTAAACTGTAATAAGTTGAATGTCATAATAGTAAATAAATTTTTTTAAAAAATTATTTCTAAATATAGGTGGAACAATGAATAAAATATAGGAGGAATTTGATTGATATAATTGCAGGTTTGAATGACATAAGACTATAAAACTATATCTTCAAATGTTTTTCAATAATACTTACTTGAATTAGATCACTTAGGTTTTATATAATAGGAGATGAGGTCATTAGATAAGTTCATTCTACGCAGTGGTTTTTGATTGGTATCCTTTCAAACATGGAAAGTGAAAAGAAAATATTTATTTATCGAACTATTTTATTATCAAAAAAGTAGAAATGCTGTTCAAACAAAACAAAAAATATTCGATGTGTATGGAGAAAATGTATTGGCAAAACGCCGATGTCAAAAGTGGTTTGCTAAATTTCGATCTAGCAATTTTGGTGTAGAAGATGCACCACATTCTGGAAGGCAAGGTGAAGCAAACTTGAACCTCATACAAGTTTGTTAACTCATCAAAAGCATTTACAACTTGGATGGGGTGTTTTGTTACACCCACGATATCCTCCAGATCTGTCACCTTCTGATTTTTTATTTTGCAGGCGGAGGGAAAATTTTCATAGACCATATATGTGAAATATGTAAGAGTATCTGATTTTTACAGGCTAAACTTCCCCCCATTTCTTATGCCGAACCCCATGGAACTACCGGTAGGCATTACTTCAAGGGAATTCTTTGCATTCTCTGGTTTTTCCCGCACATCTAGGCCAATCAGGTTAATCATCCAGATGAATAGGATGTATGCTCTGAAACAACCATGACTAGTATGAAACTTACACAAATATAAATTCTCCTAACCATGATTCCTCCCCAACCACTTTTCAATAGATGGAATCGGATGGTATCTCTATCGCACTGTTGTCGAGTTCCTCTATAGCTTCTACCATTCTTCGTTGTATCGACACAAGTTGCTCTTAGCTTAGTATTTCACTTTTTTTCTTTTCTCTGCAGAATGTATGTATATATATTGGCGCTATATGCAAGTAAGTCTATGGGCGAGATTCCTGCAATTCCACATACTGCATCATCTGAAGCTGTACGGAAAGTACAAATCTCTCGGAAGGCATTGAGTCTATTTACAGCAGCCATATTATTTCTGTATGTCTTTTTTTCCAATATATAGGGTCAAATAGGAGGTGAATACATCAGAGAAGACGTGACCACATTTACTACTAGCAACCCTTTATCCTTGGAAGCATCACCAAAATTTTACATTATTCGTAACAAAGCATTCCTTACTCTGTTTGCTTTTTCTCTACTCTGATGGATAATCTGGAACCATTCATTACACCAAAGTTCCTAAGAGATGATTGTGAGATTATTGTATGCCAACCCACTTCCACCTTTATACTCTCCATTTTCTTTCGACCACTAATAAGGATCACTTCAACTAGACATTGCTGTATTTGCCTTACAGCTCTGTTGCAAATCCCCATGATCTATTATTTATTTCCCATGATCTCCTATTTTCTTTCCTGTGTGTGTGGTCCTCACTTACACTCCAGGTCACACCTTTATTTGCTACACTGTTACTACGAAAGATTAGTGCTTCCCCTGCACTCATTAGTACTACCGCTAGGGATGCAAATGCTTCTAGCAAAATTGTTTCTCTATTGTTCGTTTCTCGACTTCATCTTTCCAGAGTCCATGCGTTAAAGTCGCCCGTAATTATTATTGACTTTTTATTCATTGCATCATTCGCTTGAAGATCAAAGATAGTTAAAATGCGTCAATCCATGCTCTAGAATATAAGTAACAGAACAGCCGTACGCAAAGAATTCGTTGACCATATTTCTAACAAATCCTTGGTAGATACCGTGTGTAGCTTCCTGCAAAAGGAAGTTACCACAAGTAATATTGTTCAGATTCCTATACTCCTCACACATAATTGCTCAGCATTCAATAATGATTGCATGCAAAAGATTTTGTGCAGCCTTACAGTGGTCGAAAATTTAATTTCTTAAACTATGATTGCTTTGCCGTCTGATACATTGGATACTTCCGACTGCTAGAGTTGTGTTTAGTGTCACACAAAAAAATTATATAATTTTGTGTTTAGTAATTTCACCACATTTTTTGCTACAAATCACACCTTTTGTATTATATCGTCAGTCCTTCCTCTCCACAAAATGATAAGATGTATTAAACGGGTTGATTCATGTATAAAAAAGTGGTTTAGAAAAATAATTTTTAAAGGGTAAGCCGCTTCGTAACAAAATCCAACGGATTGGGGTAAACTTTCAAATTTCTGATGATCTCGAAGCTATCAAAGCTAACTTAGCCTGGTGAATAAAATACCCAAAGCCAAAATTTTTTATCCACTTTACGAGCATTAGTCCACCCGACTCGTGTTTTTCGTCTAACATTTACATTCCATGTTGTCTCATTACTTTAAATCCCTTAAACCGCATCCTCATTATTTTGCGGTGTTTTTGGACAGTTTATTGAATTAAATTCGTCAGTAATTGTATGAGTTGAGTTAATGCGAATAAGTGTTTTGTTTGTATCTTCACCACTACCTCATCAAATTCTGGTAGAGCTTTTAAAGGAGTAGAATATACGAATGGCATTAATATATGATGGAAAAGTAGGACATGCTACCTAGGAAAACGATTTTCTCGGTAGTTAATTCATTCCTATCAAATAACAAAAATATGTCCTCATAATTTATTAAATCAAAAAATTTATAATAATCAAATTAAAGCCATAATTCTTAATTTTTAAATAAATGATAATTTCCGTTGGGAAACTTACTATGTTTCATAATAAGTCCATTGTCTGTTGTGTTTTACATGTTGGGTAGTAATTTAATATTACATCTATACATTTCATTTGTTAAAATAAAACTTTTCCTTCAACATAACTGAAAACATATATATCATTAATTGATGTTTCAATTCAATAGAAACCTTAAATTAAATCTGACATTAAGAGTAATATTTTCACTACGTTCAATTTAATTTGAAAATACCAACATGACACACTTCACTATAGTAAAAATAAAATTCATTCAATAGTAGGAACAAGCAAGCCAAAAACAATAATATAACAACAAAAACACCGAAATAACTGACAAACTTAATCAAAACCAGTTCATTTTTATATTCATTGTCATAAAGTGTGTCCCAATCATTTCCTCTCAATCAAAAAAAACTTCGACTTGACTTAACTTAATAACAAAAAAAAAATTATAATTATAATTCATTTTTTTGTGTTCAATTCTCTTATATTATAATTAGATTCGTAGTCCCAGGGTCAAATCAAAATTTATAATCTTATAAATTAAATGAAAATCTAAATTCGACAACAATCAATTGTAAGCGCTAATAAAATCGTTGATGGTTTTAAAATGGTTTTTTTTTCTATTAATTTATTATGACGGTGGTGTTGTGAAGCGAACTTTGTGTATATTTTAATGTCACGATTAAATTCCCGCTTGCTAATATGATATCATTTAGACAACGTAATTATACACAAGGTTAAATCTACAAAAAAATAATCTCGGAAGAACTTTTAACTTTCAACCCACGCGATAAATTCAAACGTTTTCTTTTCCTTTCTGCGTCGCTTGCAAACCAACAAATATAAAACCAAATCAGTTTCTCCGTAAGTAATTATTTATTTATTTTCTTATTTTCCACAACATACGTCTTAGTATATTTTATTTATTGATTTTATTATTATTTTCTCTATCTTTAATACTAAATTCATTTATGTAACTTAAATATCTCTTATATTTTTTTTATATAAAAAATAAATAAATAAATATACCCAAAGTAATTATTATTCAAGAAAATAAATATCATTCAAAGATAAAAATTATAGAAAACGCTACCATGAATTATTTAATTAAATAGAAATAGTTTTGATATGAGTAACAACGATATTGTGATTAAAATAATAATATGGCGATTTTAATAGTCGATGTGTGTTGTAATTTTGAAAATAAAATGAATTATTTAGGGAAAATATTTAATTATTATTAAAATAGTAATAAATATTAATTTAATGTTAGGTGGCACTTATCTTGTTTTATGGTCCAGTAATAAAATATTTAAATTACAAACATACATTACAATTCAATTTCTTAACGTTTTTTACAATTTTGTAAAATATGGTGTATTTCCGGTATGCATTAATTGTTCATGATGTAATGAATAAATTCTGTGCGTTCCTGATAGTGGAATCACAATCAGGAGTTTTAGAGGAACTACGCACCTTGAGATAATTCCAACTAGCTTCAGTCTGTGAGTTCGATTATACTATTCCTAGAACATATGCTGAATTGCACGCAAAAGTTTCAGAAAAAGACGTAACTAAGTGAGTAAAGAACAGGAACTCTGACGAACCCAAAGGCAGATGAATTAAGATCACCACCCACACCACTTTAACTACGATTACTCCATTTACAAGTCAAAATGTTTCACTCAACCTATTATTTGCCGTTGTGTTATTAACGGTACTACGGGACAGTTATGCCAGGATGTAACAATATAATATAATTATATATCTAACGAGTTTTAATATAAGAAACGATATTTTTCAGAGGTTACTACAAAGGCGAATTCATTTAAGTTTTCAGTTCATTTTCAAATTAGAAATCACGACTCAAATTCGGAATATCAATTTAATTTAAAATATGAATTACGACTCCAAAATATTTTCCAGTGCAGCTAAAATACATTTTTGCTTATCCTAAACGAAAGAGAAAAAAGTTGATTGCATAGGATCCTCCCGCTTTGTAACTATCGATATTAGTAATACAATTACATCAAATTACCAAAAAAAATGCATAAATCATTCAGACTGATTTTGCATAAAGGCATATTGTTTTGTTTTCTGCTAATTGAAAGATATAAACAAAAATAGAAATCACCCTCTATCAAATACATTCACACCATCATCTAATTTGCTGAAAATATAAATTCATACATCGAATGAAATTTAAAACGATCATAAACATTTAAAGTTTTCAGGTTTTCATTTCGAACGAAAAGAGTTCATACATGTTCATGTTCAGTTCATGTTGTTTTAATATAATAACGAAACAAAAGAAATAATAGTAAAAAAAGATGATGTAAACATACAATAACAACAAATTTATGAAGTCATACATTTGATGATCCGTGGACGATCAAAAAGTTATCTGTCTTGTTATTATATTAATGTTAAATTATGTTAATGCAAAACATGTAACGTCGCAGAATCACAAATGGAATGGCAAAAGTGTTTCACTCTGGAGTAAGTCTTTGCTGTTAGACGTAACTGTCAAGCCTTTACTCCTTGTTAACACATTTATACAGAACTCAAATTGTTCTTACTTCAGTATTTTTGTTTGTAGATTTTTCCAAACGCCACATGTTGGACATCACACAATTGGTGGGCATAACAGTTGATCCAACTTTTTATGCCTTCGTAATATAACCATTCATAATGATTAAACTAGTCAGACTAAAATTCTATTTTTTCATTATTTTTTCGAACAATTTTTATCAACAACAACTTTTAACTACTGAAGTTCGAATAAATGATGAAAAAATCGAATTTTAGTCGGACTAAAAATCTTTAAAATTAAAAACCTTAAGAACACGATTTAACGCCTCTTTGTAAATTTGATATATTTTGTAGAGAAATTTGGACTTTTTAAACCCAAACTGTAATATTAAACCGAAAACTGAATCTAATTTAAACAAATTGCACTTGCAAATCTCTTATTTATAAATCACAGAATAGTGTATATAAAAAAAATTAAATTATAAACTGAATATAACAAAAACTAAATAATTTAATACAAGAAGAACTAAAACACAAAAATTATATAAATCAAATCAAAAAAGGCTTACAGTAATGCAGCAAATATGATGGATGATCCGCTTCTTCAAATTTATTTTATCCAATAAAACAAACAGCTTCACCGTTCAATAGTAACGCAATTGATAAAATTTATCACAAAGTTCTTGAAATATTCAATAAACATCCTATAACTTTTCACCAAAAATTTCCATTTTTAACCAAACTATAGAGAGATGAGTAAATATCGCATCATCATCTTATTTTTGCATTGTTGTTGATGTTTTCTTTTTTCAAGATCAAGATGATTGATTTATAAAAAACAAAATTTGGAACAGAAATGTTAAGCATTCCATATTATCCATGCCATTTAACAACTTTACTCCATCATCAACACAATGGTAAGCCAACTTCTCAATGCATCTAGAGTATTTCTCAGCATTTTGCGTTGATCGAATCACACCTTCCAATTTAAACAGCGTACAAAATTTTATTTTTATTCGAACCAACAATAATAAACATTTAAATTTTCATCTGCACAATATAATCTTTTGTGCTTATCTTTATTTTATTATCTTTTAATTTTGACTTCAATTTTCATAATAATTTTCTGATTTAAATTTACTTGATCGCTTATATACAGACAGTTTAGGTTTCCTGTTTCCCTCTCCTGTATCTTAATAAACCATTCTCTCCAATACAGACAACAATTCTACTTTTTACAAATTAAACAACTGAACATATGAACAAAATTACCATAATTTATCATTGAGTGACGTAAATAAGCCATCAACAAAAAAATGTTTAAATGCACAGTAGTACAAAAAAAAGTTCGTACGCTTATTACAATTGAAGAGAAATAAATTAATAAATTACTAGAAAACTTCTTTAAATATTAATACTTTTATTTTAGAGTAAAAATTGAAAATAGTCCGTCGTTACAATTTTAAAGTAAGGATAGAAAAAAAGTTAAAAAGTTTTAATATTTTCTAAAATGATTGGTCCATTTTCAATATAATCGGCAACAATAAAAATCTTCAGTAGCCTATTTTTAGCCATCTTGCTTTATATATTTTATGTGTTCATCAAACATTGTATTAAAATACTGAGCAGTTTGACCATGTTTTGATATTTTTTACATGAAAAAAGGTACCAAACTCTAAAAAAACCTAACCTGTTTCTAATATTTATTTTATTATTACTTATTGACGCGTATAGCTGTTTTTGTTATTATATTATGCTGTATGCCGATGTACTTATTATCATTTATAATTTTGTAAATTTTTAAGGTTGATTGATTGCTAATATTTTTTAGGTTGATGTTATTTAGTGCTTATTCATAAGATCATTTTACTACTCCATTTTTGTACGATTTTGAAGTTTGCAGACTAACTAAATCGGGCCACCATTTGTGACACACAAGCGTTGATACGAACAATTGAAGATAGTGAATTAATTTTGAATTCAAAATATTTTGTTGAATTCATCATCAAGGAATTTTTCATTATAAGAATGAGGTCACCGTCGTTGACTAAATAGACCTCATCTATCAGAACTCTAAGGTAACACCTTGACGAATGCTATCTCACTGCTGTTTTCAGTGTTATATAGTATTTCACGCTAACCCGTATACAAATATCAGGTACTGGAGGCTACTGGATTGTCACAATTTTATATCAAAAATTTAAAAAAATGTACAACATAATAAAAACTGACCCATTGAATTTAACCACGCTTTGAGATATGAAACAATTTTTGCCCTAGATATGGAACAGCTGGAGAAATAATAGAGGCTTGCGTGTATCTACGGACAGCGATGCAGTCGCTTCGGTACTGAGCACATATCCATTATATCCAAACTAGTTGGAGACTGTGTAGGTAAACTTGCCGAGTTTCTCTTCTCGGTACTTGTCCTTTAATTGCAATGTTGTGACTAGAGAGTAGAGACCACTAACAAATAATGTTTGTAAACACATTTTAGAAGCACTTGATGTTTTTGATGTGTACCATATTGATTTTTAAATCAAGGCTGATTAGACTTTGTTTAATTAATTTGCTTATATTTATATTATACCTTCAATTGTAAACCCGTTTAAATTAAATAAAATATTAAAACTACAATATTTGCAAGTGTTTCGAAACAAAATTCCATTACAAATATATCATGTCTTATGATATCCACTTAACATTAATTAACAGTAAGTTATCCAAAAAAATACATATTTCAACAACATTCTCTTCATATGCACTTCATAGTAACGTATTTCGTTTATGTCAAAGGTCTCAACATACAACAGTGCTCCCAATTTAAATTACCATTAAAACAAACCAAAAAAAAACTTCAAGAAATAACTAAAGATTTCATAATCACTTATATATCTTGTGTAAATTTTTGTTTTATATTATTCACTATATATTTCATTCAATCACAAAATAAAAAAAAATTAGAATGTAACTCTAAATAGAGGTATTATTAGGTCTCGATATACAAAGGAAATCAAAGCTAATATTAAAATTCACACGAATAAAGCACCACGATAACTTTAATGAATAGTTTTGAATCAATTATAAAATATATTAAATTTTTCTCCGACTATTAAATAATTTATAATGTTATCTTATGATTTATATTTAAAAAAAAAATTAATAAAATTTAATTTTTTTTATTTCTAGACATCTTGGCGATAAACGATTAATGACAACAGCTGTAGCAACGACAAAACTTGCTAAAACGAATAAATCTGAATAAATCAGAATAAAGAAATAATAAGCGAAAAAAAATGGTTAAGAAACATAATTTCTTAATATATTTATTTCTTTTATTCACATTAATAAATGGAATATTTTGTAAATTACAATTGTGTGAAGTGGAAACAGGGCAGACAAATATTATATTGGATATTGAAGAGAGTCGTGGGAGCTGTAAGTACAAAAAATTTATTTATCTAAAGATCTTAAGTTATTAAATTTTTATTGATATTAATGTCACAACCAATCTATTTTTCCATTTAAACATTTGGAAATTGGTAAGGAATTGTGCGATAGAATTCTAACAATCATATTGGATAATGTACCAAAATCATATCATAAGCGTCAGCCTCTGTCTAGTTAGCATCTAGTTCATATAAGAAATTGCAAAAGATGTTGTTTTACTCGTTCTTTCTAATTTGTCAGTTTAGACTTTGGTCTGGAAGACCTCAGGATAGCTGGGTAATGGGTTCATGTTTTACTTGCAAGGTTTCTAGGATATAAAGAACTCCTATCAGATATTTTGTGCAAATTTAACTACAGAGTTTTTCATGATAACGGGTTTCATGCTGAACTTTCTGTTTCTTGCATAAGGAACAAATGTTCTTTACTAAGGTTGATTTTTTTCCCCACAAATGTGCAAAAGTACGAAATCACAGGGTGTCTCCTCGAACTTACCTCTGACAAAAATGAATATGTTATCCGCGTAACCAAGACATTTGATGCCCTGGATACCTAAGATAGCTCGAATTTGATCCACCACTAGACTTCACATGAGGAGTGATAAGACCCCACCCTTTGGACAAATTATGGCGATTTCTCGAAGTCTTGTAAATATACTACCACAATTTTGTTTTTTATTAATGGTGTAAATTGTTTTTAGAAAGCAAGAGAAACCTTTGATTCTGTAGTAGTGGACTGTATTTATTTTGTGTTTTTTTTTTTAATTAAAGATAAGAAAACTAATTTTCCAATTTTATTAAAATAACATTTTTATTGAACTCAAACATTACTAAAAATTATTAAGAGCATTACAAAACAAAAAGTTTCTAACTAACTTAGAAAAAACAAATTAGTTTATTTTTAAGAATGCCTACTAAAGTAAAAAAAAATAAAGAAGGTGAATTTCTGAAGGTGAATATAAATGTATAATAATTTTCATTTGAAAATAATTATCAAATCCCCTTTACAAAAATATGTGGAACGCTTCGAACCATACTGCCCACCTTGAAAAACTATCTTTTCAACAGTATAAATTAATTTAAGTCTGCTTCTGCACGTATCAAAACGACTAACTTTTGGATTGCCCTCTTGATCTTTCCATTTTTTGTTTTTAAAATTACAACTCTAACTAACCCATCTGAACCAGCAATTGTTTCTAAAACTCTTCCCATTAACCATCTTCCTGGAGGTAAGTTGTCTTCCTTAACTAAAACCAGATCATTTAGCTGAATGTTTTGTGTTTTCGTAGCCCATTTTTTTCTTTGTTGCAAATTATGAATGTATTCCAAGCTCCATCTCTTCCAAAACGATTTATGTAATTGTTGCACCATTTGCCAACGTAAGTTTGGAGTAATTGAATTTGGATGTATATCTTCTTGAGCTGGTAGAAAAATAGGACCTTGAGTCAAAAAATGTCCTGGTGTCAAAGGTTCCAAATCATCAATATCTTGAGATTTAGGAGCTATAGGTCTGGAATTTAAACAGGCTTCAATTTGACATAAAAGAGTTGACATTTGCTCGTATGTCAAACAAGTTTCGCCGATTACTCTTTTTAAGTGATACTTCACTGATTTGATACCAGATTCCCAAATACCCCCAAAGTGTGGTGTGGAAGCCGGAATAAAATGCCATGCAATTTCGTTTTGAAGTAATTCATTTGAAATTACTTGATTATTTTCCCTAAGAAAATTTTTGATGTCCTTGATTTTTCTAGCAGCACCAATATAATTACTACCGTTATCGCTGTATATATTTTTACAAACTCCTCTTCTGCTAATAAAACGATGTAAAGCTGCAAGAAACATGTTAGTTGACAAGTCACTAACCAATTCTAAATGTAATCCCTTTGTTGCCATGCATACAAATAAGGCAACATAACACTTAGTTTGCTTTGCTGATCTACCATGCCAAGTTCGTACTAAGAAAGGACCTGCAAAATCTGTCCCAGTATTTGTAAAAGGACGACTCGGTTGTATCCGGTAGGAAGGTAAACTGCCCATTTGTTGCTCGTGTGTTTTTGCTCTGTATCGCATGCACACAACACAGCTTCTAATGCACTTTCCTCCAACAATCCAATATCGGTTATTTAAAACTCCTAGCATTAGTTGTTGACCAGCATGAAAATATCGTTTGTGTACATCTTGTATAATTAATTCAGTCAATTTATGTTTAGAAGATAAAATAATTGGATGTTTTTTATTGTAGCTCAAGCTAGACTGTCCTAATCGACCCCCAACGCGTAAAATACCAGTTGTATCAAGAAATGGATTAAGAGTCCTTATTGGATACTGATTTGTTAATTGTCTCTTCTTTCTTATTAAATTAATTTCCCTTGCGAAACATATTGGATGGCTTTGTGCACCTATAATTAGAGTTTTTTGAGCATCTGCTAGTTCAACTGTTGAAATATTTGAATTTGTAAACTCTTCCCGAGCAGAAATTTGTTAGGGTTCAAGTAAGGCCCTGATCAGGTTTGCCTTAACCCGGATCAGGCATTGGTAGGGTTGCCTGATTGGGCCCTGATCATGAGTGTAACGCTTTTGCCCTATCAGGTCCTGATTGGGATTACCGGATCAGACCCTGATTGGGATAATCGGATCAGGCCCAGATTGGGATATCCTGACCAGACCCTGATATGTATTTATATATTATATACATAAATTAATCAAATTAAAATAAAAACATTACAATGGAAAAAATTAAAACATACATACCACCTTAATGACTATTATTATAGTCGTTCAGCTGAGAAGCTACAACTAAAACATACATGAAACGATTTTAGCTATATATTTCTAAAATGGATAATACTCTAGTGAATTTTAACCCATTTAAATTTCAGCTAGGGGTCAAATACGAAAAACCTGATCAGGGCCGGATATATTCAAATAAGGTTAACCCTAAAAGTGTATTCTAAATCAGGCCTGGAACAGGCCCACATCAGATTGCCCTAATAGGGATTACCCTTGTAGGACTGACCAGGCCCTGATCACGCCCTGACTGTATTCAGGTTTTCCCTAACTAATTTCTGCTCGGGTTGCTTTGTTCCTTTACTGAAAGCTTACAATTAGTAACAAATCTTAAGCAATGTGCTACTACTTTTTGAAGATAAAATAATGATGAATATTTTTCAAAAATATTGTCATAATCAACTTGTTGTGAAAATTCTTGTCACTGAAGTTGGTTTTCTTCTGTTGTGACGAAAACTGATAACTGACGCTTTTCTAAATCAGTTGTTCCTTGAATTGTAAAAGTGTTACCCTTGTTAAAATCGTTTGCTAAAAGAAAAATAGGGCCATCCCACCATAAATTCATTTTTAACAAATTGCTGGCGAAAGTTCCTCTTGAGGCAATGTCTGCTGGAATTTTCTGCTGACTTAACATGTCTCCATTGTTGAAATGGAACATTTGCTATTATTTCAGATGTGCGATTCGCAATAAAAGCCTTCCATTTTCGTGGAAGCTCTTTTAACCAAGCTAAAACAATTGTTGAATCAGTATATGCAATAATTTCTACATCTGAAACCTTTAAAACTTTCCTTATTTTTGTAATAAGTTTAGCAAGTAAAAAAGCACCACAAAGTTCAAGCCTTGGCAGAGAAATTTGTTGAATTGGAGCAACTTTAGTTTTTGAAGCAAGTAATTGTACATAAACATTGTCACCACTTTCTACTCTTGCATAAACTACAGCTGCGTACGCAAGCTCTGATGCGTCACAAAAGCCGCATAAGTAAAATTTTGTATCTTCTTGTAATTTCACCCATCTAGGAATCTTAAGCTTTGATAGTATTTGAATGTCTTCACGAAATGCTTTATACTTGTTAGTAATTTCTTCTGGCAACGAATCACCCCAATCTGCACCAATTACCCAAATTTGTTGCAATAATATTTTAACGTATGTGATTGTTGGACTTACAAATCCCAGCGGATCATAAATTTTTGATATTTCGGATAAAATTATTCTTTTGGTGAAAATATCAGTCTCATCAAATTTAACTTGAAATGAAAAACTATCTGTAATAGGTGTCCATTGAAGACCCAAAGTTTTAATTGATGAATCTTCTTGAAGTGGAAACGAAACTGCGTTTTCCTTGTGTGATTCATCAACTGTTGATAAAAATTGTTTACTGTTGGATGACCATTTGAGTAGATCAAAACCACCTTTTTTTAAAAGATCAGTTAATTCTTGTTTTTGATATAATGCTTGTTGTAGCGTTGAACAGCTATTTATGAAATCATCGACATAAAACTTTGATTTTAGAAGTTCTGATCCGATTTCAAAATCTTGTTGCTCGTCATCTGCAAGTTGATGTAAAACCTTTACTGCTAAATATGGCGCACATGATGTGCCATATGTAACAGTCAACAGTTCATATTCGTTGACTTCATGTTTGGGTGAATCACGCCAGAATATGCGCTGATATGGTGTATCTCTTCTATCTATAAGAATTTGTCGATACATTTTAGCAATGTCTGCGGTAAGACCAATTTCATATTTTCGAAAATTAAGTAATAACGACCAAATGTCACTCTGAATTGTTGGGCCTACTAGGAGAATCTCATTCAATGATATACCAGTCGATGTTTTCTTAGAACCATTGAATACAACCCTTGTACTAGTTGTAGTTGATTCCTTAAAAATTGCATGATGTGGAAAGTAGTAAGCTTCATGATCTAACTCTGCTTTCTTAGTTACAATCACTTCCATATGACCCAATGAATTGTATTCTTTCATAAAATCAACATAATCATTTTCAACTTTCTCATTAATTTTAAATCTCTTTTCCATTGAAAACAATGTTGAAAGTGCTGATTTTTTTGAGTTACCCAATACTAAACAATTTTTTGAAAATGGTAATCGCAATACATATCTACCATCTGAATTTCTGTAATGGGTTTCTTTGAAATGTTGTTCAATTTGTTTCTCATCCTCCGTTTGTTTTAATTCAGTTGCAATGTCTTCAATTTGCCAAAATAATTTTAATGTTTCATTTATATCTACGGTCGTGGAATTGGTTTGAAATATTGTTTCTTCTTGTACTAAGGACTTTCCAGATATGATCCATCCAAATTGTGTATTTAATGCTATAGGTCTTTGATTCCCATCCATTATTTTGCCTTGAAGAATTACTTGGAAAAATATGTCGCATGATAAAATGATATCAATTTTGCCAGGTCTATTGTATTCTGGATCTGCCAATGCTAATGATGAAAACATTGAACTCTGTTGCATTGAATCTATCTGTGGCAAATTATTTGATACTTTCTTTAATATTAAAGCTTGTGATAAAATCTCAAAATTGTTCAGCCTTGATTTTATATGTAAGTCTACCTGTCCTCTTGACAAGCTTGGTAATCCCCCAACACCATGTATTTGGAATGCAGCTCTGGTTCTTGAAAGCATTAATTTCTTAACACAATTTTCAGAAATTAATGAAACCTGTGAGCCACTGTCCAATAACACTCTACATTTTATGTATTGATCCCATGCATTTTTTATCAGTACTATAGCGGTTGGTAAAATATTGAATATTTTGTCAGAAGATCCTTTCAATGAAATTGTGGTAGAAATGGCTGAGCTGTTAGACGAAAGAGCATTGTTTTCATCATCTGCTTGTTGTTGCTGTTGCACATTTCTTGATAACTGTAACTGGTCACTTCTTGACTGTGACTCTGCTGATTTAGAATCTGATTGATGCTCATGCAAGAGACTGTTGTGTCTTAAATTGCATGTCTTACAAGAATTGTTGCTAATTTCTCACTAAATGGTTTGATTTTATACAATTGAAACATAAACCGCTTTCTTGAACAAAAGCTTTTCTATCTTTGATAGTTAGATTTAAAAATTCTTGACAAAAATAAATAAAATGATCATTATTCTTACAAAATATACATTTTGAATATTCATTTGGAGAAAATGAAGTTGAGACAGCATTGCTTATTTGCTGTGGACGAAATGACGAAGTCCTTGTTACCTTGCTTGATGTTGTTGGTGTTAATTCATAAATTCTTGTATTTAAAAATGCAACTATATCAGAGAACTTTGGTTTTTCTTGATTTATTTTTGCTGAACATTCTCTTCGCCATAGTTTTCTTGATTCACTATCTAACTTTGAAGATAAAACAAAAATGAGCCAACTGTCCCAATGTTCGGTTGGTTCTTCTAAAGCCTTTAACGCTCGTACTGACTCTGTTATGTTGTTGCAAAGATATCGAAGTGCTTCAACTGTTCCACTTGTAATCTTGTTGTGATCACAATTCTGCATTCTCTAACTAAATTATTACCTGATCTACATTAAGCAAGTTTTTCGTTTAACGCTCAATTAAATAATCAGTTGCACATATAAAGAATCTTTTGATCACCCATCCAACCTGTATTTTTCTGATTACGCACCATCTGTGTCTGGATGTTGTTATTATTACATTTTTTTTCATTGTTTTGATTTAATTTATGTACATACAAATCAAAACAAATGAAATACAAATATAATAAATAACAGAATTATAACTTTTCTTTATTTTTGCGTTAGACTGAAAAACAATACAAATGATATTCTCTCGTAAATGTTCTCTATTCTTTGGCGCTTTAATAAAACTTGTTGTCGGTTTCAAAAGAGAAACTAATGAGAGGGACGAGTAATAATGAAGCAACTTTTGTCCTTCTTTAGCATAAATCAAAAAATAATATTTATACTGCACATTTTGCTTAATTTTTGGTCAGTTGGTGTTACAGTTTGGAAATAAAATTAATAAAAATCAATTTTCTCTAATTTGGGATCAAACAATAATATGGCGATTCAGTTGATAATTAAAACTAAAATTCCGCGTTGGTGATAATTTTTTGAAATCTGTTTTGATATAATTTAAGATTGAAATCATGCCGGTAAAATAAATAGTTCGGTTCGTGTAATGGTCAAAAAGTGTTAAACTTTTGTTTCCGAAAACACAGTTTTCGTTGATTAAATGACTTTGAATTCTATTCAAAGGTCGGTTGAATTCAGTTTCGTGGTTATAATTCGATACACCACCAAAATTTAACCAAAATGATGAAAATTTTTGTAATTAAAAGTTTGGGTGCTTATGAAAACACGAACAATTATAACTAGAATATTATAATAAATAACAAGAAATAAGATTGTGTTAAATTTTAGTTCGTTGTCACGTGAACATTTAACCATAAATTTAAGTGTAGATCATGTTAATGCTTGACAAAAGAAAATTTAATAATAAAAAAGGGATTGTTTTTTTTCAATAAGCTAAATAAAGATACAGAAAACCTTATATTTCGTTTTCTTTTTATTTTGAGTGGTGGTGCTATAATTGAACTAACAAACCTAAGATCATATCTAGCAACATAGTTCTGGTTTGCTTACTGTAAACAAACAAAAAAACAGGAAAATAAACAATAAGTGAAAATAAAAGTAAAAAATAATAATAATAAAAGTAATATTGCAAAGCCCAAAAAAAACAAGTGAGGAACTGGTGGGATATTGAAGATCGTACGTCAAGACATCTACTTCGTCATATGTCAACCATCTGGACTAACAAGGATTCCATTGCAACACTCTATACATTATTAAAGTAAGATTTTCTATTATATATAATTGTCTTTTCTTTTCATATACGTATTACTATAAACATTATATATAACAACTTTAAAGTTGAGGTCGATATGACCAGATAAATAGTTTTTTTCACATAGAGGTTTTTTTTTCTGGCAAAGGCCATATTAGGTCTTTTTTTTTTACTTTTATTTAGGAATTCTTTAATTTAAATCCCGGATAATAACGGTGTATCAGACAACGTTATAATCTTTGTTTGTTCCATTATTGTTTCAAAATGCGATTCAATTATTATATGAGTTTTGTTGTAAACATCAATTAATTCGTTGTATGCTTGATCATAATTTGCCTCTGTTATTGTAAAATTCTTTAAAATTCCTTTTGCACTGCCAGTTAATGATTTTTTTAAATATTGTAATTTTTCAGAAGCTGATAATTTTGTATTTGTCTGAACTAGAGAGTTAAATAAATCAAAAAACTCATGCCAGTCCTTGTAGCTGCCATTAAATGTTGGAACTTCAATTGGAGGAAGTCGTAAGCCAGTTGTAGATTTATTCGAATGCTTCAAAAAATTTTCAAAAATCTCGGTCAAATTGCCATTGTCATTTGTAATATGTGGTTGAGATTTAGGACTTAATTGCCTGATAAGTTTTTGGCCAATTTTTTTGGTTTCAAAATATATTTCTTCTATTTCAATACGTCTAGATTGTTCTTCTTCCAATTCATCATTTTTTGTGTTAGCTTCTATTAAACATTGAGTTTCATTAAATTCGTTGAATAAAATTGTAATTCGTTCTAATCGCTCTTTTATGACATCTTGTTCTGCAGTATGTTCTGTTAAATCATGAATATATTCTTTAATTCTTCTAATTTGATTTTCTGTAGCGGTTCTTTTTGCCATTGTTATCTTTGGAATAACCATTTTGAAAACTTTTGTTTTGAATTTCACACAACGTTGTCTACTTTCGAAAATATTTGTTTGTTTGTTTTGTTTTAAATATTTTCGCGTAATAGAAATCTCTAGAACCTTTCCTTTGTTAAAAGAAACTGTATTTGTGTTGATTAAATGATGATACCTTTAATGAAATCTTCTTTTTTGATAACTTTGAACTCCAATTGTAATTTATTCAAATTTAATATAGCTGCTTGGTCTATTTAAATTTGAATACCAACTTTGTTATTTGTTCAAACTAAACGATGCTGTGTCAATTTTAGTTTGAACACCAATTTTATAATAATCTTGCAATTTGTTCAAATTAAATGCTGCTTTGTCAATTTTAATTTGAACCCCAATCTTCCTTTGCACTTTTGCACACTTACTTTTTCGTTTATTTAAACAAAAAATTATTTGAAATTTATTATCTGGATCGCAAGGACCAAAATGATTCTGTAGTAGTGGACTGTATTTATTTTGTGTTTTTTTTTTAATTAAAGATAAGAAAACTAATTTTCCAATTTTATTAAAATAACATTTTTATTGAACTCAAACATTACTAAAAATTATTAAGAGATTACAAAACAAAAAGTTTCTAACTAACTTAGAAAAAACAAATTAGTTTATTTTTAAGAATGCCTACTAAAGTAAAAAAAAATAAAGAAGGTGAATTTCTGAAGGTGAATATAAATGTATAATAATTTTCATTTGAAAATAATTATCAAATCCCCTTTACAAAAATATGTGGAACGCTTCGAACCAACCTTGTCGAATAAAAGTTTGTCTCCTGTTGTCGAGTAGCAGACAATTTTTTGTCTGACAAGGTTACCCTCGTTTTCTAAAACAAATGTCTACCCAATTATAAATTTAATTTTATAAATTTCTCTGCCTCATTATTCTCATGCCAGTTTATCCTAATTTCTAAAACAAATATAAGTTTCCCCTCTATTAAAAACATAAATTAATTAAAAATTAATTAAAATTATATCAATTAATTAATTAAAAAATAAAATTAAAAAAACATAACAAAATTAAAATAGAATTTACAAAAAACATAGATAGCCTTATATGAAATCGAGTGTAAACTCGAAAGCATATTTCAATATTGATAATATAATTCGATATAATTCGATAATATAATTCTCAACATTGAAGCTGAGAATTACATTATTATATTACATCGAAGCTGAGTTTTTATTATATATTATTACATTAAGATTGCCTACTTCTTCGTTACGTCATCCTTGACATTGGTAATCGCATTGAAGCTGGAAACTGTTATATATTATTGTAGGTTGTTTACTACTGCGTTATGCTATCTAACATTGATAACCACCTGCTATTATCAACATTGAAGCCAAATTTTATTATTATATGTTATTGAACCTGTATCAAATTTTCAATCAAGATTTAAATCATTTTAAATCATCTTGCTGGAATTGTTGTATGAACCTTTAATTCACCATCATCAATAAAATACAGTCCACTTAGCCAGGCATACAACAAATACTGCAAGATTAACCTTTCATGGACAGCAACAGTGCTTGTAGATAGTCTGATTTTCAAGTTTTTCCACTATTTAAATGAACCTCTAGCCAAACTAATCCTCGACGTAGTATGCAAATCAATATGATTCATCTTATTGTCTTTGGCGTAGGTTACCGCACCCGTCAATGTTTACTGGCATTATTAGCTAAAGGCCGAACTTATTAAGTAGCAGTAATGCTCACAAAATAATTCGAATCCCTGCGGTATATCTTTGAACGTCTGTGGGTTCCAGTGCATTACTGATTCAACCACAGTTGAATAAGTAATAGGTTAGTACTTTAAAAAAGTTCTTCTCTGCATTGCTTTTTATCCAAAGTTTTGCTTTCCGTAAGTGAATACTAAATTTCAAGACAGTTAAACATGTGAAATTTGATCACTTATGCCTTTACAAACGGTATTAATGCTTAAGAAATATGTGTTTCATTTCCGGATGCGGTTGAGAGGTAAGACACATTTTATTTGAATTTCAACTTCTAATAATTTTGATCTAGACTGTTTAACATTACAAATGTAATGTAATAATAAAACGCCGCCTATTTGTTATATTTAGACGCTTTGAAACCAAAACATGACAACATAACAGCTTTAAATTCTTCAATCAAAAACAAAACAATATTAAATAAACTAGCCGAGATTAGATAACATATTTAATCATAACATAACATGCACAATCAGAAACGTCAAATCTTTGACAAATGGGGGAGTTGTGTTGTATTACTCTAATCAACGGTTTTGTTAGATTCAAGTATATGATTGTGAATAAAAGTATTAATTTTCTTCTGATGCATATTAAATTAATGCAATCGTTTGCAAATGGGTAAATTCAAACTAAAAATTAATTAAAAAATTTCGACTTCAAATAAAATAATACTGATCACGATATAGCGCCATATTTGTTCAACCCCGTTTCAATAATTGTAGGATATCTCTAAAAGTATTAATTTTAGCCTTTTTTTTTTTTAAATAATTAGATAGCATTTTCGATTGTTATTTTGTTACAGATCTAATAAAAAAGAAAAACTAAAACTAAGTTAATGAATGTAATATTTTATTTATAAAAAAACAGACAAATTAAAAATAGTTTCAAAACTTTATTTCTTCATTAGTGGATTAACTTCTTATCATTCTGCTCTCATGCTGTGAATGTATAAACCTTAATTTTATAGGCTGTAAAAATTTATTGGACGCTTATAACTCTAAACCTTTATTACAAACTAATATTAATTTTGATTAATGAATATTCAAATCATGAACTTTAATTTTATCGTATATAATGCAATTGTTTTGTTATTATTTAAATTTATCAACTTTGAATCAAAACTTTAAGAATTATTTTTTTTTCTTTTGATATTAGAAATAGTATTTTATGTATATGTTTTTCTTATATCTAAGATTTTTATCTAATTGAACATATGAAATGGATCACGATTTTAACCTGACAAAATAAATATTTTGTAATCAGTTTTTTTTATGTTCAAATATTTTATTTCAAAAGAAACAAAATGTAATATACTAAACTAAGTAGAAGAAAAAAAATTAGAAATTGATGTTTATGTTTGTATTTTTTATACAAAATTTTACATCAGTTTCTTCTTAAACAAAATTAAAACAATAATAATAGTTTTACATAAAACAACAACAACAATAAATTTATGTTTCAAAGATTTATTCATCTTTTTCTTATTTATGACAAATGAAGATTGATATATGCCGTCGTTTTAAAACAAAACCAAAAATATTGTAAGTAAGAAAGAATATTACAATGGAACAGAATTACCAAAGAGTAGTTCCAGATGTTTTATTCAGATGTCTTATTAAAATATTTTATTAAATTATTGTCTTCGGTTTAAAATTATATGTAAAACAAAAGTTGTAATAGATGAAAATAATTTGAAATTCTTTACCTGTTTTAATATATGTTGTACTTCAAGACGATGTAAGAGTGCTCTTAATTTCAAACACGCTGGTGATTATAGAAATAAATTAAAGATTTTCTTAGGAATTGAAATTGTTGCATTTCATGAAAAATTTAAGACGGCATTATTTTTTGTTGACGATTGATTTAAGCTTTCTTGTAAAGCTCTACCAAAAATTTCATGAAATAGATAGTATATATGACGATCCATATGTATGACGATCCACTTCAAACCCCTGTAAATGGTTAGCAGCTCTATGTAATCGCATTATTAGACCACCCTATGAAACACAAGCATGAACTTCTTCCCCTATTCTACATATTTTCCATTTTCCAAACATTACTAAAAATTATCAGTTTCGTTTTCTTTTGGTTTTTTGTGCATTAAATTCACCACTATTGGGTTTTTCATCTTCGTGTAATGTGGTAGGTAATACCAAACGATTTATCAGCAACTTCCTTGAAATATAGCCATGAATTTATATATCTAATATTAAATCCATTTTAAAGTATTAGGCTTCACAATGTAATCGACTAACACGATCAAACTTTTTTTAATATTATATTAAAAATGTCTTCAAATAATACTCCTGCCATTTTGGTTTATTGTGGTGGTAAAAATTATATTATAAAGTATATGCGAATTGAGGGAGCTCACTCGGCAATTCTCCAAGTTCTGGTATTATTTAAACGATAATGCTAAGTGATGAAACTGTTAAACCAGGTTGCATATAGCGGATGTATAAACGGTTTGTTGAAATTGGTAACCTCACGATCAGTGAGGTAACCAAAATCGTTAATAACTGATGAAGTTGATGTACTTGGTAGCGGTGATTGTTGATACTGCGGTTGGAAAAACTTTTCTCCGAATAAATAATATTCATATTCAGAAGAAAAATCTTGATCGTTTCGTTAAATGTTGAACCAAATTTACCAAAGTGAGTTTATTATACTATTCGTGATATTAGCGAGCAGGATTAACAGTACACTGCGGTTGTTTTTGATTTTTGGAAAAATTTAAAAGTGTAGTCAAAAAAAAATACTGTTACGGCACTGTATTGATGTGCGCTAGCCTTCCCCTGTTAAGATGCCACTCAAACTCCTTTGTTGAACTAGAATTTACTTTCAAATCCTTACTGCGACATAAACTGATTTTTCGACAACTCACAATATAATCAATGAACGGCAGCACTGTTCGTAAACACTAAGATTCGACTAATCACACACGTATACATTTACTAACAATATAAGCTGGTTGTTATCTATATCTATATATAGGTTTAATCACGGTTATTGATGGGAGTTTCTAGACAAACACCAAAATATATTCATATTTTATGCACAAGTTAGGCATAGGTGTTAACCTTGGAACAACAATTTTTGTGGTCCTGGTTCACTACTAATAATTATTAACGGACAAACAATTATGATTTTCTTTTTCTTTTCTTTAATTTTGACTATAATTTAATTAATTAATTTATTCGAACTTAATCACTACCAGAAATTAACCTAAACACAATAATTAATTATACTTAAAACAAAGTATATTTCCACTTATTGTACGTATTGTATTATTCACGAATCATGAGCATGCAAATGTTCGCCATTGCCGAAAAATATTTTTCTTCATTTATCTATCGACTAAAGTTTTAATAACTCATATTATGTTTAAATTTAGAGGCAAATTTTGTACAGAGCCCGATATTCTTTGCGTTATATATCAATCAAATTATAAATTCTACTATACAAAATAAATATAAAATAAAGGTAAAATTTAACCTTTCGACTGGCTAACAGAGTCCATCTAATCAATCCGAACACTTATATAAAACCTGTTAGCATGGATTAATAGCACGCCACATGTGTAGTCGAGCAAACAAAAAAAAGAACAACTCGGTAAAATAAATAAAAAAAATAAACCGAGAATTACTATCCTCTCGTTAACTGAACAAACATCTAATAATCTGTGTCTATTTCTAAAGACCTGACATATGTGCCAGGCTGCTTATTTGAGTGGTGCCTCTAGATGAACTCGCGACGCTGATTCAAAATCTGCTGTCGGTGTCAGACGGCCGAAACACATTTCTCCGACTTTTTCGTTTTCTCACTTATTAAACCAATCAAAATTTAATATTTTACTCCGCAATGTAAAATAAAGAATTCTGATTGGTGTCGGATCAGAGAAACGGATATATGGAAACCAGGCTTTATTCGTCAAATAGCACGACATCAAGTAACACTAGACTAGAAAATGTGCGTATATTCTTAAGAAAAAAAAAATTGGTTACAACTTCATTCGGTTCCTTTGTCGTAATCACAGACAGGAGATTAAACTACGAGCTGTGTATGATCTCAAATTTGAATAGACTTCAGCACCCGATGTTTCGTTGTTCAACAAATTTCAGAAGCCATAAGATGATGGTAAAATTAATACGAAAATGATCAAAAGTAGAACATCGCATAAAAACTGTGAAATAAAACTCCGCAGCACTTATGTGAAGCTCTAGTAATTTTTTGTGATGAACAGTTGGAAAAATCACAGCCAAGCAGCTACTACAAAGGAGCTTTGGAAGTTACGTTGATTTTTCTCAAAGAAACTATAGAGAACTACAAATTCAAGCGCCCAGGTCTGACAATCCTCGCCCGTTGGATGACTAAAGCCACTCATCTCCTGAAGATATTTATGTTTTGCCTTCAGTATCATATTGCAGTTAGAGATTTGAATAAAGTTCAAGACCTTTGCAGTTTTCTGATCATGTTGTGTTTTTTTTTTTTTAATAAAATGTGTTGTGTAGTAGGAATTACAATATGTGTCACAATAACACATAAAAACCTTTTAAGACCAAGGTCCCACAACAACATACGTTCAAAGGTGTTAATGGACGTAAATCTTTCTTTTTTTGTATTTTTATATTTTTTGTTAAAGAATGGATAACTAAACAAAAAATCCTATCACTGACAAAATATGACATAGGCTAATATTTTATGATAGAATAGAGAAAATAAAAATAAATTAAAAGTAAATAGCAAATTGATACAAAAATTTGCTGAAACAAAACAAAAATGTAGTTGCCAATAATCCAGCCGGTTGCATATGCCTTGATCCTGTGACGCACTCTCTTTCCTAAAGATTAAAGCCCACACACAATTATATGAAGGCTCATTTATCTTCAAGGAAGCAATAGCATCTCATCATCAAGGATTATTTAACAGCTAAGATTGAAGGTGCTACCGTTGACTGAATACAGTTCATCCGCCACCACCCCTAACATGTCACCTTGGCTAGTGATATCTCACTGCTATTGCCAGTGGTGTGTGATATCTCACGTCAACTCGTATGTCAGTAGCAGGGACTAGAGTACGCGGGGTTGTCACACCCGTAGATCAAAAATAAAAAAAAAATTTCGAAACACTTTTTTGACAGAGGTAACTCCGAATATTTTTAAACGATTTGGAATGTCTACTAATTTTTTGCAACATGACCCATCGCAATGGCCAACGAATCAGGATTTCGAAGTGCCACGTTGTTATGTGCCAAATTTTGCATGTAGTTAATGATACCGTCGAATGCGGTGCTTAGTTGATATTCTAACTAAAGAAGAGGAAGGCACACAACACCATTCAGGTGGTCGAAAATTGCAGATGCAAATACCCATCATACAGTAAATCTATAATTTAACATTTAGATTGTTCTTTGGAAAACGTTACTTTTGATGAATTAAAAATTATTATAAATTAAATCATAAAAATTAATCTTTTCTCTTTGAAAAAATTGTCATGTCATTGTCAAAGGTGAGTTTTCGCATCGTTAAGAAAAAAAAATTGATAAAATCGCTTGCCTTAGTCCGATTTCTACATACTTTGGCTCGTTGGATTCGTAAATTAATAAACTTTTAATAACAAAATCGATATTATGAGATAAATTAAGTTTTAAGTTGATTAAAACTGATAAAAATAAAAAATCCAATTATTCTGCTAATTGTGTTATCTTCGAGATCAAGGCGCGGGGGTAATTGTTTTTCGATTTCAATTAAACTGCATATACTTCATATGTGAGGTAAATGGAACATTATTACTCGGTGAAAGAGAAAAAAAAGTCGGTTTGAAAATTGTTCATACATATTTAGTCAAGCTTAATGTACATTGAACAGTCCATTCAAACGCTAAATCGCTGATTGTCAGGCTGTGTCAGGCAGGTTTTAGGCTAACAAGTTTTTTGTTAGTTTGTACAAAATCGTGTTACCAATAAAAAATAATGCGTTTTGGAGTGAAAACACGAAGTCAGGCTGGAGAAATGGTGTCAGGCCGGAGAAATGCGTTTCGGCAGCCTGACACCGAACCCATACAAGGTTGTACAACTGGTCCAGTAATGGTCCATTACTGGCAGCCAGTAATGCAGCAATGGGCGAGTACTGGCAACCACGACTGGACCATTAACATAATTTTACTGGATGATAACTTCGGACAATAAATGGTTGCCATTCTTTGGGCAAATACTGGCAACCATTGCTGGGCCGTTAAAAAATATATACATTATTATAATATGTAAATTTAAATAAATTAAATAAAAACTAATTTAAAATAAAATAAAAATGACGGAAAAAATTCAAAACTCCCCATACAACTGGTTCAGCTGCAAGAATGGCTGAGTAATGGCAAACACTTCCCTGACTCCGCCATTAAAAAAATATAAAATAATATTTTTTATACATAAATTTAAATAAATTATTTACAAAATAATTAAAATAAAATAGAAATGAAAATAAATAAAAACATATTCCAACCTTTTCTTTATTACCATAGTCTTTCAACCGACAAGGCGATAACTAAACTATATGTGAAATTTTTCAAACTATGTATTTCTGAAAGGGATAATACTCTAGTGAAATTTAAAGAAAATGACATAGATCGGCAAATTCATGGCTACGGTACTGGCCCAATAACAATAGCCAAGTAATATTTACCATTAATGGGCCAGTGCTTGGCCATTCAAAGGTAAAAATATACTGGCTATTTTCTGTAAACCATAGATCGGCCGATGATTGGTTCTAGTATTGACCCAGTAACAATAGCCAAGTACTGTTAACCATTAATGGACCAGTGCTTGGCCGTATGTCAATGTCTGGCAAAACCTAGTTGGGAAACTACGTTAAAAAGGGCAGCCTGACACAGTCTGACAGCAGATTTCGAATCAGCGTCGCGAGTTCATCTAGAGGCACCACTCAAATAAGCAGCCTGGCACATATGTCAGGTCTTTAGAAATAGACACAGATTATTAGATGTTTGTTCTGTTAACGAGGGGTTAGTAATTCTCGGTTTATATTTGTTATTTATTTTACCGAGTTGTTCTTTTTTGTCGACATGTAGCAAAAATTTTTATTTTTATAAAACCACGCAAAAATGTTTAAAGTACTTTATATTTTTTATTCTACTCAAAGTTAGGCATGTTTAGTGTTAGTTCTAATTAATCAAAAATTAACGTCTCTGAATATCCAAAGATACCAACCATGCCAACTAGGGATTAAGATTATGTTTAACTGAATTAAGTATCTTTAAGAAATTTATAAACGTTAACTTTAAAATTTTGAGCATTATAGCTATCGGGGAAAACCCAAGAAGGTAAGGCATTCCAAAGGTGAGAGTCTCTGATGAAAAAATCACGTTGAAAGGTGACAGTTCTACAGTTTTTTATTTAAACCGTAAATGGAAGGGCCACAACAGTTGCTCTGGTTTGCTGGATCGGGCAAAATTTATTTTATCTCTGTGGAAGTTCATTCATCCATAATGTATTTGTAGAAAATTGTCCGATCAGCAACAATTCGTCTGTGCTGCAAAGAATCAAGCTCATTAGTAAGAGTTGAGTTGCCAATCAGTTTGACAGCTCTGCGTTGAACAGAATCAAGGCACTTCAAATTACTATAATAAGCTCCACCCCATATGTGAGAACAGTACTCCATACAGGGACGTATAAATGATTTGTATATTAATAGAAGCTGTTCACTATCAAAAAACTTACGACATCGTCCTAAAAAGCCCAATTTTTAAACAGCGTTCTTTGCTAAGTAGGTTAAAAAATGAGAATTCCTTTTCATATTATTTTCAACTTCTACATAATACTTCAACTTCATTTCAACTTCTACATAATACATAATACTTCTACTTCTCATAATATTCCCTACAAGATTTTTCGAGTTGAGTTTTAATGGGAACGGATTAGATGTGGATAATCTAGTAAAATGAGAAACCTAAAAAGAAAACCCTAATGAGAAAATGTTTATAAATTTGTTGATTGACTTGTTGCATTTGTTTTTTTTTTTGTGTTTGATTTTGATTCCAAAGTTGTCCCAAGTGACTCGTTGTCAATTGGACAAATGGTTAAATCGTACATGGTTGAGAGATGTTTTCTCTATAGTATGACATTGTTCCACCTGTTTGGAAGTGTGCGGGTGTTAAAGGTTGAATCTCATTTGGGTTATCATTCATCTGAAATAGGTGATAAAAAAGACGTGCATCCAAAATGCCCTCTATCTGCCCAATAATTGTATTCAATTCCTCGTATGAAGAAACTATGTTAAAAGTCACCGTTTTTAAATGGCTTTTCATGTCCTTTCTTGTAGACTTCCACAGGTCGCCGCCGAAGGGGCGGAATAAGCTTCCACGTGATTTGTTCGTGTACACAATATTTATTTATGACTTGAAAATTGATTTCATTAAAAAACTGTTGGTAATGTTTTGGGCAAACTCTTTTGCGTTATCTGACCATACAATGTCAATCTTATCGCGCCGTGCATTAAACCGTTTTAAGCAGACTATGAAAGTATCTGCGGATTGATCGGTCACCAATTCTAAGTGAACTCCATTAATGGAAAAACTAACAAATAAAACGATGTATAAAGTATACCTTATGTGCATGATGCCTTGCGTTGGTGTTTGTTCCTGGCGCTTGTCAATGCCTGACACGTTTTCTTGGCAGATCTCCCATAATATGTTAAATAAATGCAGATTGGCCTTAAAACAGAAAATATAACTTTTTTTGGCTACCTGTTTTGCATTAAGTGGCCAATATTTTTGCCGTGTAATCGAAATCATTAATTATGGTCCTGCATGCAGATTGTTAAAATTAAGATCTCGTAATAATATTTCTATCACAAAATATTTGGTTGGTGGAATTAAAATTTGATGCTTTCCATCATATTCAATATCGGTGTTTGTGAGTCTACCACCCACTTTTAGAGTAGAATTGTCATCTAAAAAAGGATTCAATTGTTTAATTTTGTGCCCTTTATACCCTTAGATAGACACAGGCACCATAAGCTTTTAGCGATGCGTAACAAAACCCGTGCAATTCTAAATTGTGTGGTTTGTTAAGCATAACTTGGCGTGGTAATCTAATGTTACTGATTGATTATTCGTTTCGAAACAGCTTTAAATATTTCGTGACTAGGTAATACGTCATCCCGGTCGACACATATTTTGCATAAGCTTTACATTGATAGTTTGTCTGTAATAATAATTTTTAATAACAATCGAAGCGGATCGTACAATTTGGCAATGTTTGAAAGTAAATTGCGTTTAGTTATGTTTAGTTATGCGATTCTTGTGATACTTCAAAGGGATATATATATACATTGAAAAAAAATATATCCACCTTTGGTTTCCATAACAGCCCTAGAGTTCTTGTGAATGAACTTTAAATTCAGAGTTCATTACACATGTTAGTTTCAGATTGAACTCTGGCTTGGTTCGGGATGTCATTATTAAGATCTACAGTCTACACTATTTCAACACCATTTATATAAAAAGCAAGCGCCTTTAGACAATAGAGTTCGTAGTTTCCTTTGAAGATGAATTGCTCTACTTATGACCATATGTGATCGTGCTTAGTTCGTATATTGAAATAGGTTGATATTTATTGGCTTGCCAAACTATATGTTGTAACTTGGTGTGATGATGTTCAACAAACACCTGATGGTACAATTTAGTCCTGATTAGATTAGCACAATTTTGATGAGTCATGATAGCAGGTGAGTCTCAGTGCAGCCTAAAAAATTCGGTTTCAAGTAGGAATTCTAAGGACTCCGCACGGAAAGTGGAATGTTACAAGTAGGCTGGCGATCGATATTGCAAGAGATAGTAACTCTGGTTACAGCAATACAACATGATATACCTCGACAATTACGCGAGGATTTCAACAAAGACAAACACATAGAATGGCTGTTACAACGAACTTTAACAAATCAGTTACTACCATTCTCGCAATGGGAAGTGAATAATAAATATTCGAACCAGGTTAATCGCTTCTCCAAGGAGCACAACGTCCACAAAAAAAGAACCCGATAAAATTTTTTGATAAGATACATAATATGACAGTTTCAAATATTATTATTTACTATCATGAAGTGTGCAGGTAGGAAATAAAACAAAAATCTTTCTTAAAGTTTCTGAATTTTACTTTGTGTGAACTCATCGTGACATTTAATAAATGAAATTGGAAACCACATAGCTATAAAAATATTAAATAAGAAAATTTTACAGCCATTCAAAATTATATTAATTTATTCAAATTAGTTTAATGTGAGGGAATTTAAAATATGAATATAACTTACTTGTTATACACATAAAGTATTATCAATTCTCAGAAATCTTCTTAAATAAAATCTGTTCCTGTTTGAAAAAAATTAATAAATCAATATTATTTCTTAACCTGCTTACCAAAATGCATAATGCAGCGCAAAATAAAACAAGTGATTTTAAATTAAATTTATTTTGTTTTTTTATATATTCACAACATTGGTGTACATTTATATTTAGGGAACCTTAAAGCCTACACTTATTTTTTAAAGTAGAACCACTGCTGATTTTGTTTTATAAGTTTTTGTTGTTTTATGTTAAACATCTTAAAGTTTATTTATTTCTCTTTTGTGCTAATAATAATTGATAAATTTGATGATCTCATTTTAATTTGATTTTGAATCGAAATCCTATCTGTGTTTTGAATAAAATTAAGATTACAGATTTGAAAGTTATTCATAATAATTTGAAATTGACTAAACTGTGCGAACCTGTTGTGATATTGGACATTTATTTATATGAGAGTGCTCGTAAAAGGGAATGTATTTGTGTTATTAAATTATTACGTTTTTTGCGTTGCTAGATGTTCGTTTTTCAAACCAAAATGGGTGTCGTTAAGGTCTCGGTTGCCTCCCTGGGCGGTGGTGGTATCTGTGGTGCTCCTTTTCCGTTCCTTCTGCTATCGTCTTTCTGGATCCATGGACAATGACCTTACCAAAACGGTAGTTGGGGTTATTCCCATCCTCGATAAGACTGTATTTGTCCTGTCATGCCCTCATCCCGTCTTCCCGACAGGTTCCAATCCTTGACGAATAAGCTGGCGTTTTGTCTCTCTAGCAGAACAAGAGATTCCTCCTAGTCTTCCCAGCACTCCTTGAAAGACGGTAATCTTGTAAGGAATTGAAATATTATCTCCCATTTTCGTTGTAAGTACATGTTTACCGACTTCCACTTTAGGTTAAACAGTCTGCTCATCGTCACACTTTATCACTACATGACCAGGTTTGAAATGAATACCCCCAAACCTGATCTTGTGATCGGCACATCCTATCGCTGGTTGATGCACTATTCCTGGCTCGATGAACCACAGTTACTTAACGCCAAGCATCGTCAGGGGATAATCCATATGCAGAATAGCCACCTTCCTCGCCTTAATAACAGCAGCATATCAGGTTCTTGAATTAAGATATTGTTGATCTCTGTCCTGATGGGTGGCTATCTTGGGCTTTTTGCTGCATTATCCTGCGGTGTCGTGGACTCTCTGGCCCACTCTCTGAACAGCTCCAATGAGCTCCAGTCTCAGTGCGTCGTCCAGCCCTCCACGCTGGCCTAAAGGTGTAAGAATTGGATCTCTATGCCTTACACTCTTACCCACTTTGTTTGCAATAGTGCTACTCTCTGCTGGCATGGAAACTATTCAGCCCGGTACCCAGCCATTTTTGTAACCTAATTTCAAATATAATAACACAATGATCACTATGCGTATAGAAAACTTACACCCTTCATGGTCCACCTCTCAATAATTCCCCTCTTGTAAAATTAAATCGATAATTGAAGAAGTTTCATTTTTACTGTTTCTTTCCGTAGTGCGATGGTTGAGCAGTAACAGATCAAGTTTAGAAAAGGCAATTAATTCCTTACCTCTAGGGGTGGTGCGTATCAGTAAACGTAACCGCCACGCAACAGCCTAAGCATTAAAACTACTGCAATTAGGGTGGATGACTTACCTCTGACGTCTTTATAAGTTGGTTAAGTGTCTCTGCAAATTCGTTCAGTGAAGTAATGGGACGAGAATTTAGCAGATATAGAAGTGAACCCCTTTTGATTTGGACACAGTAATCTAGATCAGGCTGCTACCTTACAATTCGGTTAACACTTGTCGTAGTAGCTGGTACAATGGCCAAGTTCGTCCCTACTGCATCATTGCAGTTACAGGGTTTTCACGACTAGGAGCCGCCTGTTGAGCTTACCATCTCTTGTCATTTTATACTTGCTGCAAGGAGCAGAGCCAGGACCGCCTACTATGGAACAAAACCATCTGGGTTAAAATGTTCTGCCGAACCAAGCAGCAGGTATTAAATATAATCTATCGTTTCTAACCAACACAACACACGCAAACCACTAAATTAACACTTTGAGGTTTTAGTCTTATGTGTACTAGAACATTTTAATCCTGATGGGTTTGTTCCATAGCGTGCCACCCTGCTCCTGGCAGGTTTTTAGTTTTTCGTATACAGTTTGCTGGTGCATTAGGCAATAAAAATTGGTCCAGTGAGGGCTAGGAGAAATGTAACAGCTGTAGAAATGGACACATTTAATTTTGATATAAACAAAGCCTTCGTGCTATCAATTGCAGCTTTGCTCGTCGTGTCTAAGACCCAGTTCCCATCGTCAACAGAGATTTTATATATTTTGCAGATCAATTCCACGTCCACTCTCTGATGTTTAACAGTCTGTGTTATTATAGGTCTTGTGTTGCCTTATCGTTATTAAGATTGATTTGGATGCATTTAATAATTGCGAGAAGTCAGTTAAAGTGTTATGTTGTTGAATGGATGTCTACGTCTTCCCATAGGATGTTACTCCCCACATTTCGTGGATGGCAAATTTTTGTTGTTCTTTGCTCTTTACTTTTCAGTAGCTGCAGTTCGTGATGATCAAGGTCCCTAAGATAGCACTTTGGAGTTATTTGCCCATTAAGTTCCAATATATATATATATATACGTTACAAGCGTGTTCTCTTATAGTTCACATAGGTTGTATTTCATATATTTGAACATTTTTGCATACCTCTCTGCATCTTGATATTATTATAGCATTCGACCGTGGCGTTTTTTTGTTGACTTAACAATTGACTCTATTTCCTTTTTACGTTTTCTCGCCATTTTCCACTCCGTTACGGATACTAACGCAGGGAGTACATTTTATTTAATTGGTTCGACCTGTTGTTGTCTCATGGCTTGCTCGCGTCTTGAACTTAATCTTGCTGGCGGTTTACCCTTTTTATTCAAAAGTATAGTTGAACTCGCATATGCTACATATTTTCACTTCGGTGTCTTTAATATTGATCAAACCACGCTTAGTTTAGAGTGACTTACAGTGATGTCTGGCTAAATTTGCTGAATTATCTGTGACTTGACGTTTTGAACAACTGTGACGTTATTTACGCTTGGTGTAGTCACTGATACAATGACCAAGTTCGCCACCACGTATCATTGCAGTTACTGAATTTTGACGACTGTGAGCTTATGGACTCACTTACCGCAGTTTGTGGTACTGGAGATACGTTCCTTTATATTGAAGTGTTGATCCTAATAATCTTCCAAAAGGAATCAATTCCTAGAGTCACCAGCTGTTAGCATTTTATACTTCCTGTTGGAACATAACAGCCACTCCTAACCTGAAAACATACGCTGACCTGGAGCTACTCACTATAGGACAGACGCATCGGAGCCTAAATGCTCTGGTTTTAATGTGACTAAAAACTGATAATACAGTCACTGACGTTTTTTTTAACCTTCAGACAAAATTTATTAATTTTTAACCGACTTCCAAAAAGAAGGAGGTTCTGTGTTTCACTGTAGGGTTTTTTTTTATGTATGTACACCGATTTCTCAAAAACGGCTCGTTCGATTTGGATGATTTAAATTGTGTTCTATTTTGGTTTACTCACAGAGGGTCCCATAATTTTTTTTATGATGTGAAAAATACCGTTATTCGGAAAATTGGAAAAACCATATTTTTCATGCATTTTCGTTGACTTCGTCAAAACATATTATTCTGTTTGTTTGTTGTGGGCAGTAATATATTGCTATACTTGTCGAGGTTATCGTAAATAATTTTCTATGATGGGTAATGTGTATGCCGTTTGTGCAAAAAATCATAAAACCATAATTAATAGATTGTCGCTGATGAAAGTTTTTTCGGCATTCGAAGTTATTACTTTTAACACGCTTTCTAGCCGACATTTGCTTTATGACTTCACTAAAAATAAAAAAATTAAAAAACCGTTTTGAAAAGAAATAGAACCGACTTCAGAAAAAACATAAGAGGCACAAACAAGTGAAAAATAACTCAATTATGGCTTTTATAGACAAAAATACGTTACATTTTGATTAATTCAATTTAATTATGCTTTACTATAGACAAAAAAATTACGCTATTAAAAAAGTTACTATATTAAAATAGTTACTTTTTAACCGACTTCAAAAAATCAGGAGGTTCTGTGTTTCACTGTAGGTTTTTTAATATGTAGTACACCGATTTCTCAAAAACGGCTCGTTCGATTTAGATGATTTAAATTTTATTCTATTTGAGCTCATTTCCAGAGGGTCCCATAATTGTTTCTTTGATGTGAAAAATACCGTTATTCAGAAAATTAGAAAAAACCATATTTTTAATGCATTTTTGCTGATTTCGTCAAAACATTAGTCTGTTTGGATATTTTGGGCTTGCAATATTGCTATACTTGTCAAGGTTATCGTAAATAATTTTCTATTACGGGAAATATGTATGCCGTTTGTGCAAAAAATCGCAAAACCATAATTAATAGATTGTCACTGATGAAAGTTTTTCCAGCATTTGAAGTTATTACTTTTAGAACGCTTTCTAGCCGACATTTGCTTTATGACTACACTAAAAATAAAAAAATAAAAAAACTTTTTAAAAAAAAATAGAACCGACTTCAGAAAAAACAAAAGAGGCACAAAAAAGTGTAAAATAACTCAATTGTTGCTTTTAGAAACAAAAATACGTTACATTTTGATTAATTTAATTTAATTATACCTTACTATAGACAAAAAAATTACGCTATTATACAAAGTTACTATATTAAAATAGTTACTTTTTATTATAATTATTATAGTTATTATAGTTGTTATAATAGTTATTATATTTTAAAAGTTATTTGTAGTACAAAACTGTTCGAAGTCGGTGCCACATTGACGAAAAACGGACTAACATGTCTCGGGCTTGGCACCGATTTCCAACAGTTTTGTACTACAAATAACTTTTAAAATATAATAACTATTATAACAACTATAATAACTATAATAATTATAATAAAAAGTAACTATTTTAATATAGTAACTCAGTATAATAGCGTAATTTTTTGTCTATAGTAAGGTATAATTAAATTAAATTAATCAAAATGTAACGTATTTTTGTTTCTAAAAGCAACAATTGAGTTAATTTTCACTTTTTTTGTGCCTCTTTTGTTTTTACAATTTTACACGCATTTTTGCGTGTAGTTGGTTTTAGGTGTTTCATATACAGGAGGGTGTCCCACCAAAACAGCTTTGTTTTAATTTTCACAACCTCGTACCGAAATTAGGTTCTTTATGGTCTGAAACGCATCCCTGAATTTTTTCAGATTTGTAAAAAATTTTTACCACTCGCTATTTTATTTTTTATGTTCAAGGAGCAAGGAAAACGAGATACAATCGGTTTTTGCAATATAACATTTTCAGTTTTGATTTTACAAATAAATTGTATGAATAAAAGTTGTAGATCTTAAAAAAGTACATCGAGTTTTTTGTTGTTCAAGCAAAAAAATTTTTTACAAGCTTAAAAAGAACGATTTTAGTAGTCGAATTTTAAAAAAATAACAAATATCGTTCGTTTTTCGCCTATAACTATTTCAGTTTTGATTTTACAAAAAAATTTCGTTAATAAAAGTTGTAGATCTTAAAAAAATACATCGATTTTCTTCTCTGTTGAAGCAAAAAAAATTTGCGAAAAACTAACGATGTTAGTTATTTTTTTAAAATTCGACTACAAAAAATCGTTTTTTTAAGCTTGTAAAAATTTTTTTTTGCTTGAACAAAGAAGAAAATCGATGTATTTTTTTAAGATCTACAACTTTTGTTGTAAAATTTTTTTGTAAAATCAAAACTGAAATAGTTATAGGCGAAAAACGAACGATATTTGTTATTTTTTTAAAATTCAACTACAAAAAATCGTCCTATTTTAGCTTGAAAATTTTTGTCTGTACTGTTATAAACAAAGAAAAAAAAAGATATATCTGTTCAAGATCTACAACTATTCATACAATTTATTTGTAAAATCAAAACTGAAAAAGTTATATTGCAAAAACTGATTGCATCTCGTTTTCCTTGCTCCTTGAACATAAAAAATAAAATAACGAGTGGCAAAATTGTTTTTAAAAATCTGAAAAACTTCTGAGATGCTTTTTAGACCATAAAGAACCTAATTCCGGTACGAGGTTGTGAAAATTAAAACAAAAATGTTTTGGTGGGACACCCTAATATACAGTTTGCAGATGCATTGGGCAAGAAAGTGGGGAAGCTTTTATGGGTGAAAACAGAGTGTAGGAAGAGAGTTGGGTGAGTTTGTGGTGTGATATTGTGGTGTAGTGTATCTGTAAAACAGAACTTTGATAAAGAAAATTTGTTGTTTGAAGAATTTCTGCGGCAAATTATGAGCTTTTGTATCACTATTTAGTAACATCTTTAAAATATTGACTTTTACTAACTACTGAACTTCATTAATACACGCCGCATATTAAATATTAAATTTAAGTACCACAACTTTTCAATTTCAAATCTTAATTAAAAAAAAATGTAATAATTAATTTTAAAGCTTTGCCAATTATATATAAGTCAAATAAAATCTGACGGACGATTTTCTATAAAAAAAATCATGTCAGTCTTTGTAACTGTAAGTTTAGCATTTAAAACTTTGTATGAATAATTTATTAGATGAAATAAACTTTATTATTATTATTATCATTGTGTTGTAGTGCTCTTAGTCGGGACTGTTATTCAAGTATTCGCAGCTCACCTTCATATCTCCAGATTGCGCGTTATCCACCAACGTTGTCCGCCATCCCACAATAGCGTAAACCTTGAACTTGTGTCTATCATGTATGTATCATCCACGCACATGTGTATAAATCATTGCATGAAGACCAAAGTTTGTTAATCGCTTTTTCAACACCGGATGGCCAAATTTAAATGAAAATGGTGACAATCGATGTGTTTTTGCACATAGCCTAGTACTTTTTTATTGAAACAGGCTCATTAGGTTTTTGTGGTTTAAAAAAAACTGTCATTGACCTATCAATTTGTTTATCATCATGTCAGCTGTTTACATATTATGGTATTGGAAAAAACAATATATGTATATCTTATTTCTTGAGCTTTTTACGAAAATGTGAAAAAATTAAGTATTTTTTGTGGCACAAACGTACAGTATGCATACGATCCAGTTTCACGTAGACATTGAAATTTTGGAAGATTTCATTGAAAGAGGGACAAGAGAGATCCATATATTAAGCATATTCTCAGCACATTCTCACAAGTAGTATAAAGATCACTTCTTGAATCCTTTAACCATTTTCAGTTTTTGTTTTGATGTCCATGAAGTACGACCAGATGGCCATAATAGCTTCATATGTAATATTGTTGAACGATAGTTCCCTAATTGCAGAACCTAGTGCTTATTGATAGGCTTAGAATTTTGTCTTCTATACAACCTACCTCACTGAATTAGTTTCCCTACCTCACTGAATATCGTAAACTCATTACTTTCATGTAAGTCCATAAAACTTTTTAATCTTGTTAAAATTCTCTTAAAACCAAAACAACTTTTTTTTAGGTTTCATGTGATAACTTAAGATTTTTATTATTATTATTATTATTTTTGCTCAATCTTAAAGTTCATTGTTATATGTAAGATTCTATTTTGGTTTTTATTACTCTGTATTTTATTCTTATATTTTAAAAGCATTAACTATAAAAAATAGTTTATATTCTTGTTTTGGCAAGACCGAAAGCAAAAACAAAATCAACTATAATCGAAGATAAAATAAAATGTATGATCTTTGCGATTTTTTTACCCATTTATTAACCGGTTTCATATCATCTTCACATTAAGACTTAGTGTCATTTAGATATAAATAATATGATTTTTTTTAATTTTTATTATTTAATTTAAAATTCTGAATTTTAAATTGTATGTGAAATGCAGTAATGCACTTGGGTGATATCAACTCCAATGCTCTAATTCTAACAAATAATACCTTGGATTAAAATCTCTTTCTAGACGAAAACAAGAAAACAAATCATAAATTCGCGGTTAATGTCAAAATAATTAAATAACCGCAAACATTTCTAGTTTTTTGTCATGATACAAACAAATGTGTAGGATTAACATTTAATAATTCGTAATTATTCTCCTTTTTTCGAGTTGATGCCACTTTTTGCAAGAAAATTTAATTCTAGTTATAAGAGCTATGATTTCAGTTCAGTTCAGTAGGCGGTAGTAACACATAGAAGATTGATTGTAGCAAAAGAAAAAAAAATAGTTCTAAAACCAAAATCTTTAATGTCATTGGTTTGAATCATATTTTTAACTTAATTGCAAATAGGTATTTTATATATAGGAATTTTACGGATTTGAGATATTCAAACAAAAAAATAAACGAATTCAAACGTTTGAATTCAACCAACCACAGTCATCAATCATTTTGATTGCGGAACAAAGTTTTTATTTTATCGTAATAAATGTATGTTTAATGTGTGTGACAATTAAATTGGATCAACTTTTTAATTATCAACAAATGCGTAATGGAAACATGGGTTGTTACAATATTTTGTATAAAAAATTGTTATACACCAGGATGTGCTTTGATCTATATATGGAAATATTTGTTCGCTGTTTTCATGCAATAACTATTTTTTAAGGAGTGTAACCTAATTCAAGATTCAGTTATTTGCAATCTTTATGAGAATGTGTTGCATAACGTAATAATATAGTAGTAAATGTAATTTATACCCCAAAAACATCTAGGTAAACCTCTCCGCAGGTTGAAAGTTTTTTCATACTTGAGGTAAATATTGAACTTATATGTATTATGTTGTGTCAGTCCGATTACATGCGTTGTGACAAAGTTCTTCATATTCCTTAATAGTTTATAGTCCCTCATAGTCTCATAGTCATAGTAGTTCAAATTGAAATAAACTAGACGACTTCTTCATATAGCTTAGAGAATGCTTTCCTTTAAGAAACTTTTACATTAAGAATTTTTATTACGGAATCCTTCAATTATAACAAATAGAAAATATCATGGAGTTGCAGATTAAATGTTATTTTTTGAAATTCTGAAGAGTGAAGTTCTGAGACTACGTTACGAAATCGCTCACTAGAATAGGTCAGATTAGGCTAAAGAATATGTCAGACATAGGAGGTACTTATGTACCAATACTACAACAAGAACATTTGCTTGTTTATGCACTAGTCCTTAGCAAACTATGTAAATAGCTTCTCTAGAAGAGCAGAGAAGTGTTCCAAATATTAATTTCCATTAAATCCTTCAGTCCATGTAAGCATAAAAAGTACGAGCAAATAGAAACTTCGGTCTGGTTTGATCCAAGCCGGATCAAAACCAATCCAACCCAGGTGGATTAACGTTTTTCTCTTTCTTTTATCGAGGCAACTTGTAATGAAGCGCTGCTTCGTTGAATGACAACGAAGTGGCATAGCAGGTCACGTACCTAGCGAGATTTATTTATAGCCCCAGACTAGCTGCAATCTATGGGATCGAGAAAGAAATCCTGCTACTACAGCACAAATAAACAATAGTACGCGTAAAACATGATAAGAACAGATAGGAGAAAATAAGCAAGTAAAGGCTTGAGACTCTGGCGACCCTCATACGCGAAAAGAACCACGATCCCTACGTCAAACCCTCTACTTCAACACACTATTTCACACTTTCAATCCTCATACATCCGCGCACCTTCACCCGCATCCACACACGCCCACACTTACACACACATGAACATAATCACCCCTACCCTAAGGTTAACATTTCAAAATAATTTTACACCAACTTAACGGTAACATAATTTGAAAAGTTCCCGTTAGTGATTGAAATATTTATTCGATTATTGTGGTAATTGGTTACATCTATATATAATTTCATACACCAAATGGTAACAAATTTTATAAGTTTTTTTAGCAGTAAATGCCCGCGCATTCAAAATTTGGAATGCATAAACAGAATTAGCAAAAAAAAAAATAACATTTTGTTTGGTTTGTTGTAAATTGTTAACCTTTAACGTTTTCTCAGTAGGAAGCAATATATTTATACAATAGGTCTAATTGCTGGTTTGAAACAAAATAACCAGACCACAGAACTCCAATATTATCCCCCTTTACAACATCACGCCCAGGATATATTACGAAGTAAAGTATGTTCATGCCCACGGCAGGTGTCGGTTCGATGTTATTGCGTCTGCGCAACAGTCAACAATCCCAACATCAATTATTATTACCTTTGTTTAAATTAAATTAAAATACAACATCAGAATCCACAAATAGCGTTAGATCTTGGCTTGATGTGATCGAATAAAAAAAACAGGTTTGTCTTCTAAAATAAGAAAAAATTATAGGTAATCCTGGCTACTTATTATAGCCGTAGACATCAGTGTTGTATGGAAAGAAACTCATTTAATATAACACATTCTCCTCGGACTCATACGCCCATGCACCTCATACACCCGTTCATACATATACACACACCCATATACACACATTCGTACACCTACATACTTCACCATAATCATTCATGCATAAAATAAAATTAAAAAATCAGATATGACTCACCCGCATGATGTTTTCTCGTCCCACTCTCCTATCCAGCAAATTCAGCCGCTCATCTCCATCAGGTCATACATAGACCAGAGCTCGGCCAATGTGATTGCAACTTACAACCGTTGTTAAGATCCAAGTGTTATATAAATTAACGGATATAGAAATTGGTAATAATTTATGACAGCTGCAATGAATCAATCCGGATATGACAACCGGTTTCAGCGATGATTCACCGGTAACTCTCGGTGATGAAATGTGATGATACCAACTTGTAACCAACGTTATTGGTCGTAAGACACCATTAACAGCTCTAATCCAGACTGCCTCCAGATTACTTGTCAATTTTTGTCATGGATCGTCGAATTTTAGGATAATTTTACTATAAGTAACCGTTGGGATAGATGTTATCGCCCGAATTTGGAAATGACGTCAACCATTGAATCTAACTGCTAACACAACTTCAAAAAAAAACTTATATTTTATGGATTCCGCTTACTGGATAAATCACAGCGCACATATCATATGTTTAATTTTTGTTTTAATTTTCATTTAATTGGATTGATACATGGAATAGAATTAGATTATGAAATTTTACTAGTAACTGACAATTGAATATTAAATTTAAATTTTAACTAAATAAATTACGATTTTTTTATAATTAACTACATGACTTCACAAACATACAGCGATTGAATTTTTTTCTTTTGTAAATAAATAACTTAATTAAAAATTTTAACTAAATAAATAGATGGTTTCACAAATATATAGTGAGTAATATTTTTTTTATAGTTACTTGGCCTTCCTTGGACTGTGGAAATGTACATGCGAACTGCACTCAATAAAGCGGTTATATTTTGATTACGTAAATTTGTCTACTTAATTGTAAAAGAAAATGACGTGGATTACACAAAAAAAACTATTCTCGAACGTAGACATGCGCGATGCACAAAAATTGACAAAATTTCCACAATTAATCTGATAACAAAAAACCAGACCGAGCACATATGGCGCTCGCGACGGCTCAAACATATAAATAATTTTTTTTGATTTCGGTTCACTGACACTAAATCGGTAAATTGGAACCCCATGAATTGATATTATTGTAAACTACCAAAAATTTTACTAATTAATTTTATACGCAATATCGCGAATTTAAAAACAAAATAATATTTGCTAATCCCGACATTTAAAATGTAACATTTTACAAAATTACAACTTGTCAACTTCGACAACACAAGCAGATCGAAAAGTCGATGCCAAACTAAGAGACACTACATGTCTTCAGCCACGTATTTATAGGCTAAAGCCACGTCGTTTTTACACCTCAACAAACCGATAAACGCGATAATTCTGTTTATTGGTTATTCTCTTTCGTTATATCTTTTACTAAAATTGGAGAATAATTATAAAGAGAAACATGGATTACGAAACGAATGTAGGACATCTACATGGGAATAGCGCAAGTTATTGTACAACTGTTTTATGCTAATTTTATAGCGATTAATGATCACAAACTGAATAAAGGAAATTACATTTGGAAATATCACACAACTGTTTCAGGACAATAATACTTTTAACGGAAACTATAGTAGACGATGACTATGGATTGAGTATAAGAAACCATGTGTAAAGGAAAAATAAATACAACCATGAAAATTTCTGCCAAGGCAAATTTGATGTGTGTGGGACAGTGGTTCGAATTTCAATTACGGAGTTTGAATAACCCTTCATAACAAACTACGATAGTTATCATGCAAGAAACGCCTAGTCTACTCCCATGTTGACCGATAAGACAGCAATCTAGTAATAACATGCGCAACACTGTTGAAATTCCCGAAAATTATTGATAACAGTTATGTAATCCTCGAACGACTGATCCCTGCTGAACGATCAGTGATTTTGTTAAGCGATGGCAGGCAGCTCTGGAATACTATTTAGATGCTTAAGACTGACTGTAACACTTTGATTAAAGCCTTACTGTTTTTAAAAATGTAAATACATTTTACACATATTATGATCGTGAACTTTTGGCAGCCTATTTACCCATTAAACACTTTCGTTACCTTCTAGAATCTTATCAGCCAACTTACCACTGAAATACGACATATTTCTAGAATAAACAATGTTGTTGCTGATACTTTGTCACGCATTGATCAAATCCAGTTACATGAGTGCATCGTTTATTCAGCAATGGTTAATGCTCAAACAAATGATACAGAGTTGAAGGAACCAATTTCGGAAAAACAGCACGACGATTAAATTCCAATAGTTTTCTCTATCGTTCCACTGTGACATGTTTATTTACTGTGAAGCTTCCGCGAGGAAACAACGCGTCCAGTTATTCCAAAACAGTTTCGTCAAAACGACTAGCAGTTTCCAAACAGTTTCGTCAAAACGACTAACTGACGTGTTCGTGTTATGGAAAGTAGAAGTTTTTTCGAGCTGGTTTGTCGAGGGGTGGTTTGTCATATATATACGAAAGATGATTTTTTCTTTCGAGGGGTGGTTTGTCATATATATACGAAAGATGATTTTTTCTATTCCAAAACATTTTTTTTTTCGGAATTTGTGTAAAGGAGGAAATATATCCAAAACTAGAAAAAATTCTTTATGTTCCTTACAAAGCACAGATCAATCCGACTCGTGTTCCCCATTTAACAGTTTTCGTAAAATTTTATAACAGCTCACATGACTCCAGATCAATACAAATTGGTTTTTGTTGTGAACAAAACATATAAAACTAGAATAAGGTTTGAATGCTATCATCAAATCGAACTGTGCACACTGCACACATGCAATAAATATCATTAAATTTTAGAAATGTCTGAATGGTTCAGATCTATTCAAGATTTCTATTCAAATTGGATAAAAAACTTTAAACCAAAACCAACTTAGTTTATCGTCTTCAACAATTTATAATCACTTGATAAAATGCAAGGCGATGACGTTTATTGATAAATTAAAAATCAAAACCAAAAGAGCAAGTGTTGGAATTTGCAGCACATAAAGTTTTGGTTCTTTGTAACCATGATCTAAGGGACAACGATAAATTTTAAAAATGTCTTAAAATGTCTTAAAGGTCTTTAAGCTCTACATCAAAAGCTAAACATAAAATTCGACGAAAAGGTTTTAGTTCGTTTCCAAGGAAGTCCTTTTCCTTTCTGTCACTATGTCAGTGAGTAAATCAACCATTTGGTTATTATTTGCTTATTGCAAAGACCCATGACGAATAGAACGTGGATTAATTAAATTAAATAATTCGAATTCTTTACTGAACAAACACTTTTGTAATTGATCTAAAAATTCATTATTTAAAGATTTAAAATAAGTTTAAACTATATCTTACCCATTAAAGTTATTATTTACTTAGAAAAACCCACCTACCGTACCTCTAACTACATATCACAATTATATCGCTTATCCCCCATTGTTTGTTACAAAACAATACGACAATGAAAATCATTTTATTGAACTTCAATTCATTACAATATTAAACTCATATAGAAATACGTCGCTCCTGAGAGACTTCGTACGAAAAATTATTGACAATAACATTGAAAGATCAATGGTAATTGTAACAATAATCAAATAAAATAGACTTTTAATTTAAAACGTCATCTTTCCACTAAATTACAAATCTCTTAACATTGAATTATACTTATAAGAAAAGATTCTTTGAAGTCTCTGAAAAATAATTCTGAAGAAGAAAATAGAGGTCGAAGTCCTGTAAAAGAAAATATAATAAGTGAAGTGTTTGTTTATCGAAAAATGTACGATGATGGTTATACATAAACATAAATAAATTACAAACCGATTTTAGTGTTAATTTTAAATGTACTTTTATGTGCTTCAAGTGACATTTATGTATGGATTTTGTTGAGTGTTTAGAAATGATTGCTGTTCTGGAATAAAAATAAAAAGAATTAAGGTTTAACAAATCAACTTTTGTTTGACAGTTTTCCTGATCTGAATATTTTATTGAGATGAATGTATTGGAAATATTATAAAGCTCATTTTTATGGTACAATTTTACATGTTCTTGTACATAAGTTTATAGATTTTCAATTTTAACGATATGCCTCTCTTTAATCATAAATTTTCTGCTTGTGTAATCAAAATAAACCTGAAGAAATCTAGTTAAGAAAAATGATCTTCTGAACGGATGTTTGAGAATTGAGATAACCATCAATGTTAATTGCTTTACTAAAAAAACTTTTTCTATAAAAGTAACAAATACTGTGTTTCATGTCTATACCGACATCTTTCAATTGCATTTAAAAAAATCACAATAAATTTTACATTTCCTTTAAAAGTGAAATTATTGTGACATACAAAAAGGTAAAAAGGAAAAGTCGAATTTAACTCAAAGTTAATTAATTTAAAATTATCACGAATTCCGATTTAATACTTTAAACTATTTGTTCGCGAAATTAATTTCGTTTTATTGGTTTTATTATCTAATTGTTTCAAACATGATATTTTGTTTCTTAAAGAAACTTCAGAGTTTTAGAAATTGCATTCCAAATATTATTTTTAGGGCTCTGTACTTTGAAAAAGTAAAAACGGTACCCTATTGGTGAGACTTCGGTTTCTGTCCGTTGGTGTCAGTCCGTTTCTACATAGTCGATTTTCTCACAAACTATAAGTGTTATGCCAACTTGAAATTTGCTACAGTTATAAAATGTGTTTGTCCACCCCTATTGAAAACAAAATAATTTCAAATATTTGTTTTTATCTGTATTTTAAAGACATAGATAAGGAGATAGTAAAACAAAATTTTTTTTAAGTAATCGAGTTTGATTTAGAAAAATTGAAATATTTGAAAAATAAAATCAATATATTATCAGTTTTTTAGTTATTACCAAAAACTTGTTCTGTTTTTCCTGTTCTTCCTTGGAGGCTCGTTTTTTCGAGGAAAAAATAGTACTGCATATTCGATTTCAACCCTACGGAACACTCCGATAACGACAAAAAAATATCTAAGTAAAGGTAAGTTCGACAAATATTTTCGAGACCATCTACAAATAATGCCGATAAGTTCCACTAATAAAAGAAGCTGCATTCATTAATTTCTTATTCCGTAGTATATACATATTCTTGCAGGTGTAAGGAACACTAATCCTTATAGTGCAATCACTATCCGAAACCACAGGGAAACTGCGTGCCTTGCGAGGTTTTATTCCTACTATCTTCAATCTTGCGAATTCGGGAAGGTATTTCCCCAGCCCAGTAAAAGTGCAGAATTTCACGCAAACAACGTTAACTTGTTAAGAAATGTTAAGAAAATGTTAGAAACAACGTTAAGAAAAAATACTTTTCCTACTCCTATCACAGTAAATTATAAATTACATCCCACTATCCATGACATGTAAATTGATTATTTCAAATAGCGTGCGGTAAGTAAAAAAAAGCGTGCGGTAAGTAAAAAAAAGCGTGCGGTAATGGATTTTCATATATATATTACCGCACGCTTTTAATAAAAAGAAAAATTTTTATTTAAAGAAAAATTTGATTTTTAAAAATTAAATATTTCAATTCATTTTGACACAGAATAATGCAAAGCCTACCACAATTTGTAAACTATTTGCATTTAATTTATAATTAGTAGTTCATTTTTTCAAGTAATTATATGCGTTTGGGCATTAAAACAAAGTCGTAGGAAAAGTATATAACAAATCTCGAGTTGTAAAGCATTTTCCATGCTCGTGAAGATACTGCACTCGACGCTACGCGTCTCGTGCGCAAAATTTTCCCTCGCATGTAAAATGCTATTTACAACTCTAGATATGTAATATACTATTACAACATACAATTGTCTTAACTGACGAATATAAAATCTCTAACAAAAATTGTAGATATTCTTTTCAATTGTTTCTTTTATTTTTATTTCGTAATTTGTTTTGTTTATTTAATTAACAAATATTTTTTTTTGAATAAAATGTGTTGTGTTATAGGGTTTACAATATGTGTCACAACAACACATAAATACCTTTTAAGACCTAGGTCTAGACCTAGGTCCCACAACAACTTGCATTCTAAGGATTCCGGCAAACTATTCCATTTGTATGCAGTTCGGACAAAGAAGTCTTTCTGCGATCTGCCAGTATGACAGCGTGGGATCTCGACCATTTGACTGGTTGCGGTAGTCTATTGTCGAGTGAATCGGGGGTAAGAATAAGTTTGAGGCATGATGCTGCTGATTTCATCTGAGCACTGTTCATGACGATATTTGTAAAAAACAACGAGGTCAGCAACAGTGCGACGATGTTGTAGGGAATCAAGTTTTGATGTCAAAGTTCGATCACCCACCCATCGTATAGCCCGCTTTTGAACAGAGTCCAAGAGGACCAAGATGGAAACAGAAGCAGCACCCCATACTTGACAACAGTACTCCATACAGGGACGAATATAGGACTTATAAACATGGAGCAATTGGTATGGAGTGAAAATTTTTTTGCATCTATTTAGGAGGCCGAGTGTTTTAGACGTTTAATTTAATTGGAAATCAAAAATATTTTTAAAAAATTTGACATCCAATTTTTTATGAAAAAAATGTATTGCCGTTCAAAAGCAAAAAAATTGATAAAAATAATTTTTATTATTTCTTAAAAAAATACAAAAAATGGTACAACAATCACTAACAGAAAATAGAATAAAATAAAAAACACAATAACCACGAAAAACATTTCTTCAATTAAAAAACTGACGAAAATATTCTAGGTGTCGTAAAAATCCCCAAAATGCATTCTAAATTTTACTTCGTAGTGACGTCACACAGTTATGTGCTTATTATGCTTTTGTGCGTATTGTGCGTATTGTGCTTTTAAACTATGTGTTTAAATCGGTCTTATCTAAAATATGCCTGTAGAAACTAATTATAGTACATTAAGATGAAAGGACAGAACGCTAAGGTTTTTGACGTATGTGGAGTTTGCGAGTAGAAGCGCCAACCGAGATTTACACCCACATTAAGTTTAAAATGACTTGCGTCAGTGCATCATATACTATATTTTTTATTCGCCGCAAGCAAAATATTTAAAAAAGATTGTTCAATCTAATTCAAAATTTTAAATTTTAAAAATTTTGAAATAAAAATATTTTGTACAAAAGATAAAGGATATTATCTGCATTTCATGAAACCGTGTGATCCGGATCTGCTTAAATTTTACATGCAAATTGAGATCCAACTTTGTTTTTGGATCACAAATTATGATCTAAATATTAGTTCAAGTTTGAAAATGTAGGTGAAAAAATATTTTGTATTTTGTAATTGGTATAATAAAAAAACAGAAAATTTAAGAACCGAACGCATCCAAAACTAATACAAATAAAAATTATAAATAAAAACTAATAAATTTAATTTAAAAAGTTTATTCACACAAAATTATTTGGGATGTTCACCAAAATTGTTTGAAAAAACAAATAAACTTTTTCAAAATTCTAAAAGTATTGTAACAAGATTCAGATTCTATACTAATTTTCAGCAGCTTTACATGGACCATAAATTGAATGTTGATGAAATTCTACAATCGGTGGTAGTCAGTGTTCAGTTTTCAATTACATAGGTTAGTTTGAGCTTACACGACCGCAAAATATGTTTTGATATCAAACATTTTGGGCATGCGTAGAAAACTCTGTATGCGGCAGAGACATGGGCTTTGATATCAGCCTGGATGTCTTTTGACGATGCTATAACAGACTTAAAGTTTTAGATGAAGAGAAACATCTATTTAATAGGAAAAAAACATCTAAATTCGCAGAACATCCGACTGGTTCACGCAATTTCTATAAAGCCGCAAAGGCTGTCCAAAGCAACTTTTGTAAATCTTCCCTACCGCCTCTTGTTAATAGAGATGTCCCTATCATTGATCCAAAAGAGAAAGCTAATTTGCTTGGGCATTATTTCTCTTTAAATTCTACTTTAAAAGAACCTAATTTCCAACCTAAACCTATTTCTAAAGTTTCTTATAAAATGAGGCGGATAATTTTTCGGAAAAACATTGTTCGAAAAATGCTTTTAAAAATCAATACTAACAAGGCAACAGGCCCTGATTTTATTCCTCCGATTATACTTAAAACATTTGCTAGGGAGCTAGCACCAATCCTCACTAAAATCTTCTATTTGTCATATAAGAAAGGAATTTTTCCTGAAATTTGGAAAATGGCTAGTGTACAGCCAGTTTCAAAAAAGGGCAGTAAGACTGATCCTACGAATTACAGACCCATTTCAATTTTATCGGTAGTTGCTAAAATTTTTGAGAAATATGTCAATTTTAATTTAATGAGCTTCTTAGAGTCTTCCAAATTAATTAATGAGAGACAATATGGATTTCGAAAAGGAAGAGCGACGGGAGATTTGCTGTCTTTTGTCACTCATATCTGGAACAAGTCGCTTGAAAACTTTGGAGAAACATTCGGTGTTGCTCTTGATATTTCCAAGGCATTTGACAAAGTTTGGCATAACAACCTTATATGCAAATTAAGATCCTATGGTTTAGACGAGCAGCTTATATCTTGGACACAGAGCTTTATATCTGATCGAAAATTTCGGGTCAATGTTGACGGTGTATCATCGAATACTTTTTCAACTAATGCAGGAGTTCCTCAGGGTTCCGCTTTGTCACCAACTCTTTTTCTTATCTATATTAATGATTTGTTGGACTCAACGGTTCATCCTATACATAGTTTTGCTGATGACAGCACGCTTCATGCGTCTCATGAAGCACCTAAATTATATACACCCTTAGCGCTTAGTGAGTGTAGATCAAAGTTGATAGATTCCCTTAACACTGATCTTAAAACAATTATGGATTGGGGTATTGCTAACAGTGTTGAATTCAATACAAGCAAAACACAGGTTTGTCATTTTTCTAGGATAACGACACCCAATCCTTTTCCATTAACGTTTGGCCCCAAAAATCTTTTAGAGAATGAGTCTGTCAGACTTCTAGGAGTTGAGATTGAAAATAATATGAAGTGGAATTCTCATATTTTTAATCTGGCTAAGAATGCTGTTCAAAAGTTAGGATTTTTGGGGCGATGTCGTAAGTTTTTCGATAGCGAACAACTTCTTTTAGTTTATAAATCTTTTATACGTCCCTGCATGGAATACTGTTCTCACATATGGGGTGGAGCTTACTTGAGTAGTCTCAACTGCCTTGATTCTGTACAGCGTAGAGCTATTAAACTCATTGGTAACCCAAGTCTTACTAACGGTCTTGATTCCTTGCAGCACAGAAGAAATGTTGCTGATTTGACTATATTTTATAAATATATTATGGATGAGCGAGCTTCTGAAGAGATCAAATCGATTTTACCTAAATCAGCAAACCTTTCGCGTCACACCAGAGCAAACGTAGCAGCGCATCCCTTTACAGTTCAAATAATTAGGTGTAGAACTGTAGCCTTCCAACGTGACTTTTTCAACAGAGTCTCTCATCTTTGGAATGCCTTACCTTCCTGGGTTTTTCCTGATGAATTTAATCCTCAAGGCTTTAAAGTTAACGTTCATAAATTTCTCAGAGAATCTTAATTTTTATTCCATTCTTATCCCTAGTTGGCATGGTATCTTCGGATATTCAGAGACGTTAATTTATAATTTGTTATAATTAACACTAAACATGCCTAACTTTGAATAAAAAAAAAAAAAAAAAGAAGTATAACTTAAATATAATTTAAGTAATTTCAAGTATATTTTTCCTTTCTCCACACTTCTCCATTTCTCTATAACACTCTCTCAAGAATATAAAAGTTCATCTCTCACAGCTGGCTTGTTTGATGTTACAGTGTGATCTTAAACTAGTGTAGAGGAAGCCAAATTCTGTAAATAATTTTCATGAATTGCTTTTATGGTCTCATTTCTCTTTAAAATTCGAAGAGGTCTAAGACAAGTTTGATAGCACAATTCTTCTGGTATGATTGAAGGTACTCCAAATTATATTGAGAAAAATTTTCTGTAGAGTATATGCATGAAACCCTTCTGTGCTTTAAAGTTTTGTATAAAAACACAAATTGGGGGAATTATATGTTTTCTTGAACGTAGAAATAATTGTATACTTTGTTTTTATGAGAGCATACAGTAGTGAAATATCTTCGGTGGTTACTTCAAACAATAAAATAGAAAGACATCTGGTTTCAGGTTCCAATAAATTCAAATATCTGATGTCATGGTCTTTAGCTGCGACTTTGTTTGCCGTTATTTTCATGGTTTTACCAACACTATTATGTACCCCTTTTACCACGGCCGCTTTGGATATCAGCACCTCTGTACCACCCGAACGTCAGATACATTTGTAGTGTGTATCTAATGAAAATGACGTGATCGAATTGATGTTTTGCTCTCCCATTACTAAATCATTACATTGTACATCATATCCCGGTTAGCTGCAGCAAAACCGTTATTATTGCAGGTGCTGCACTTCTATACCAATTTAAGTATTGCAGTTACCTACCACGATTTTCATATTGTGCTGCGGGACGTGATTTGACTTTAAATTAATTTCTAGGACGAAGAGGTCTTTCTTTAATATAATGTGCAGTTTGCCTTCAGTAGGTGCATGAATATGTACAATTGTTCAATAAATTTTTAGTATAAATTTTTCCATATTCGCATATTAATTAGACAGAATTCATGTTAAGCATATTGATTCACAAGACGATAGGTGAAAATTTTTACCACCAAAGTAAAGAGTAAATGCTTTCGATGTTTCAAGGATTCCATATCCTGACCAAGCTGCCCCTAACGTCAGACACTTGAGTTGCATGGATTCTATGTCGTCAAAGACTCTCTTTAATAGCATCGTAGTATAAGTAGTATTTACTCTGCCCCTTTCTAGCACGTAGCACGAAGTAGACGTAGAGTTTCAAAAAAGCCCAACTAAATCTGATGAATCAAAATCATTTTTGAATATACATTTTTTCTTACTATATACTGTCCAAAACAGACGTTGAAGAGTGTTTTGTTTCAACTTCCTCTTGCATAAACCTGTGTGGTACTGAATGTCCGTTGCAACGCAACTTTCTTAAACAATGCGTCAAACTTATGCCAGGTATTAAACGAATGTTTCACTTTTTCAACGTTTTAAAATTAAAATCCAAACTTTTTGAAGTGTACTAGAACTGTAATTTGAAGTGTAGCTTATAGCTATTATTTTTTCTTTGTTTTCTCAAAAACTGGCAATGAATTTACGATGATCATTTTAGTGATGCTCTTAACTTCAATTTAATTTTCTTGGAAAATCATTGGATTATTAATTCACAATAGTTTTGTTATTGACAGATTTTATACAAATAATAAGAAATAATCTTTTATTCAAATTATGTAAAATTAAAATCTTTAAGATTTATATCGTTACTGTTCAGACATCGTAAATTTTAATTCTTGTTAATTTTTGTTTGTTGTTTTTTTTGTAAATAAGAGAACAAAATAATAAAATTATAAAAAATTAAAATTAATTAAATTTTTTTTCTGTCTATATTTTGTTTTGAAGGTGTTCTTATGTGAAAGTATATTTTTATGGGGATATAATGCTGACTGTGAAAGTGCGATACTTCAGATGGGTGTAATATGTTTTTTTCTTGTTGTTCTCTTAAGTAATGTTTATGATTTATTATTTAAATTTAAGATAGAGATTGTAAATAATGGTTCAATGCTTTGGATTCGATTTTATAATTAAATGTGTAAGAAATATTAAAATAAATTTGAAGCTTCTATATGAAGTAGCAGTTCTAAAAGCAAAAGTGCGGAAAATTGTTTGAGGTTTAAATTTAAAATAGTTGACACCATAATCTGTCTGTAATTCAATATTACAATTATTATTCAATTTTTGTTTTGGTAACATTTTTTGGAATATCTTGTTTGAAATTTTTATTTCTTTGGTTACGCATATCTATAAAAACTAAACGATTTAGTTATGAAGGTATCACGGCGTTTAAAGTAATGTGTGCTTCCAAAATATTAGTGTATCCAGTTTTTTAATTGCAACCCTTACACGAATAATTATGAGGATCGCTTAAGAATCAGGAATCCCTTAACCGGCATATAACTTTTGGGCTTTTGTCTTGGTTTGTTAAGGTTTTTGAAATTTCAAAAGCTTGGAGTGAGAGATCGTTGAGCTGGTCGAGCTGGTCTTAGATCTTGGAAATACTAGCTCGTTCCTCTGGTACAAAGTCTTTGAAGAGCACCCAGTCTCTCTGTTATGGATTCTGGTAGATGCGACTTATTCATTGACATCACCTTTACTAGAAAATTTAATACATCTATGATCGCTCATAGTACTGCCGTAGACAATCTCCTTATATCAAAAAATAATTGATTTTGAATTGTGAAACAAATAACTTTTAGAAAAAACAAAATAACCGAATAAAAAACTTAAAAAACACAACTATCACATTTTTCTTAAAAAAATCGTCAAAATTAAAAAAAAAGTATTTTCCGGCACATCTTATACTCAAGACCTTTCCTACGATATACATATAGCCACACTTTTGATGGAGCAAATATTTTAAAATTGTACCGCAAAAATATTGCTTACGTATTTATATGTAGATTCATAAAACAGTGATATATTGAACTTCTTTCGTTGGCGCAATTAACAATATCATTGGTTCAATAAACAATTTATTAATATTACGAATAATATCATTTTATTATTAAATTGTTTATTGATTCAACGAAAAGTAGTTTAATAATTGTTTTTTATTAAAACACTAAACAATTTTTTTTGGATTTCGTTATATTTTTTTTTTCAGAGTAGATGAAAATGAAGATAATCAAACTCAGAGCATCAAGAGATTCTGGTTTGTTGAGCTTGACTAATAGGATAGAAGAAAAGATTGCTGGTTATTGATGAAAGATTGCTTGATTGCCCCACAAAGTACTGATAAAATGGCAATAACTGAACTTTAATTGATTAATTCAGTGCAAACTTCAGATGATGTACTCGGTAATTGATGATCACACAATGAAAAACGTTTGATTCTCCATACAGTTAAATACTCTCATTAATTTTAGATTTTGCAAGTCAAACCTAGATCGTAAAAACTTGAAAGAACAAAAGCTCCTAGCACTCCCCAAATTTAAGGTGTATCTCTATAGAATCATTTTTCTTTTGATTGCTTCTTTCATAATTCTACTGTTAACATCCATTCTGAATTGGAATTACGTTATTTGTTTATTGTCTGAGACAAAACAGAGAGCTGTCGGAATATTCCTTTAAGTTTTAAATTTGCTTAAATAATTTTAACTAGACTCTTTGTCTGTAAAAGTTCTATTTGAAATAACGTATTTATCTGATTAACTCCCTCCCACGTATAAGAAGTTTATATTTGAAAAATCAACTTTATATGGAGATTAAATGAGATTATCTGGAATTAATTTCTTTAAATTAAAAAGATTTTTTTTGGTGAATTATAATGACAACCATTCATATAATCAATGAGTTTTCTGTATATGTAATATTTAATATCAAATTTATCTTAAATCTGGATCGCAAGAAAAAAACATGTTTAAAGGAGATCAATAAAAAAAATGGTGTTGGTGTTTGGTTATATAAACTGACTCATCTGGTTGATTCATTGAGTCTGTAGAACATTTGATGGGAATAGAAAACATTCGTTAATTGAACTTTCAAACGTCAGGTTTTGGAATGTTATGGGTGATTTATTATCGCCTTTTGATAACTTCTTATTTATTTAAATAGATATGCACATAATAAATTAACACCTACTTTGCAAAAAAAGTTTCTACTAATAGAAAAGGTAATTTGCATATATCTTTTGAGTATAACTGTTTATAAAGATAATTAGTTTTACTGAATTGTGTGGCATTTAACTATTGCAGGAAATTAATGAATACACAAATTTGATTTATTGACGATGACTGTCAGCTATGAACTTTTATAATTGATTTATTTGTTATTATTGTGCTATCTTGGAGTAGAGTTGGAAATATTTGCATATATCTATTTTTAATATTAGCTTTTGTTATTTTAATACTATTTTGGACTTTCATAACTTTATTGTCATCGATGTTTAGATTGGAGATTATTAATCTCTACTTGAAACTCAAGTATGTAAAACACCTTAATCTTGTTTTAAATATAAAAACAGCTTAAGCTTACAATCAATTATGTAAATCCAAATTAAAAACTTGATCGATAAATCTAATTTTTTTACAGAGGAAATTGTAATATAAATTAAAAAAGCGAACATTTTTTTTTGTTTGTATAATAAAGAAGAAACTATTTGTTGACTTTGTAACTTAGTTGCTCTTTGCACGAGATAGAAAATCATGTAAGTTTAATTTTTATAAATCATTGTGACATGAAGATGTTTTTTTAACACAACTTTTTGAAATATTGTGTTTTTAGTTGGTTGAAATAAAAATAAAATAGATTTGTGACTTGCATGTGAAAGTGTTATTGGTTGAAGTACTTGTTTGAACTATTTTAATATTGTTTCTTTACAATTAAACCGAAGCTTTCGAACCCAACTTACAAAACAGTATATTGTACAACGAGCACAGAAGGATGGTAATATCCCAAGTATTTACTATTTTATTGCACCTTGGTGCATCATAGTTTTTAACATAATAAATTTTGTCTTCGTCGAAACTTGTCACTTGTGATACAGTTTTTAGTGATATAATGTAAGACGTTTCAGGATCGTTTATTTATTATAATAAAATCACCTTGAATCAGTAACGTAAAATATTTTTTACGTAATTAAATAATTTTAAACTACCATGGAAAATACTAAAAATATTTAATACCACAACAACAGTTTATAAAAAGGCGCTAAACAAAAAATTCATAATAAATTCATTCACAAACTTCAATGAGTCTCACCCGTTATTATTAAACAAATTAGCTTAATACAATTATTACTTCGGTCTGAAAGACCTAAGTATTACATTCATGAGCCAAAAGTGAAATTCTTACCCCCACTTTTTTGGCATTTATCGACGTTTTAGGACCTGCTGATTCTAAATAATGTATATCTGTCTGTCGGCCGTCATTACCTACGAAATCTAGAAGTTTTTCAAAAATTTTTTTTTCTAAAAATAGGTATACTCAAGGGACAGGTCCGAAAGGACGCTGTGTTCGATAACTACCGGAAGTGTGTCAAAAAATCATCATGTGTGTCAAAAATAGCAAATTTTCATATTTTTGGCTTAAAAAACGTTCATTTTAAGTGATTACGAGTGGGAACATTGAATTTGGAGAAATCTTGATGGTAGGGATTGGTATGTGAGATCAAAAACTAGATTATTGCATTATAAGTTTGTCCAAAAAATGTTGTCAAGTGTATCAAAAGAAAGATTTTTATTTATTTTTTTACTCAATTTTTTGGGAAAAAATAAAATTAATTATTTGTTAATATGAAATTTTATTATTATTATTGAGAATTATGGCATTATAAGTTTGTCAAAAAAATAATTTCAAGTGTGTCAAAAAATGATTTCATTTATTTTTTTAGCCAATATTTTGGAAAAAAAATTTGCTGGTTTTATGACACAAATGTAATTGAAAATGAAATTGGACATAGAAAATTTTGAATTTATTATAGTTTTTGAAATATTTTTGGAATTTTGAAAAAAGCTTGATTTTTTGATTTTGTTATAATTTTTGCAATATTTTTAGAATTCTTGAAAAAAAATTTAATTTTTGATTTTGTAATAATTTTTGGAATATTTTTAAAATTTTAAAAAAAGTTTGATTTTATTTAATTTTTACAATATTTTTGGAATTTTGAAAGAAATATGAATTTATGATTTTGTTTTTTTTTCTCGAAACGCTAAATGAAGAGGTTTTTGAGTAGTTTGCTGAGTATCATCTTTTCACTAAACTATGTTAATTTATGATCTGTTATAATTTTCCGACAACGTATTGATGTTTCGTGTTAGTTTAGTAATAAATTTCTAAACAGAGATAAAAAATACATGTACTTTAACAAAGAGTATTGTTTGATATACATCGCTGCCAAAAACTAAAAACCATGTCCTAAAAACCATAAAAGTTTTATGCCGAAAACTATATCAAAATCCTTAGCCCAGACCGAAGTCTTGTTATCTTAGAGCTGTGAGATTTCAGCCCCTCCATATTTTCCAGTTTGTTTCGATGTTTTTTATTTCTAATTTATTTTTAGTTTATCCGTAGAGTGAAAAATCTCCCAGATTGATAATATATACTCGTATGAATTATATCCACTTGCTACGCTAGTGTTTTAAACCTTTATACTTGAAGAATATTAGTGTTATGTGCTTGTTATATTCTCACAAAAAGACAATTTAAGAAAAAAAATAAACAAAAATAATAAAAATTAAATTTCGGATTGGTTTTTGTGAACAAAAAAACTTACATCAATAAGTATATATGATAATACATGATAATCCACTTTAAACGCATGAAAATTGATAGCATCGCTTTTTCTGATTAACTTTAGAATTATTGTTTACCTTTGAATTTACATTAAGTGTTAATTCTTCATTAATTTTTATCTCCTTTGTATTATTTTAATTTATATCCATCTCTGAATTGGCTCTAATATCTTATCCATATTTGCTTGTTCCTTTTTAAAATTTTCAAATTTATGCAAATCTTTTTAAAACATTTTCAATATCATTAAATATCTACGATTGTCCATTAAATAACTTAGAACGTTTATCACAGTTGACTGGCAAATGATTTTTTATAACATGTTTAATTATCATTTTTGTTGAATTTGTGCTCCTTAACTGAATCGATGAAACACAAAACTTCCGCAATGTTTCCTATTTGATATAATTCCTTCGAACAAATTGAGCATTGTTTTTATAGCGAGGATTTCCTATGTTTTGTTTCTTTTTCATATAAATTGGTCACTTACAAATCATTTAACTTACGATCACCCCATACCACTTCAATAACCAATTCTAGTCAAACGAGGAAATGTTCCCCTCTACAACTTTAGACCACCTTTGTGCTTTTTATAAAGTTGAACAACCGTATGTATATAATATTACGACGAAAGCTTTACATAACCAAATTTTCATTATTTATGTAGATAGAAACATGTATTACAGCTTGTGTGACAAAAGAAAGCAGTTAACTGAGGTTAGCTATAGAGCAATCATATAATGGTCATGGCAAAGGGCGCGTCAATCAAATTCGGCCTCCTTAATAGATGTAAAAAATATTTCATTCCGTTTCAATTACTCCACATTTTTAAGCCTTATATTCGTCCCAGTAAGGAGATTTCTTGTCAAGTTTGGGGCGCTGCATCTGTTACCATCCTAGCTCTTTTGGACTCTGTTCAAAAGCGTGCAATACGAATTGTTAGTGATCGAAATTTAACATTAAATCTTGATTCCCTACAACATCGTCACACTGCTGCTGATCTCGTCGTTTTTATAAATATCGTCACCAGCAGTGCTCGGATGAAATCAGATATATTATGCCCAAACATATTTTTTTCCCCGTTTTACTCGTCAATTGGTTTGTGCAAACAGTCAAACCGTTCGAGGTTACTCACTGTTATAGTAACAAAATGCAAAGAGATTTCCGTGTGCGTACATCGTACAAATAGAATGCTTTGCCTGAATCAATGGTCTCGAGTGCCTTCAATCCACAAACGTTTAAAAATAGGGTCCACCATCACCTAAGAACGCATATTGCTGTTAGACCTACCCAGGTCCTAAAGGGTATCTTTGTGTTGTTGTGACACATTTTGTAATTCCTATTACACAACACTTTTTATTAAAAAAAAATAATTATTTATGGACGCAAACGTTTAACTGTAAATACTATTGCGAGAAGTTCTTTTTTACAGTAATTTTGTTACGCTCAGTTTTATTGATGCTCTTGCTTGCTACTAGTACCGTAACCGTAACCTTGCTACTAGTACCGTAACCATACCGTGCTACCGTAACCAAGAACACTGTATTCACCCAATTGATCCAAAATATCGACAACATAAAAACGAAGCTTAAAAACAAATATCGAAGCTTAAAAACATCCATTGATATGTCGTCTTGAACCGATAATCGACTACAACTCGAAAGTGTTTTCTATCGTCTACTGATTTTTTTGGGGACTACTAAAACGGGCGAGCTACAAAACATTTGCTATTCCTAACAATCATTTCCCTTACTTGAGTATTAATTTCGAGTTTGGTTAACTCTTGTAGCTTGATAATATGTAACTGGTTTCGTATAAGGACTCAGTAGAATATTATGACATCCTACATTAGTGTCAGTTGATCACCTGACCGGTTAAAGATCTCGTTGCACTCCCGACAAATATTACATTCTCTTCGGAATTCATATGATCCACACAACTTTCATTATCGAGTTTAAAAATATGATAGTCATATAAATTTTCTGCAGATTTCGAGCTCTGTTTCGTATATTAGCCGACCACCCAACTAACCTTTTAAGAATTTTAGTTATAAATGTTTGAGAAAAATTCGAAAATTGAAAAAAAAAATCAGTCTTCCGTTTACCACCTACAAATGAATGGTGCATTGGAGAAGTTCCAACAAACGAAAAGAAAAATACCAGCAAAAAATTAAACTTAAAAAGTTTATTATTTATTGTCATTGCTAACCGACATAGACACAGCCCCAACAAAGTATATGAACCAAAATATTTTCATAAACTTTTCAAATGAAAGAAATTTTTTGTTGTTTTTCTTTATAAGTCGCTAGAACTGTTGACTAATTTTTGGTTTAAATTTTACGAGTTAACAATATTGTTTAATATTTTGTCTATGTCGAGAGTCGACTAACCCTAATGAGAAATGATAAACATATTAGTTTTTTTAATAACAAAAGACTTGTGCTGTAGAAATTGAAATATGTGTCACAACAACAAAGTTCAAAATTGATTGACGTTTGTTTAAACCTTTCTAACTCGAAGTCACTCGAGAATGGATTCCGGCAAATTCTTTGATATGTGCGCTGATCGTGAGGTTGTTATATTGACTATTTGCGATTAGTACGTTGTTGTCCCTAACAATATAAACTCATCACATACTAGAATCAATATGTGTGAAAATCAAAGGATTCTTATTATATTAACTTGTTCATATTTAATAATGAATTATGGATAACATAAAATGTTACATTTCTGCATTATCGTTTAATAAAACAATACACGTACCTCCCAACTCATCAACTCAATAACCATATAAATTTCTTGATCAGTTTAAAATTAATAATAATAAAAAAAATTCTTATCCAATTATTATTGATTTTTATGATTCTATAAATTATATGAAAATATAAAATTCAGAATATAATATAACTATGTATAAAATTGTAACAATCGTTATATAGGAAACTATAATTAAAATAATATTGCTATAAATGAAAAGTAGAAGTGATTACATTTAGTCTATATTCTCGTATTTTCTCATATAACAACAATCATCATGGGTTCTAACCATCAATTGAAATAAAATTAAAATGGAAAACCGAGTAGATTGATTTTATTTTTTTATCTATAAAATTTTATCGGTTTTCAATTTATGGAATTCGTGCTTGTATCAACAACAATCACAAAATAAAAATATACTCCTATTAGATATTGATTGGAATAATAATTGGAATTTGGTGATTGTTAAAAATACAATTTAAAAACTTTTAAAGATACATTTCACTTGATAATTTGTTCACCCTTGTGATTTACTCCCACCCCCACGATTCACTTTTTCCAAGAATATACCATTAAAATCTCTAATCGTACTAAAAAAGATTCGGTTTCTCTTTCTAGCTTAATAGTTTATTGTTTGTCAAGATAACAGTCTCTGTGGTCTAATCCATATTAGGTCTGATATGACGTATTAGATTTTTAACCTTGATTAAATTAAATGTTTCAAACAAATTTTTTAAACAATAAACTTTCATATATATTATTCATATATATATATTTTTTTTTTCAACGGCAATGATAAAATTGAATGTTTGAACTGTGTCCTTCTGATGTGAAAAGATATGGTCTTATCGGTTGCTTAAAAGATCTATCTTAGACTTGTGAGGTCTAATTTGTATCTTTTGAACAGTCGTAGGCTAAATAAATATTTAAAATGCATAAAATTAGAAGCCAACCCTTATATATGTCATAATAAGATTATAATTAATATCAATTATTTTTCTTTTCAGTTACGGGACAAAATACAACACCAGCAGAACTTCCAATTTATGGCGAACCATTTACGGAGATTGCATTAGAGTTAGTTTTTCCTAAAGGAAATCCAACTTTTTTGTTAAATGGAAAAACTTTACGATTGCTTCAGCCGTTAGATCGAGATGAAGAAAATCTAAGTCACATCGTGTTTCAGGTAATGTACAAACTTTCAATAATAGCTAACCCGCTTTTCACTGGTGGGGGCTGGACAGTTAGTTTTACTGGAATATTGGTATGATGAAGAAAAATAACTTATTATTTTGTTTAATGTCAAAATAATTCTTATTTATTTATGGTAATTCATTTTCTTTAAATAAGCAGTTTTTGCTGCGTTAACAATTGTATAAAGTTATTATAAAGAAAATTAAATTAATATAATAATGCAATTTTGCATCATTAAGCATTGATTTGAGCAGGGTTGGTTGATATATTTTTATCTGTTAAGGTCAAAAGGTAAAATAAAAATTAATTTTAATGTTCACGCTGAAAACTGAATTATTTCTTATATTTATTACATTTGCTAATGGCTAAAAGGGGTTGGGTGGGGGCTATCTTTGATCGAAGGTTTGCAAGGTCGCAGAAGCGAGGCAAATAAAATCAATATAAAAACGAAGAATTGAACAACCATTTTCAACATTTTGTTTTTAAAAGCATGTTACATTTTTTCTCTAAATGATATAATTCTAATTTTTAATTGGAGATATTTCATTTTGTAATTGTATCTTAAAACCTTAATAAATAAATAAATAAATAAATAAATAAATAAACATGTTGACCAAGGAAATTGAAATTGAAAACAAAAAATAGTTAAATAAATAAACATAGTTTATTAGTTTCAATTTTTTTTAACAAAAATTAAATGAATTATCATTAAATTAATGCATATCAAAATAATTAGCTTCATTAAATCAATGCTGCCACCTAATATTAAAACAATCGTCTGGGAAAGGATGGATTTTGGGTCACAAAGGTCGATGGGTTGTGAAATCCAATGAAAATAGTTTACAACATCAAGAGATCGTTATAGCAAAAACATTAGTTGTGCCAGATGAAAACTTAAGAATGCCGATGAGAACACTAATTCTGTCAGACAAAATCAAACCACTCAACCCTTCAAAAGAAAAAAATAAAAAATCTCCTACAGAAGTGGGCAACAGAGTTTACAAAAGAACAAATGTAAGAAGCATATAGTAGTTGCTGGAACGTTATTCATCCATTTTTTGTAGCACATCAGCAGATAACGGAAGAACTAATATAGAAAACCACAAAATTGACACAGGAGTAGAGATGCCGATTCGTCAAGCACCAAAAAGATTGCCATTAGCAAAATGGGAAGAAGCTGATAGAATGGTATATGAAAATGGCTGGTGTTATTAAGCAATCAGATAGTCAGATGGAATTCACCTGTGGTTTTAGTCGGAAAGAAAGATAGAACTATGAGATTCAGTAATAAAGAAAGATAGGTACCAAGTTGTTCTCAACATTAGATCTCCCAAGCGGTTATTGGCAGGTAGAAGTCTAGGAAAAGGATCGATAAAAGACAGCGTTTAGTGTGGGTAGTGGGTTATGACAGCTAAACGTTATGCCTTTCGGTTTGTGTAATGCTCCATCAACATTGGAAATTTAATGGAACGTGTTCTGAAAGAATAACGTGCCGGAGAACGTGCCTTGTGTACTTGGACGACATAATTGTAATGGGTAAGGATTTCTACAATCATTTGAAGAATTTAGAAACAGTCTTCAAGCGAATTCAAACAGCAGGACTAAAACCAAACACCAGCTCTGGCTCACCCTATACAAAATTTTAAATTCATATTAGACGCCAGCAATGGTGGTATACGAGGTGTATTATCTCAAGAAATAATATGAAAGAGAAAGTAATAGCTTATTATTGAAGGATACTGTCCAAGCCAGAATGGAATTTGTGTGTAACCCGTAAAGAATTGATGGCTATAGTAGAATGTGTAAAACATTTCCACAAATATTTGTACGGTCAAACATTCCATCCATTTGAGACCTGATCATGCAGAATTGAGGTAGCTACTACAATTTAAGAAGCGGGCGGGACAAGTAGCACAATGGATTGAGGGCTTACATGCTTATGATTTCGACATTGAACACCGAAAGGGAGCTGCACATAGAAATACTGATTCATTTTTAAGAAGACCATGCCAGGTGGAATACGAAGACTGTAATCGGGCAGAGAGAGACAAACATTATTGATGTCACACTTCGAGTGCTTACCAAATGCTTCCTAATAAAGACTGGACACCTGAAGTAGTAACGATGGAGCAATTAGAAGATCTTAATTTGACACCAATAATCAAGTGACCGTGAAATTGCCGATAAAAGTCAAACATTGAAGGCATATTGGGTACAATGGCATAACCTCTGTATTGAAGATAGATGCTTGAAAATAATTTAGGAAAGTTCTGACAGTTAAAGAATCACTGATAGACCAGAGGTGTGTGCAATATCAAATCAGGAAGCAACAACCATCGCTGAAGCAGTAGTAAGCATTTTGATAAGTCGCTACGGAATTCCGATGGATATTCATACAGATAAGGAAGAAATTTCAAGAAATTCGTCAGATGCTTGGGATCAATAAAACTGAAACAATTGTTCCACATTCAGAATCAGATGGCATGGTGGAAAGATTTAATGTTACTCTGGAGAAATATCTAGCAAAAGTAGTAAATAAGAATCAACGTGATTTGGACCGTCATATGCTGTTATTCATGATGGCTTATAGATCAGCAATGCATGATATAACCAAAACGACACCAGCTGAAACTATTTTTGGAGTTAATTTAAGTTTGAAGTTTGGGAGTATTTGATCATCAACATTATGTGCCCAAGATTATGTAAATGAACTGCAAAAAGAACTTGAAGAGGTACACATGTTTGTCAGACAGAAAGCACAGATATCTGGTGATCGAATGATGGCTCGATATATCATTCGCATAAACAACAAAGGATTTGAGGAAGGACAATTAGTGTGGTAAACACTTTCTACAGTGGAGAAAAGAATTATCTCCAAAACTAAAAACATCTTGGAAATATACCATCACAAAAAAAATAAGCGATGTCCTTTATCTGATAATGAAAGGTCAACTAGTAAAACCAAAAGTCGTGATCTAGAAGGATTAGCATTCTACAAAGGAGGAGATTTAGATTCTGGTTGGGAGGAACAGAAATAAGTGGGAAAGAATGTTACGATTAGAGAGTACGATAGAATACAATACAATAGAACATCGTTCTAGAAAAACTCTTTAGAGAAAATAGTTCTACTAAAAGAAAATAAATAACCGAAATGAAGAAAGCAAAAACAAAGTAATACGCAACCGGAAATGTTTGTTTATCTAATACGAATAGAAAATTAAAACCTTTTAAAGTAGGTAAATATAAAATTAAAAAAAGAGTAGATCTTACACCTATATGTCAAGATCCTGGTATTATGTTTTTGTTGATAAAGAACGGGAGAAGATTGCGTTTTAGATTTTGTAGAAATATCACTATTGTTTCGTGTAGTATATATATACGAAGTTGTGTTAGAGGATAGATCGATAAATGGATTTATCGGTATATCGATATATCAATTTATAAATATGTCAATATCGATATATTTTTCTCGATATATCTATGTATGGTTTTATTGATATATCAATATATTAATTTATCGATAAATTGATATTTCGATATATCGATAAACCGATATTTCGATATATCTATATATCAATATATGGATATTTTATCATTCCGATATCGTTATTCGATATATTGATAAATATCGATAAATCGATATGTTTAGCAGACTCTAATCACAACAGCTTAAATTTTGCAGTATTATTATCATATGCAACTTTTCTTATTTTCCGGGATAGAACGTCGGGCTAACTTTACAAAGGTTTCTTACATTATAAACTTTTGATGTATATTTCTTTTAAAATCTATCTTCAGCAACAAATCACTTTACTTGTGTTACTTTAATTACATTTTTATCTTATAAATAAAATCTATACAAAATACAATATTGTACTTAAAAGAAAACAAAATTATCTCAACCATAGTGAAAACTAAAATTTTGTAATTTTTGTTTCAGATATCATGTACGATCCGTTCAACACGTCGGAAACGTAATATTCCGATAATTGTTCGTGTATCAGATGTTAATGATAACGCACCTGTTTTCATTAACACACCGTATGAAACAACAGTACCAGAGGTAAGACAAAGATTAAGAAAAATTAATTTTCTTCTTTTTAAATTATTATAAAATTACATTTAAGTATTTTTCTTAATGCGTGAATAATTGGTAATTGGGTTGAATATGGATTCGATCCTTCTATTTATATATTTATTATTATTGTTGTTATTATTATTACATTGTTTGTAATAGAGTTTTTATATATAAGCTGAAAATAATTATTTCAAATTTTGTGTTTCTGTGGTGTTAAGAAGATTTAATGATTCAAATAATTATTTAAAAATTTGATTCACTGTTGAGAAATTTTGGATATGTTTTTTGGAATTAAGATTTTTTAGATCCACATGACTTATAAAAACTTTCACATTTGTTCTATGTAAAACGATTAGTTTGTACCTTTCTCTAACTTTTATGAAATTAAAATTTCAAGTTTTGTGGCGCCTTAAGTCTCGATCAAATATCTATATCTTTTCAGTAGAAAAGAAAATTTAATATTCGCAAAACTATTAATTGTTTTCTTTACTAAAATCAGTTAAAGTTTTCTCGATGATTTTTTCTTATTTGTGTTATTTAAAGAATAAAATAAATCAATTAAATTTTCTTGATTTGGTAAATTGAAAATGTGTTGTTATGAGAATATAAACTTTGTTTGGTTTTTTGCTTCCACTCTTGTTATAAAATCAACTTTCCTTAAAGAGAATTATTACAACAAAAATTTAGTTCAAATTCCTTGGATTTTTCGTCTTGGAAAATATTTGTGGTGTATTTATTGAAATGGGGGTTGAATAGATTATTGCTTAGTTGTTATAAAATTTTCATCGAAAATTGTGAAATTCGGTCAAACACTTTCAGAGTTAATTTATAATTATAATAATCATATAACACTGATCTCTTTACACAAATTAAAGTTTTCCTATAATAAACTCTCCCACAAATAATTTTCTCATCGGCGTTTGAATATAATACCATAACTTCATTAAAAACACCAGCTTTTCCTAAATAATAATAATAAAATAATAAAATAATTCCTTTAAAAATAAAAATCTTTATTTATAGATTTTAAATTTTCATAACAAATTAGAAAAAAAAAACAAATTAAAGTGAATTTTAAAATATTTTAGCATTTTTATTGCGGCATTTGGAATTCGCGCAAAGTTTTTAAATTAATCGCTTTGATTTCTATATGGTCAAAATAAATAATATTATAAGACAAGTGTTCGGTAACAATATGATGTATTTATGTACATACAAATTGTTATTTCTTTAAATCGGTTTACCTTTTTTCTAAATAAGACTGTGTGAACAATTTGTTTATATTTAGGAAGTTGAAAAATAAACGTTGGTTTGAAAAAGAATTTCACAAACAAAAAACTAATTAAAAAAAATCACTTCAATATTTCTAACTTGACTTCCCGTTACAACCAAAGCTTTCCATTTAATTGGTTTTTTAAATTAATCAAATAAATAAATAAATTAATTAGTTAGTAATACATGGGAACGTAGCTACGGCCGGAAAGATGAGCGCTGTCATATATCCCCCAGGGAAAAATAAATAGGTGTGACAGAATCATGCACCAAATTCTAGATCTTAATATCTTAGGCATGGACCATCTCTATAGAACTTTTCCAGAGTCATCTGCTACTACATAGGTAACGTTACCGATTCCTCGAATTATTTAAGCCTTGATAAATTTTGGCGAAAGTTTAGCAGAAAACAATTTTTTCAGTGCCATCGCTCTGGGCGAAGCTATGCACATACACTACTTGCCATTGGTACCACTTTCGTGGTCGAGATCGCAAGTTTTATCGCTCTGAACTTCAGAGTTTTGCAGTACAGCTTTTTGTAAGACTGAAGGTCGATAGGAAGCTAAACGAGTCATATGGTCGAATTGAAAGACTAGTATTAAGCGAAGCGATTCATGTGTGGTTCCATGTAAAAGGATGATTTCCAAAGACTAAGAAGTATGGCGACAATTTTGTGGAGCTGTGAATGATATTGCATAGGATGGTCCTAATTTTAAGAAGATGGATATCCCATTCTTGATAGGATTCTTTGAGGTAGGATCCTATTTCGGTGAAGATGGATCGCTCTGGCACATTACACTGAGGGGAATGTGTATGGCTCACTTCGTATTTTGATAGCAGTTCCTTGAACTTTGTGGATTTGAAATTAAAACTGCTATTTGAAACAAGGTACTCGGGTACCCCGTATACACTAAATACTCTTGTTTCTAAAAATTTACCTACGAGCTCAGCTGTGGCATTTCGAAAAAGTTTAATTATTACATAACATGAAAAATCGTTTTAAGCGATAAAATTGTAAGAGTTTCCTGACCGGAAAATTTGACCGAGAATATGGTGCGACGAAATCCACATATGGATGATGGATCACCCATGGGTGGTTTCATGGTAATATTACTTGGTTTGCTTCACTTACAAGTACCACAATTGGCAAGATATATTTTTTAACGTCGTGTTGGATTTTAGACCAATCGGAGTTTCGTTTAAGAAACTTTAAAGTCTTGGCCGCTCCAGCGTGGGCTGAGTATGGAGAATTGTGTTCTTGTTTGAGGAATTTAGGTTGAAGGGCTTTTGGGATAACAAAATTTCACTTTAGCGTGGTAGGAGGCTAAAAAGGTTGGTTAAGGAGGCTAAGAAAGGTTTATACAAACTTTGTCATTCTCGTTTTTTTAAATACAAACTAAGCCATACGTTCACACCGATTTATTCCCCTCAATGCAATGCGCCAGAGCGATCCATCTTCGCCAAAATAGGATCATATTTCAAAGAATACTACCAAGAACGGGACATCTATCTTCCTAAAATTAGGACCTTCTTGTGCAATGTCATTCACAGCTCCACAAAATTGTTTCAGACGCGATTCTCGATCGAAGAAATAAATGTTAAATATAATCACTGTTAAAAAATGCGGAGTTTTCCAAATCGACATGTAAGAGAGGTATGTATGCATCGTTCAAGTCTTTATTTTCAGAAATGACACACTCTCCATGCACTCGAGAGACTGCATCAGTGAAACAATTGAGAGCTCCTTTGCGTTATTCATTGTTAAAGTTAAAACCATGCAACTGCAGACTCTAACTGCAGTATTCCTATTAGTTCTTTTTGACTCAACTTGATTGAAGCTGTTTGCCCTAATCATAAACTACGAAAATGTTCTGCACATCAAACATGAAACTGGTGACCTGTTTGTTCAACATAAATGCATTACAATCAAATAAGATAAATGATAAACTCCAGATTTTGAAAACCAAAATTAGAAAATAAAATTTCAAAATATTCAAATTGAAGTTGTTGTTGTTGTTGTTGTTATAAGCATGACCTACAAAATCTTCAAAATAATAAACAAAAATAAAACAATTTTTTTAAAATCTGAAGTTTATCAAGATAGTTGATTGTAATGCATTTTATGTGGGACAGACAGGTCACCAGTTCCATGTTCAATGTGCGGAACATTTTCATAGTTTAAAAAACAAACAACTTCCATTTTATGTTGTCATTTAATTTAGGCAAACCATACTAGTATTTTTATTAATAACAAAAATCTTGATCTACTGCATTCTTTCAAAATCCGCAATCTTTCGAAATCCTTTTAAGTATTTTAACAATAATTTACTAAACTTTCAAACCGATTTTATTTATTCTCCTTTGACAAATCCACATCTATTTTTCAGTCACCATTTTTAAAAACTTTTATATCAAGAATTTATGTTATTTCCATTATCAAATGTTAATTAAATGTTTGAACAAGTGGCTTATTATTATAAATTATTTTACGCACAACTGAATTAAAATGTTTTGCGCGAGTTCTATATAAAATATAATTTCACTCCTTCATTTGTGGAAGTGGATTACATTTTTTCCTCCCTAGGTAGGGAATACAAAATAATAAACCATGACAACAAAAAAGGGCATGGAAACAAAAATAGTTACGATGAATTCAAACGAATATATTTAAAAACCATAGGCGATGAAAATTAAAATTTATATTTTTGGTTTTTCTTAAAACTGATTAAATTTTAATTTTAAATATCATAATGATATTATGGTTGTGCAAAAAATTTTATATACACCTCGGAATGGATCTCCCATGCCATCTCTCTCAGTGATATGTAGTCCTTAGACTTCGCCCTAGAGCTTCAAACACAGCTCACGAGAAAAACACGCAATTCCCTTCCTTGATGTATAACTTTATATTTTGGCCAAAAAACGAGTATTTTTTATTTTACCTATACTACTTGTATCCCAAGTCTGAACTCCATCAAAAATTGTTGGGATCAGCGTCGATCGTCCAGAACACGAATTTTATCTATAGGTGGTATTTACTATCCGGTTTGCCTCTACGACCACGACCACTAATAAGATGGTCAACTGCAATAATTATGACGCAGGTTGTGTATTAGGTTTACATATTCAAGCGAGTTGAGTTTGGCGATTTAAGGCGAATCAATAAGTGTGATAACGATTATGAATCCATTTTTATTCGAGAAACTGCGTCCGGAATGGTATTTTGAGAGCTATTGCGATATTTAATATCCAAATAATATTCTTGCACCTTAAGAACGCAATCCAGTCGTCTCATTGCATCTTTTAAAGACATCAACCACGTCGCGTGGTCTGTCATGACTGTAAATGGTAAGCTTTCAACATTTGAGCGAAATCGTTTAATGACAAGTACGCCGGCTAGACGTTCTAACTCTGTAATGCTACAATTGTCCTGCGCTGTTTAGTGTAAGATACATGAAGGCAATTTATGGCTTAGCTCCTTCATTGAAGTCATATCGCCCAAAGGATTTGAACACGTTATTAGCATTAATTGACCATGCAAATTTTTTCTGCTTTTTCAACAAATTTGTTAACGGGGCTGATAGTGTAGAATACCCGTTAAAAAATAGCCCATATTTTTCTTTTACCTTATCTAGATTAGATCTTAATCTTCCCTCAATAATAACATAACCTTGATATTTTATTTCTTGCAGCAGAAAATTGCTTTTTTCTATGTCTTAGGTTAAACAATACCTGTGCGTGTTATTATTTCAGCAACATCGACCAGAAGCGATAGATATTCTTCGAAATTAGATGTGGTAATCAAGAGATTATATAAGTAAACAAATACTCGGTCATGTAGATGATAGGGCCTCACTTTATTCATTAACCTACACAAAGTTTGGGGCGGTTTACATAGACTAAATGGCATTACTTGAAGCTGATAAACAGGTTTGCCAGGGATACTACAAGCTGTTTTTTCTTTTGAGTCTGGATCCAAAAGAATTTGCCAAAACGTTTGCTATAAATCCAAACTTAAATTGCTTGGAACTTAAATTGTTTTATTCCAAACTCAAATTGTTTTATCTAACCTACTAAGTAAACCTTCTATTAATTGTTAACGATAAGCGTTATTTTTTGTCCCTAACTTAAGTTTTCGTTCATCTAGGCATAATCGTGTGTTTGCGTTAGATTTCCTGACGATTGCCATTCGAGCATCTGATCAATTTTTTGATAAATTCCTCTTTGAACCGCCGGAGAAACTGCATAGCGCCTCCAAGATCAATGGTGTTACACCGAATTTTAGTTTAACCTAAACCATGGGGTTTAAAACACGGCAATAACCATATTACTTGGTCCAACCGTTTTTTGTTCTGCCGTGGAAAGTTTACGGTGATGACTATCCACTGAATTGGATGGTGATAATTCTGATATAAAATTGGAATGTAAACCAAAGTTTTTCCCCAAAAGTTGTAGTCATAGATAGGTCAACAAAACCTGTTACCTGTTGAGAACATTCAATTGCCATCCTGACCGATATTTTCGAGATGGAGAAGCAGTTTATGAGTTTGAATAAAACTTAGAGCATCTCTATCAAATTCGCTCTAATATCTAATAATTCAAAATGTCAAAAACGGTTACAGAAATAGTTTTTCGAGCTAGTCGTCTATGGCGAAAATAATTTATGAACGTTGGTATCGAGGTTGTAAGAGTAATGGACTAAATGCTGACTTTTTGGAAGTTATTTTGAGGTTGGCCAAGGGGGACCGAGATTGTTGTGATTTACGGTGGTGTTTAGATTGTTGGGTCCCGATGTTAAATGGGATGGAATACGGAGAAGACGGGACCCCATCCCTCACATCTCCACTTAGGTAGTTTATCTGTGGCCGATTACTTTTGTTACAATGTGGCTTGATAATCTCCATGTCTCCATAACAAATGTTAATATTACTCCATGTGTTTATTTAAATAATACTCCACATAATTGGGGTGTTAAATCTGGTTAAAGTTAAATCAAAATTACATTCAGTATTGTCTATACCTTCCTACATTCTTACAAATATATGGCATTAGATACATCGTTATATTTTATCGTTAAAATGCCGAATTCTCAGATTATTTAATATTTTTTTTTAACCTTTCGCCTGAACCTGCTAGTGATGTTACTAACAGGAAGCAATCGGAGGATTGCGTGCCTAGCAAGGTTTTGATCCAGCGAGCCATGCTGTCACATCAGCCACATCAACTATGTGTACCGGAGAAGTAATTTCCACCAGCTCAGTACAAATTATGAGATATGTACGTAGGCGAGACTGTGTGAACAGCATTAAATAAGCAAAACAAACGCAGGAACTGACGACACCAGCGGCCGAAGAAAACGATATCCCCACACACAAACACCTATATAACTACGATTGTTACATTTAGAAAATTAAACTAAATGTTTCACTCACCTTATGATTGTATCGGCTCCAGCTCCTTATGCCCACGTTGATTCACCCGATCATATTAACTAACGACTAGATCTAATTCACCCAAAAAAATGTTGCGCCTCTGGTCTGGTCGATTGTTGTATAAAAATAATCCAAATAAATAGCAAAGCAAGTTATATATTAATAAAAATGTTGCACCTGTGGTTCGGGCAATTATTGCATAGTATAAATGAAAATAATAATAATAATATCATCCAAACCTAAAAATAATTTTGATTGATAGTCCGATCAAGATGATAAACGTTATTTGATAAACAACCAAAAATTAAGCGTGTTGATTTTTTTCGTAAAATAACCTCTCGTTTTCAAGGTCACAGATTACCACCAATAACATCAAAACTTCCTGCCATAAGCCAGTTATTAAAACACTTTCACCTGTCCATATTTATTTGAAGCCACAGCTGTTATATGAATATAATCCAAAATATGAGAGACCAAAACATGTATTAGTAATCCAAACAACTGCATACCAATCGAGTTTGTTTTTTTATTTTTTTTTATTTATAAAACAGTTTACGTTGACTCGTAACTTTTAAAATTTAATCAGCTTTCTTTATATCAATAATAAAAGCGGCGTGTTTTAGAAAGTCGCTACGTCACTACGCAATTAATTCAGTTTTTCTAATTTTGTCTATTTTGATTATTCTCGAACTCGACTGACTTTTAAAAACAAAATGTCCATATAACAATAAAGTCATGAATCAACAACATATCAAAATGAGACAGCAACCGAGAAAAACAAAATCATTGCAAACAGGGTTGAGAAAAATATGAATAAAAAGACGATAAGTTGTATTCACCGCGTTGATTTATGCAAAAGAAAGTTCTCCGGACAAATGAATTTTTACGGGGATAAGAGCTACGTAACAGGCTTATTAAGTTCTGAGGCTCTTGGGAAAATAAAACATAAAATTTTTGAATAACGAAAATTGTTCGGTATGAAATTTTGATATAAATATTTAAAAACCCTTTGCAATGATACCGACTAAAAACAGCCCTTTCGAGCTAATAAAATCAATTTTATCTAGACTCTCACAGTCGCCAGTGCAGTGTCAACTCAAAATTGACCCTAAAATTTGACCTTTTCAAGTCTAAACATAACAATATTTACCAATATGTCAAATAAATGTCGAATATAATTAAATGTGATATTGATTCATTGTTTTTTTTAAATAAACAATATAAATACATAAAACTAAAATATCAATAAATTTCTGTAAATAATTCGCAGTGCGTGGAAATGTGATATGTCACATTTATTTTACCTGTTTTTATAGGTTAACATTTTATATTGTTGTAAGAAATTTGTATTAGCTATTCATGGTTGATTTGATCATAAAATTTTTAAATTTGTATTATTTGTTAATTTAATTTAATTAATTTAGTTAGCTGTGAATTTGTTTGTTTAGTTACAGTTGGCAAGTTAAATTATTGATGCTATAACGTTTAATCAATTTTCAAATGAGTTTTGGATTAACTTTCTTCGTCCGAAATTTTTACAAACCATTTCTAACCTAACTTTTTGAATGTTGTTGTTCCATTCAACACTCACTCATAAAACATTAACATTTAATTACCTTTAAATTTTGGTAATGATTGTTAAGAATCATTGAGTTTGATTTGTCTTAAGAGTTAATTGTGATTAAGATTAATGAATTATTTTATATTAAATTTTAAAAGACGGAAATACTTTTTGCAACAAATAATAATTGGATAATTTGTTTAATATTATAAATTTCTTAGTTTGTATAAATATAAAGTTATCCAATCAAAACCCATCAATTTTGTGAAACTTATGGTAAAATATTAGATTTTTTTTAAGATTAATGAGTTGAATAAAGGAAAGATGAAAAGATGTTTTAATAGATTAACCAAAATTTAACCGATTACGTAACGGTGACGTACATTATTTGCATAAATAAATTTTGTGCTTACAAAAAATATTGTAAATATTTAGATATATCTTAAATGATTTTGCAACAATAACAACAACAATTTTATTAATATTTTGTTGTGCCAATTAATTTACAACTTTTGTTGTATTAAATATAAATAAACTATAACACGCAATTATTTCATTTTTTCTTTATTACACCGACACAATTCTTATAAGAGTTTTGTTTTAAGAAGTAATACATTTTTTTTTAACCTAAATTTCGATAATTTTTGTGTTGGGTTATATTGGGTTGGTGTCATGTAATTTATATATTAAGCATTCGATTGAGTAATCCTGATACCAAATTTTTAATATATTAACCTTCAACGGTTTAAATTCGAGTTTAAACGGATTTTATTAAAATATTATGACAAACGATTAGAAAAAAAAAATAATTATTTAACTGGAAAATAATTTCAAGAACAGAAATGTTAATGTTTAACTTTTAATTCAGCTGTTGAGTAAATTATTAAATAATTATGTAGTAAACTTATTTAGTTTATGGTTCAATTTTAATTCTTTGATTTAATATAGCAATTCTGTTGTATTCAGTTGTAGAACTTTTACAGTTTAAAAAGTAATAAAATGGTAACGATTCGAGACCTTAGAATCGGATTAACTTGTTTTTGATTTATAACTTTTAAAGGTTGCAAAGGGAAAGGGAATGAAAATCAACAAAGTTAAGTATTGTATTTTCAATTTGGTCTGATTTGAGCTATAAATCATCTGAGTATAAAAATTATACTATAAGATATATGTGGTAGCACCCTCATTCTTATTGGTAGAATATTTTTTGATGATGCACTACTATTGTTGGCTAGAAAAAATTAGTTTTTATTTAACTTTTTTTATAGGATATAATCGTTGTGGAAGTAAATGTTATATGACCCTGGACCTCCAAATTTAAATCTAATGTTAAAAGAATATGTCCAAGGTATCATCATCTAAGATAATATGTATCTACTGGATTCAGTTTTTTCTGGTCGACGTAGAATCTCGTAGTCCTTTTCCCAGTTTCGCTAATAGTCACCTTCTTGGTTCTTAGCGAATTGAACCTCTGTTCTAAGCGAATTGACACCTCTGCTAACGTTTCAATATGCAGACAAAAATGCAGCAGGAAATAAGCGAACAAAGTCCAAACAATTGTTATGCTTCTTTCTTTTGTTCTTTAGTAACCTCTGTTTGTTATCCATTTATGCTGTAGCATTTGTATTTTTTTTTTCTGCATTTGATTTTCAACTGTTCTTTCTGTGTACTTTAGTTCACATTTCACAATGTAGCTACTTCCTTACATTTCTCTACGATTGTTCCGTCTTTACGAATTTTTAATCCATTTTGTTCTACAACCTAGTATTTTGGTGACCCACACTATCGCTCCAATCTTATCCAAACGATTGTTTCTGGGTTAGGCGGGATCTTGTCTCAGTGTTCCAATATTATTTGCAAATTACCATGCGCATGATGTCCATAATGAAAGTCTATTCCGAAACATAGGGTAGTGTACTCACCAAAACAAACTCTGACGATCCTATCCTCAATAAGCAAATCAATTCACAAGCGTGTGGGTCATCGACATTGGAGCAACGTGGTTGGAAGTCCTTCGATACCGCAGAAAATCACCAAAAAATATTCATTATTCCACAGTTTTTCCTTGCAGTTTTATTTTTTGAGATGTGGGAAACCTTAAACTTCTCAAAAACTATTCTATCAATCTTGCCAGCATTTTCAGTTGATAAGAAAACAGATTAATAGGCCTCAAGTCCTTGGAGCTCCAATGAGATCACTGGCCCAACCTGAAGTATAAAGATTATATTTGTCTCGGTCTATTTACTAGAAATGTGAAATAGTACTAAGCTGCTTTTGAAAATCGCTGGCAGCCAGAAGATGGCTAGGTCAATGGTGTTTTGAATTTACTATTTTGAATGACACCATCTGGTCCTGCGGTATCTACCTCACAAACTAATTTGATTTCATTTCAATAAACCAGACTTAATCAGTTTTTTTTAACAATAATGAACACGACCCATTTAAACAAGATTCTACACAATTAATTTAGTTTTTCTAATTTTGTGTTTTTTTGATTATTCACTAACTGCCTATTGATTTAATTCCGATTGATTGACTTTCAATTACAAAATAGCCATGTAAATATAACAAAAAAAATTATGAATTAACAACGTATCAAAATGAGACACCAATCGATAAAAACAAAATCATTGCAAACAGATTTGAGAAACATATTAATAAAAAAAATGATAAGTTGTATTGGTCGCGTTGATTCATGCAAAAGGAAGTTTTCCGGACAAATGAACTTTTAAGAGAGCAGTGGTCTTAGTTAACTTTACTGGTTTCAAAATGCTGTACAGCTATACTGCAGCAGGTTCGTTCATTAGAAGTACATACATAAAGAATGTGGTGACAAAATCAATTCGTTTTATTATAAAATATCTTTTTTTATCCCTAAAAAAAAATACAAAATTTAAAGATATCATATCTAAACATTCAGCATCGTTTCGGTGTAATCGTGCATTAAATATGTTTTTTTTGTACTGAAAATTGAAATATGCAACATAATTTACTTCTTATTCTAACTCCTGATGTTCTTATTAATTCTTTTCTTCGTATTTTTAATAAAAAATTATTTTTTTTATCTATTCAAATAAACAAAAAATTTTATTTCGATATTGTTTACAAAAAAAATTACTTTGTTGTTATTAGTATTATTTCCCTATTTTAGCGGTTCACCGATTATCTTAATATTACACATATCGTGGATTTTTCTTTTTTAAAACTAACAACAGAAACACAAAAAAAAAATAAATCTTTAATCTGTTTGAAATAAATCTTAAAAGTTATTTGCTTCTATTTAATATAATGTTTAAGATTGAGATTATTGTTGTTATGTTTTTATTTTCTAATGGTTGGTTAGCCGATTGGTTTTTTTTTGTATTGTGTTTTATTAGTTCGTGGTCTGTGATTTTTCCAAGATATATCGTTGAAGTCTAAAATGTTAATAATATAATATATTACAGAAACAAAAACCGGACAGGTCTCCTAAAACGGATCACTGTGATTTTTTTTTAATTTAAAAAATCAAATAGAAAATTTCTCCTCTATGTTATAGAAAACAGAGAGACTGAAATTAAATTAATCTTAAATTAGCATTTCAATTTTCATTTCAAGTAATTTAAAAACAGTTTTTTTTTCTTAACTTCGATCAGCAACCCACGTACCTAGTAATTTCAACACTCCCTCAATTAGCATCTTATCGTTATAAGTAATAAAATTAAAATTGTTTGTATAAATATAAAATGCATCAATATTCATAATAAATAATAAACTTGTTTAAGTCACAACGTTCGTAAAAAAAACTGACAATTTGTAAATCTAATTGATATCTTCATATAATTACATTAAATTTAAGAGGACCGTGGGTTGGGTCGAACGTGATTTATAAACAAAATTTAATAGATGAAATACCGGTTGCAGTATGAGGTGTTTTATGTTTTTAAAGTACAATAATTATTTTAGAAATAGATAATTAAAATTAGTTTTTCACTTTCTATATTTTTTCGCAACTACAATACTACGATCTATAATATTTATTTAATCGTTCCTATGATGAAAAGTTAGACAAATTTACTGGATTTCATTGGATTTACATAGTCCAGTGTTTTTGCAGCCACACATCACGTAAATTTCTTACCCCTATTCAATGGAAACCATGAAACTATTGCAATAACCATCAAGGAGTCAAATTCTATTGTGTTGGACAAGAAACAGTCAAGGGCAATTTGTTTCTTTTAAATAGAATTCACATTTTAATTTTGAAGCTACTTCATCCGAAATTTGTTCATATGAATAATAATTTGAGTCGTTTAGGCCTTAGTTACCGAAATAATAATGATTTTCTTAATTCCCAAGGGAATTATAATACAATTTGAAGTAAACTATAACTAACTTGATCAATTAAAACGCAAAATCATGCTATCAAATACTTGATAAAAATAAATGTTTTAGTTTAATAAATGTTTTAAGTAGTAAAAAATAAAATTATTTATGTCTCACGTGAATTATTAGATATCAATTACCTTGTGAAACTTACTAACCCTCGAGCCAGAGGCCCTATGGTAGTAAACGTTTCCCGCGGGAATTAACATCCTTATAATTCGCTTGATACATAAATAACTATTCTTTTCAATAGTTAAAACTGGAAAGCTGTAATATACAGAAAAATCCCTTTAAATTAAAAAAAAGTCGGACAAGTGCGAATATAACTCGCTCGTCGAGGGTTCCGTTTCTATGATATTCTAAGTGAATAGTTTTTTCATAAACACAATTTCAGATATAAATGAAAAAAGGTGCTTTCGCAAATTACAAAAAAAATTGTTTTAGACTCGTCAAAATTTCCCATCTCAAGCACCTCGAACATTTAAAATTTTAAATGATAATCCAACCGCTATTAGGCTAGTCTAGATACCTTAAAAACAGGCAAAAAATGGAAAAAATTAGTATCTAGATGAAAACTATTGGATAAATAAAAAAATATTGCGCAAATGATGGGAAACAGAAATAAAAGGTGATCCGAGTTACGAGGGTGAAATGAGGTGAGCTTTTAGGGGTAGAAAATGGTTTTTCATGATTTTCAGCGAAACTAGACCTTCTGTCGAATAAAGTTTAAGGCAAAAGTTGTAGGTAATAAAAATGTCTATAACTTTTATGTCAGCCATTTTTTCACATAACCTAAAATTTGCCGTGAAAATAGAAAAAAACAAGAAAACAAGGCTTTTTCGTTTTTATTTTCTATCTCGCATAAAAAAAAATTTTTTCACACAATTCGGTGGAAACTTACCTTATTATGTCCCTAATAGGCTGTAATTTTTTTAAATCAAAATATTTATTTTACGTTTAATTTTAATTTTAAACCAAAAAAGTGAGCTCATTTTCACACGAAAATTCTCCTGTATGGGAAACAGTTTTTAAAAATAAAACAATCATTATAGAGTTATTTCGAATTCTCAAGACACACTACCCCATTAAATATGGTAAGTTAATGATATTTATTATTTTACGTACACATATTTTCAATTTATTATTTTATTATTATTTTATTATTAATTTATTATTATTCAAGTTATTATTTTAACTAATCTGAAAACCAATGTATTATGACTAAGCGATCGGGTGGTATTTTATTCAATAGTAGGCAATGAAAATTGAATAGACAGAAAATTTTTGAGCTCCGAAAAATTTATTTATTTAAATCGTATAGTTTTAATTTATATCAAATTGTATTATAAACATCTGCTAAACATTAATACTAAAGATGATAACAAGAAATAGTTTTCTCACTGCCAATTCAACTAATTTCAAGATTGAAAATAAATCTAATTTGGATGATGAAAAACTGAAGCAATTGGATGAAAAATTCAAGTTACTCGAAAGTGAGACTTTAAAGAAATTGGATCAATCAATTGCCTTATGGGCTGAAGATCAGCGTAATACAATTTCTAATCATTTCTCGGATCTGAAGAAAGCTTTCTTGGAAGAAATTAACCAAGAAATTGAAACTCTCAAGAAAAAGGTTGTAACCCTTGAAAACAAAGTCAATTCCTTTGAAGATAAAGATAGTTTAATGAATGATTTCAATAATAACCGGACAAAACTGGTCATCAATGGAATCCCAAAAATTGTCAATGATTCTAATGAAATTATCGTGTCTAAGATTTCAAGTGCTGTTGGTTTTGAAAATCCTCCAAGAGTCAGAGCTTACCGGACCAAGTTTAATGATCAAAGTGATTCTCTATTGTTAAACTTTGAATCTGAATTTAACAAGGATGAATTCTTCTTCAACTATATGAAAATTGCAAACCGTCTAACTGTTGAAAATATCTTTAACGAACCAGGAAATTTCAATAGGATCTTTATTCAATTTGCGATGTCCAAAAATCAATTTGCACTTTTCAAAGAGGCCATGAAATTTAAAAAGGAACGAAAAATTAGAAATGTCAAAGTTGGACAAATCGGTCTTGATGTTACTTTTAACAATGGCAGAAAAGCTAGTTTCTCATCAATTAATGATCTAAATCTTATGATTATCGCAAACCAAGTTTTTTAGGAGCTCTCTTTTTCCGAAGATAATGTCAAAAACAAATATATATGAAAAACTAACCTTTTTTATCTTCAATCTGGTGAGTGTTATTATGAAATGCTTTCTTTTGTTTCCTTTTTTAATTTTGTTGTTTATTTCATCACTTGATTTTTATTTCTGTGCTTTTGATTATGCCTTTTTCATGATATCTAAATGTTTGCCTCTCTTATTGAGGCTGTCAAAATTTAATTTCCCAGATTAATTCATTTAAACTTTCCACAAATACTCTTAACATTAATAATATTATTTTAAAATCAGCTTTTAATAACAATAATAATTTCAATTTTATTCATATTAATCCTGGAAGTCTTAAACCAAATCTAAATGAAATTCGTTCTGTTATCAATAATTTAAACTTACATGCACTTGCTATTTCTGAATCTTGGTTTAATGAGAGTATTAATGATCGTTTAATTGCAATTAATGGACTTAATTTATTCAGACATGATCGTGTTGGAAAACGTGGTGGGGGTGTTGCTATTTATTTACTTAATAGTATTAAGGGTAAAATTGTATGCAAAAGCAGATCAAATAGTATTGTTGAATATTTATTCATTGAAATCATTAATAATAATAATGAGAAATTGTGTTTTGGAGTCGTTTACAATCCTCCCAATAATAAAATTTCTGATAATTTGAAGCGTGTTTTTTCTGATTTATCAATTAGATATCCTCATTTAATTATTGTTGGAGATTTTAATATTAATCTTCTTTCTAAATTAAAAAAAACAACTAGTTTTATAAATTTTTTGTCATCAATTTCCTTAAATATCTGTTCTGAAGAACCAACTAATTTTGTTGACGGATGTAATCCAAGTTTAATTGACCTGTCAATTGTCAAAAATCGTAGCTTAGTTAAAAGTTTTTCCCAACTTTCTATTGGTAGCTTTACGACACATGATTTATTATTTGGTTCTTATTCAATCAACATGTCTTCTTTTGTTAATAATAGTTTTAAATTTTATCGTAATTTCAAAAATATTAATTTAGATAATTTATTATTTTGTGCTTCAAAATGTGATTTTGATAAAATTTATTGTCTTTCTAATATTGATGACCAAGTTCAAGTTTTGACCGATGAATTAAAAAAATTAATGAATATTTTTGCTCCTTTGAGGAAAATTAAAATCAAGAAAAACACTGCTGCACCTTGGATGAACGATTCACTAATAAATTTGATTAATCGTAAAAATTTTTACTATTCATCGTTTAAATCTGAAGTGAACATTCACCTTAAAAACAATCATTTCATAATGTTTAAAAAACTTCGTAACAAATGTACTAATCTTAGAAAATATCTTCAACGTGAATGGTTTAATTCTAAAATTGATCCAGACCTTCCTTCTAAGACATTATGGAATAATTTGAAAAATAATGGTGTTACTAAAGATTCTAATAATGTTATTACCAGTTTTTCGGCTGAAGAATTCAATAACTATTTTTCAAATTCATTTTCTAAAAAAACTGCACATCTGGTAACTTTTGATAATGATTGTGATGAAGCTGGTTGTTTTGAATTCTCTACTATCACTGATATCGATGTCGATTTTTATCTTAGTTCTATTAAAACTAATGCTTGTGGTGTTGATGAGATTACAATATTTTTCATAAAAATGCTTGGTTGTTTCATCATCCCATTTATCACTTATATTGTCAATAACTGTATTACACAGTCTTATTTCCCTGAGCATTGGAAATGTAGTATTATAAAACCTATCCCAAAAAAATCAAATCCAACTAATCTAGAAGACTTCAGGCCAATTAGCATTTTACCATCATTATCAAAAGTTTTGGAAAAAGTATTGAAAAACCAAATTCAAAGTTATGTTGATAATAATTCTCTTCTCTATAAATTTCAATCTGGGTTTAGAAATGGACTCAGTACTAATTCAGCAATGCTTAAAGTTATTCATGATCTTTGCCTTGCCTTTGAAGAGAATAAAGTGTCAATAATTTGTTTCCTTGACTTCAAAAAAGCTTTTGATCTTGTTGATCATATGTCTCTTTTGTTGAAACTAAGAAATAAATTCAAATTCTCAATCAGATCTTGTAACTTTATTAAATCGTTTTTATCTAATCGCAAACAACAAGTTTCTATTAATAATATTCTATCACATCAAGTTGAGATTAGCTCTGGTACTCCTCAAGGTGGCATTTTATCTGCTTTATTATTCACTATTTTTATTAATGACCTTCCTGATTATGTTGACATCAATACCCATCTTTATGCGGATGACTCTCAGATTTATTGTTCTTTTCCGTTTGATCAATTTAATTTATGTGTTGATAAAATGAATGCTTCTCTTTCTTCTATTTCTGATTGGACAAATTTGAATCATGTTTATGTTAACCCATTAAAATCACATGCTATGATTATTAGCAGAAAGAAAATTAATAATCCTCCTCCCATTTTATTTGATGGTAATGTCATTAATTATGTTGAAAAAACAAAATCATTAGGTTTAATTCTTAATTATGATCTCACTTTTGATGATCATGTTATTAAAATTTGTGGTGAAGTTAACAGTTGCTTAGGGATGCTTTATCAATCAGTTAGTTTCACACCTGTCAATTTACGTTTGAAACTTGTTAGAGCTTTAATAATACCCAAATTACTATATTGCTCAAATATTTTCCATAATTGTTCAAGAAAAAGTTGGGATTTACTAAATGTAACATTTAATAACTGCGCAAGATATATATTTAATCGAAACAGATTTAGTTCAATTTCTACCTTTTCTTTTCAAATTTTAAATTGTTCTCTTGAAAATTATCTTAAATATCGTACTTGTCTATTTTTGCATAATTTAATAAAATATAAATGTCCAGACTATCTTTATGAACTTCTCATTTTTCCAAGATTTCAACGAAATAAGTTACTGAAACTTCCAAACAGTTGCCTTTCTTCACAATTTAGATCATCGTTCTTTGTTGAGAGTATTAGATTGTGGAATAATCTTGAAGCAGGCATTAGAATTCTTGAATCAACTTCTGACTTCAAGAGGAAATGCTTGCTTCATTTCTCCTCATGTTAAGGGTTTGGTCATTGCACAGAAGTGATAATCAATAAGTTTAGGCTTTTTGAACTCAAATTACTATTTATTAAAGAAAGCAGTTCATTAATGTCACCAGATTGATTTTGTTACATTTTCAATAATTCTTTATTTTCACAATTATTTAATTCTTTTTTTTTTTTTTTTTGTTTTAATTAATCAATGAATAATTAATATTTTAATATTAAACTTAGTTCACGATAAACTTCGGTTTAAAAAGGAATTCCTTATGTGATACTACACTGTATAAATAAATAAATATAAATATAAATATTTTGTATGAAAAACTTGTTAAAACTTGTGAGTAGTTAAACTCAAATAACTGGATGAATAATAGGAATATTTCAATTCTGAAACCAGTTTTGGATTCCTCTAATTAAACGTTAAGTGTTTTTAATCAGAAAAAATTTTACGTGTTTCGTAGCGGTATCGAACCCCAGTCGTCAGTAACACAAATTCGATACCTTGTGTTATACACGTTTTATCAACTGAGCCATTCAATTGCCATGTTTATGGAAATTTTTTAGATAGTGAATTGAAACGTCATCAACAATTACAATGAAATCAACTATTGTTGATCACAATATCACAAGGATTGCCGACTCAACGAGATGATACATTCAATTAATTATTTCTAATTAATTATCTATCTAATTTTATAGAATTATTTCGATTGAATTCTCAATTAATCATTATGTTTGTTGAAACGTCTACTTTTAGATGGTGTAAAAAAAAATAAACATTAATATAACATAAACACGGAAACATTTTCCAGGAAATGCGAAAAACTGAATAAACTTGATTTTAAAGAGTTATTTTCAATGATTGTTTAAAAATATTCATTATTTGTTAAAATTACTTCGGTGTGAAAGATCTAAGAATTAAATTCATTACCTAAAAGTGAAATTCTTACCCCCACTTTTTTTTGGCATTTCTCGACGTTTTAGGACGTTTTAATGGTTCTAAAAAAGCAAAAGAAAATGTATGTCTGTCTGCCGGCCGGCCGCCCGTCCGTCCAGCCGTCATTACCTACGAAATCTAGAAAACCGCTGGAGGGATTTCAAAATTTTTTTTTTCTAAAAATGAGTATACTCAAGGGACAGGTCCGAAAGGACGCTGTGTTCGATAACTGTACCGGAAGTGTGTCAAAAAAATCATTGTGTGTCTAAAATAGCAAATTTTCATATTTTTTGCTTAAAAAACATTCGTTTTAAGTGATTACGAGTAGGAACATTGAATTTGGAGAAATCTTGATGGTAGGTTGATGATGATGTATGTGATGATGGTATGTGAGATCAAAAAATAGATTATTGCATTATAAGTTTGTCAAAAAAATGTTGTCAAGTGTGTCAAAAGAAAGATTTTTATTTATTTTTTTACCCAATTTTTTGGAAAAAAATATAATTATTATTTATATGACATGAAATTTTATTATTATTATTGAGAATTATGGCATTATAATTTTGTCAAAAAATGATGTTAAGTGTGTCAAATGAAAGATTTTTAAATATTTTTTTACCCAATTTTTTGGAAAAACATAAAACTAATTATTTGTATGACATGAAATTTTATTATTACTATAGAGAATTATGGCATTATAATTTTGTCAAAAAATGATGTTAAGTGTGTCAAATGAAAGATTTTTAAATATTTTTTTACCCAATTTTTTGGAAAAACATAAAACTAATTATTTGTATGACATGAAATTTTATTATTACTATAGAGAATTATGGCATTATAATTTTGTCAAAAAAATGATGTCAAGTGTGTCAAAAGAAAGATTTTTAAATATTTTTTTACCCAATTTTTTGGAAAAACATAAAACTTAATTATTTGTATGACAAGAAATTTTATTATTATTATAGAGAATTGTGGCATTATAAGTTTGTCAAAAAAATAAAGTCAAGTGTGTCAAAAAATGGTTTCATTTATTTTTTTAGCCAATTTTTTGGAAAAAAAAAATGTTGCTGTTTTTATTACGTAAATGTAATTGAAAATGAAATGGACATAGAAAATTTTGAATTTGTTGTAGTTTTTGAAATATTTTTGGAATTTTGAAAAAAGTTTGTATTTTTGATTTTGCAATAATTTTTGCAATATTTTTAGAATTTTGGAAAAAATAATTCTTCTATATATAATTTTAGAATTTTGAACTAAGTTTCAATTTTCGATTTTGTAAGAATTTTTGGAACATTTTTGTAATTTTGAAAAATTTTAAATTTTGGATTTTATTATAATTTATAATTTTTGAAATTTTGAAATAAGTTTCAATTTTTGCAATATTTTTTGCAATGTTTTTAGAATTTTGGAAAAAGTTTTAATATTTGATTTTGTTATAATTTTTGCTATATTTTTAAAATTTTGAAAAAAATATAGAATTTATATATATTTTTAGAATTGTGAAAAAAGTTTCAATTTTTGATATTGTAAGAATTTTTGGAATATTTTTAGAATTTTGAAAAATTTTAAATTTTTTATTTTATTCTAATTTTCGGAATTTTGAATAAAGTTTTAATTTTTGATATTGTTATAATTTTTGCAATATTTTTAGAATTTTGAAAAAAAAGTAGAATTTTTGAATTTTATATATATATTTAAAATTTTGAAAAAAGTTTCAATTTTTGATTTTGTTATAATTTTTGCATTAGCTTTAGAATTTTAAAAAAATGTTTCAATCTCTGATTTTTAATAATTTTTGGAATATTTTTAGAATTTTGAAAAAATTTTGAATATATTTAATTTTTACAATATTTACTAGAACGCCAAATGGGAGGTGTTTGAGTATTTTGCTGATTGTATCATCTTTTCACTAAATTATGTTAATTTATAATCTATTATAATTTTCCGGCAACGTATTGATGTTTCAGGTTAGTTTTGTAATAAATTTCTAAACAGAGATAAAAAAATACTTGTACTTAGACAAAGACTTTTGTTTGATATACATCGCTGCCCAAAACTAAAAACCATGTCCTCATAAAAGTTTTTTGCCGAAAACTATATCAACATCCTTTATCCAGACCGAAGTATCAGAGCTGTGAGATCAAATTATAAAAGCCTACATATAGAGTCATAATAAGGTAATTCTTCGAGCAAACTCTAACGTGTTATCATCAAGGAACACTCCATAACTAAGATTGAGGATGCTACCGTTGACCTTGTCAAGTGAAATCTCACTGCTCGCTCCGAAAGACCGTTAGTAAATTAGTAACATAAGGAGCGTAAAACTCTAATATTACACAACATATTTGTTTTTCAATATCGGTTTTTATTAAAAAAAATTAAGATTTGCAAACGAAGTAGATGAGAAAAAAGGAAGAATCAGACAGGAGACAATAAGGAAGAAGCTCCTAAGCTTAATAATGGAAATTGTTTCAGTACGGCTTACTAAAGTACAACGGGAACGCCAACAAATCGGTACCGACCAACTATAGAAATTTTTGGGAAAGGAAGAAGACTAGTAGAATCAAGTGGGTGGTGTAAGGATTTACAGGAACAAAATTCCACATTTTCAAACTTTTGTTGTACTATTTCCTTATCTATATAGATAAAATATAGATAAAAGTTGAAATAGTAAACAAACAAATTCGCATAGTGATGATTTGATCTATTTATTCAATCAAACAACAAAATACATAACCCATTTTTACAATACCCTATTTTTATAAACCCATAACAAACAGTTTAAGTTCGAAAAATTTGTTATTCATTTGAATTTTTATTAAAATTGATTATTGAAATATTTTGATGGATGATGGAGCAACTTTTTTGTGATTTATGAATTTATGATCAACATTTTCTATTCCACCTTTTTGATCAATTGTTGAAGGTGTTTTTTCTAATTTTAAGTTAATCTAGCAAAGCGCCAGAGTACACAAGATTTTATGTACATAATTCAATTTGTGATTCATTGTTATATTTAATTAATGATTTCTAAACTTAAACATATTGCACAGAACACTTGAACAATGAATGCTATTATGTTTTACGCAATGGGCATGCACACGGGATTACATCGAACAATAAATTTCTAATCAATAATTTTTAACTCAACCACAACAAATAATCAAATAAGACAAAACAAATAATTTCATTGATATTAAATAATTATAATAATAATAAAAACATATAATTTTATCTATGTTTGTAGTCTTTAGGGCGTCATGAAATATTTAATCAATTAATCAAGACTGACAAGCATTTACGCTATGTCATGTTGTTGTTTCTGTTACTTACATACCTATGTGTGTATTTTTTACAAAAAATTATGCAGAAATGCTTCGCAAAAATAAAACATATGTGTTGGCGTAACTGATCAGAAAATTAATGTTGGTTAAGATTATATCATAGTTTTGAACATTGAAAATCAACAGTATATTGTAGTAATATGGTAATAGTATATTGTACAAGTTCTACTGAAAGGGTTGCTACAGGAGTGTCACAAATGTTTAAACTCTTTACCACCAATACCATACTGGTAAGGATATCTTTGATCTAAAAGAGAATTGCCAATAAAATACTGCCAATCCTAAGCTGATAGGTTTAGCTAAAATAATTTCAACCAGTAGGAGGGACAATGGCATCAACCAATACTATAAAAGCCAAAGCTTCTTTGGCAAATAAAATTAAATATTTTTTAATTAAATTTTTATTCAAAATTAGAATTGAATATTTGAATGAGGCCTGAAAAATTGACGAATCATTAACGAATACCCAAGTAGGTTTTGCCAGACATTGACATACAGCCAAGCACTGGTCCATTAATGGTTAACAGTACTTGGCTATTGTTACTGGGCCAATACTAGAACCAATCATCGGCCGATCTATGGTTTACAGAAAATAGCCAGTATATTGTTACCTTTGAATGGCCAAGCACTGGCCCATGAATGGTAAATATTACTTGGCTATTGTTATTGGGCCAGTACTGTAGCCATGAATTTGCCGATCTATATCATTTTTTTTTAAATTTCACTAGAGTATTATTCCTTTTAGAAATACATAGTTTCAAAAATTTCACATATAGTTTAGTTATCGCCTTGTCGGTTGAAAGACCATGGTAATAAAGAAGAGGTTGGTATATGTTTTAATTTATTTTCATTTCTATTTTATTTTAATTATTTTGTAAATATATTATAATTTTTTATAATAATTTTAAAATAATTATAATTTATTTAAATTTATGTATAAAAAATATTATTTTATATTTTTTTTAATGGCGGAGTCCAGGGCGGTGTTTGCCATTACTCAGCCATTCTTGCAACTGAACCAGTTGTATGGGGAGTTTTGATTTTTTTCCGTCATTTTTATTTTATTTTAAATTAGTTTGTATTTAATTTATTTAAATTTACATATGATAATAATGTATATTTTTTTGAACGGCCCAGTCGTGGTTGCCAGTATTTGGCCTAAGAATGGCAACCATTTATTGTCCGAAGTTATCATCCAGTAAAATTATGTTAATGGCCCAGTCGTGGTTGCCAGTACTCGCCCATTGCTGCATTACTGACTGCCAGTAATGGATCAGTACTGGACCAGTTGTACAACCTTGTATGGGTATACGAGATCCGAGACATAATAATAAGAAAAATATTTGCATAAGGTAAATCCGTCTGCTTTTAATGCAAAAAAGTCATTATACGATTTAATATTTTATTCTTAGTGTTAAAATTTTGTTTATAATTATACAAACATTAAAAAAAAATCTCCATAGCTGATGATGTAAATGGGTTAAAAGTCAATCTTTATTTGTAATTAATGCAATGAGAACTTCAATGACTGGCAAATTTTCTTTAATTATTACTATTAGAATAGATAGTGGAACATCATAAAAACGTCAATCAACTGTTTAAATTTAATAAAACATACACGTAACGTCCTTGTTTTTTTAATGTTGCTAGCTAGCAATAGTTAATGCGTTCATTGACCGATAAATTCATTATAAATAAATGTTGGGCAAATATTGACAGTAGAATTTTTACTTAGTTTTATAGATTTAAGTTGAGTGAGTTGAGTGAGTTGAATGAGTTGAGAGAGATGAGTGAGTTGAGTCTTTTAAGTGAGTTACATTCGTATTCAAATTCTAAGCCGTACAAGGATTCAAATCCTAAGCCGTATCCTAAGCCACATTCGTATTCTAAACCGTAGAAACCACATACGGATACAACCCAAATCTGTCGATTCAGAAAAGTACCAAATGATAGTGTCAAGTGATAGTTGAAGAAAAGAAAAATTTGAAAATTATTGTTAAAAGTTGCTTAGTACTTTGGCATAAATAAATAAATTTAAATTAATGAATTAAACATTTCATTTATTATTAGTCTTGTGAGTTTTGAGTGTTTTAATGATAACAATATATTGTTTTAATGAATTTGTTTATAAATAATGCAAACTAAAATAAATTGACTCTTTGTGATTGTAAGTTGGTCAGCAATAACATAGAATTTTAAAACAAATAGTATTGTCAACGAAACAGTAGCACTATGTACACATGTGAGCAAATTAGGGAACAAAGTACCAAAAAAATGACTGGTCATTTGGATCTGGCTGTAAATTAAAGTTTTTTTTAATGTCAGCTTGCTTCGTTGAATATATATTTTTTGGGTATGAATTGTTGCGTTTTAGTCTTTCCATGGTCGCTATGTTATGGTAGTGTATAAATGATCTGCCTGTTTGTCCTATATAAAATTCGGTATTGCCGTCTCAGGGAGTAAAACTCAAAATTTATTTAAGAATTTTACACTACTTATTTCTATAATTTCGAAATTTGTACAATTAATTAAATTAGGCTACGATGGTATATGTTGTTACGGAACATCATATATTGTTAAATATTCAAACTTAGATACCTACAAGATAAAATACAGTCTCCGCTATTTTTAGCTAGCAATCGTGTCTATTAATTATGACATTCCTTTGTTATTTGTTTACAGTTATTTTGCAAAAATAATTTCCCTAATATTCAATAAATCATAAATAATTTGTAACAATTATCTCTAATAAATAATGAAAAAAACTTTAATTTCGTTTAAAAAACATAAAAAATTTCTTTTCCTGTTGTGTAATGTTTCAAAGTACAAATAGGTTAACCGATTTTCATGTTTAGGTTTCATTGCATAATGCATTTATGGGAGTCTTTCTACACAACGATTAGACTACAATAAAATTTTTTTTATAAATAAATAAATAATAAATTTAAATGCAGTCGCTTTTTTCGAAGATAATTTGTTTTTCTTTATAATTTTTTTTAAATAAAAAGAAAACAAGTAAATAAATAAGAAACAAAAATACCACACATGTGGAGGTGAATTATATTTTGACCTTTTCTTTAAATTCTAATTATGTACTTTGGTAATGAGACTTAGTTTTCCAAAGATATAACGTTTAGATAAAATGATTTATGAAATTATGATTTTATAGAATAATGATGGAATCGAGTTAGATCACGTACTGAATGGGGATCATATGTTTGTTCATTGTTCATATTAACCGTGATATTGAACTTAAATGAACGAATATATCCTATTTTTAAACGAATTATTTTAAAAATAGTTCTATGTCTTTACCTGTTAAAATTCCAACTAGGTTTATTCCAATTAATTTCTTGATCATATATAGTTGAAAATATTAAGGTGAGGTTTATTTTACAATTTAATTAAATTTAAAAAAAATATTTTACATGCAAATACATTTTTAAAATATTGAGGAGGAAGAAAACTTATTGTGTAACCCAAAATTATCTTCCCAGGTATAAAAAAATATTGAATGAAAATTCTTAACATTCTATTTGTGATGTTATTGTAATTTGATTAAATCATTGTGTAATTTTTTTATATAAAAATCGAAAGTAATCAAAATATTTCCAACTCCATCTTTATTTATTGAATTGTGTGGAACCTGGCGAACGAACTTATTTCTCAAAGATCAATTTCTTGTTTTTGAATGAAATCAAAGTAAAGCCTTGTCGTCAATCAAATTTAATTGTATAATTTCAAAGAATTTCAACATTTGCTCTAGTTTTGCAAATTAATTGTTTAAATTGCATTTTAAGTTTAGAATGGAGACATTAGAATGTTTGTTTTTTTGTTTGTATAAAATCATTGAATAATTATCTTTCAGTTAAACTAAATAATTACATTAAATAAAATGAAAACAAAAAGAAAATAAATAAATTACAAATCTTTTGCAAATTACATTTATTCTATAATTTTGTTTAATTCAATTTGTGACATTTGAACTCAACCCAACTATTTCTTAAATGGTTTTGTTCTTGTAGTTTATTTAATTTTTGTGTTCAATTCAAATAAATCAAACAAATGCATAAAAAATATAAAATGGGAAAAAGGAAATTATAAAGAACATAGAATAAATAACCGAATTGTTAATACATATTATAATAGTAAATGGTTCAGAGTTTACCTAAAGAGAATGTTTAGCACAACAATACTGTTAATGTTAAATGTTATTATATAAATAACACGCAATTAAAAATTGGATAAAATTCTTCGTTATATGCATTATAAACAGCGATCGTTGGTTCAATGAACAATTCATTAATAATATGAAAACATTCGTAATATTAATAAATTGTTCATTGTTAAGTGAAATTTAAAATTTTTCTCTTTAAATGCATCGATACATCAATGCAATAAAAAACTTAATATACGTTTTTGATTTGAGAAATAAAGCACTAATGAAGCATTAAATTAATCTAAACAGTTATGGACAGTATGTTTTATTGAGAAGTAGTAGATGTTTCTTTCTTGGTTCATGTTACTTATAAAGTTACTTATAAAGGCTGGCTGTCTATTTCAAGCCAAGTTTGAACAAAAAAAATTTCTCGTTCATGAAAAAAGATGACTGGTTTGTAGAACATATAAGTTAAAAAAAGCAAGAAAAATTTAGCTCTTTTCATCTCATATATATTCTATAAACCAGTCATCTTGCCAATAAAATATGACATAGGTCGTCATGATAGGATAAAGAAAATCGAAATAAAAGGTAAAAAGCAAAATTGTTTTCGAAAATTTGCCGAAACAATACTAAAATGCTGTTGCCATTAATCCAGCTTGTGGCATATTCCCTGACCATATAACGCACTGTCTTTCTCAATAATTAAAACCCAGATTATAGAGTTGTATGAAGGCTTCTTTTTTTTAACAAGCAAAAACGTGCCACCATCAAGGAATATTCCACAGCAATGATTAGGAATGCTACCGTTGACTGAATAGTTCATCCCTCAGCACTCCTAAGATATCACCCTGAATAGTGATATATCACTGCTAGTACGCTGGCTACAGTACGCTGGCTTGTCAAACCTGTTGATCGAAACTAAAAAAAGCTAAAACCAATAAAAAGTAAAAACTGATCCCTCCATGCGGTAGTTGATTGTAACGAAAAAGATGGGAGAGATCCAAAATAAGTCTCAAGTTTGTCCCAATTAGCGACGCAATATGATTTGATAATAGCTACTTTACTTGTAGACCAGATTTTTTATTGCATTTAAATTCTGTTATTGGAGTGTGATTGTCGCTTAAGTCAATTTTTTAAATTTACCTTAAAGTTAAAATTTTGTCATATACTTCTCATTATAAGAACATTTCTAATGAGCTACAAAGGCTAATTAAATTATCAACTTATATCTAAAAATACATACTTAAGCTACTTCTGTCTATATGTTAAAAAATTCAACAAGTCATCATATTTAACCAACGGTGATGAACGATGATCTCATTTACTTAAAAAAACTTTTCAAGTTTACTAAGTTTACTACGTGAGAAAGCAAACAAATTCTTCATTGGTTTCAATTAACCACCTAGTGAATAGTACAATTTTATAACCTCTTATTTTTCTTTATCTTCTATTTATATTTTAGTAGTTTTTTTTTATAATATTAATTTTTAAATTTTCTAAATATATTTTAAATATATTTTCGTTTAAATTTGTTATGTAAACGTTAAAGGTTTTTTTTTTTAAAAACAAAAGAAACTAGAAGGTTTTAGGATATGATCTTAAGAACTACATAAAGATGTTCACATAAAGACATAAGAAATAAGGCGTGTTCACATATAAAGACATAAGACCAATAACAATAATTATTTTAATCTTATATTATATATTATTATTATTATTATTATTATTTATTTCTCTCAAAAATATACAGATTTTAATATCCAATAATACAATATAATAAACTTAACAATTAAACAAAAACAACTTAAAACATAAGCAAACTTTGAGAAAAAATTAGGGTCATTCTGTTGACTATAAGTCAAGTGACGAATGAACCTTCATGTTAATAAAACTGAATGTGAGGTGCTTTGAAATTAATAGTGACTAAAGAATATAACAAATGTAAAATTATCTATTAATTATAGCAATGGATTATTACATTATAAAGAATAACAAACGATACAAAAAAGAAAACGACGTTGTATAAAATCAAAAAGAAAAAAGCAAAAAACAAACAGCTTAATTATAAATATAAATAGGAGTTATGGGTAAAGAAAAGAAAAATTATAGCACGCAAATATGTATTGCTAAGGAAGTAAATGAAGTTGCTAGTTATTATTTGACTGCTTCAAATACAAATTCGACACTCTCTAGGTCAAAAAGCCACGTTTTCAATAATCTTAAGAAGGTTGTAAAGTTAGTTTCACTTTTCAAATCTCCAGGTAAAAGATTAAATATTTTAGGTGCTGTATACAAAAAATATCGGCCCAATTTACCATCTCTAAGTAATATTAAAACTGTATTAGAACTGCAATATTAGAACTTATAAAAGCTTTATAATTTCAAGGTTACCGAATAGGCAACAAAATAAATTGGAAATCAGTACTCAAGTACATGTCACGCATTCAGTGCCTAACGATTTTCAATAATGAATGATTTTCTTAAAATTAAGGTCCAATGTTCATCACAACATAAGAATATTAGTGTTTTCTATAAGTGCAGACTATAACGCTGCTTGCTTGAAAAAAGAAAGGATAGAAAACCAAATGGTCTACAAGTATGAAGTAACAAAACAACGAGAGCGGTACAGTGTTGCTCGAAGTATTAACAACACTAAACTTAATTCTCCTGAATACTGGCAAACCACCAATTTTTTGTAGAGCTAACGACAGCTGCATAATTGCTCTAACATTTGTGAGCGGCTCACTAGTTCGACGAAGAGCGAACTGGGTAGTTAGGGAGCAATACACTAACAATGAACATCAAGTTTTATGGTATAATCTGAATAAACAACCAAAAAGATGTTTACTCGATGAAGTTTGAAAACGTTTGACAAAAGCGTTTTTCGATTTATGCTGAGCAATGCGAATCTAACAGGATCGGCGTCTGATAAGGCATCAGTGCTAATAAATGGGGTTACCAATGCCTGCAAAGCCGTCGAAAAGAGAGTCAAGAAGAATGCTGACTAATACTCGTCCACCAGCTTACTGGTGGAACGAGGAAATTTCAAAGCTACCTATGATATGCAACTAAAGAAGACGAGCGTACCAAAAAGCAAAAAGGAAAACACCTTCACCCTTCAAGAGCAGTACCGGATAGCACATACATCATTTAGAGGAAAAAATTCGTTGTGGTCAAAAAAACAGAAAGAAATATTTCTTTTTAAATAAAAAGAACACTTGCCGCAAAATCATCGAAGTTGATTATCTGATAAAATCGTAGATTTTTACACTATCTCATGAAATATGCATATTTAAAAAAACACAAAACAAACATTTTTGTAGGAAATTTAATTTTCTACAAGAAAAAACAAAATCCTTTCTGTCTTACAACGTATAGTTCTTATGATATTTTGAAAAGAAATTTTCGTAATTTATAAAAAACATAAAATTAAAGATGACGAAAAAGTTCTAATTTTTTTCTTATGCTGCTATGCAGTAAAAATAATAAAAAAATAATCATGAAAAGAAAATCAAAATTAGTACTTTTTAGTTCAAATTTTCATCATTTGTTTATACGAGTTTCACAGAATATAGAGATTTATTTCAAAATATCATCAGAAATATACGTTTTAGGAAAAAAATGACATGGAACTTTTTTGTAGAGAATTAAATTTCCTTCAAAAATGATTATGAACTTTGATGATTTTGCGGCACGTGTTCTTTTGATATAAAAAAAAATACCCTCGTAATTTTTTTTACCACAAAACTTCGCTCCCCTTTTTTAGAGGGCGTTTTGGAAAAAACAATTTTTAACGACCACTCTAATATATATATAGATAGTGATCATGTTCTTAAAGTTTTAAGAAATTCGGAAATCTCGCAAATTATATCAAAGAGTTTTTTCTATGCAATTCTCTGAATCAATTCACTCAATTTCGCTTCTTTAAATACAAAACGTATTCGACAGTCACAATCTATATTTTTTGTATTTTAATGCTAAATTATTGTTAATATAAAAGCAATTTACATTTAATACTAGCACTAATCTCCTATTTACACCGTTCAATTTCCAATAAAACCCACAACCAAATGAAAAAATATTAACACTTGCCATTAATAACAAGAAAAAAAAACAAAACATAAAAATTTTGAAATAACTTTCACTATAAAGTTTAAGTTTTAAATCTTTTTGATGCTAGGATACAATAAAGATTAAATTTTGTAACCGTAATTTCCAATAATTTTAATTTTTTTTTTCGATCTTTATTCGTTTATAATTCCAAACATAAAATTACCATAAATATAAAAACTTAAAAAAATATAATTTATTTCCACAATTGATATGTTTGAATTTATGTTACGTTTTTTTTTGTTTCAAAGTTTCTGCTATGTCTCAAAGTTAACTTACATTTTTCTACACCACAAATGAACAAGTTTCTTACGCTAACATTACGAGTGTATGTAGTTTGGTTGCTTGTAAATTATATGAAAAAAATTTTGTTTTGAAAAAAAAAAACGAAAAAAAAAATATATAAATTTTCTTTTTATAGGAAAAACATGAAAATTGAACATTTATTTTGTTTACAAAAAAAAATCAACAACATAAATGAACATCATCTAACCAATCAACATATTATGATGATTGGAATATTTTGTTGTAAAAAGTTTGTTTTGGTTTGATTGCAGAAATTGAAGTTTTGTTGTTGTTGTTGTTGAAAGAATAAATTGTAACGTGTTTGAAATGTTGAGTTATTATGTAGTTATTGTTGTTGTTTTTAGTTGTAAGTTTAATTTGTGGAACGTGTTCTGTTGTTTATTAAATGATAAATTAGTTTATAGTTTTTGTTGCATAATAAACTTGAACAATGATATTGTATTTGATTTTTAAAACGAAAAATCAATAAATAATTAGTGAAGTAGAAAAACTATAAGCTGATTAGCTGATTATCTGTTGTTATTTATGATCTAATTATATAATGGAGAGGTTTCATAAGCCAATATTAAATGCCTTTTTCAAAAGGTCATCCATTGTTTCTATTTTCTTAGTGCCCTTCAATGGCAAGAGATCTTTTCTCTAGCAAACGTAAGCCACATAAATTTGAGATTCCAATTCTCAACAGATTCAGCCTCAGAGTGTCATAGACATGAGTTACATTTTAAGCCTTATTCTGGACAGCAAATAAATCCGGATTCCCAAATGCTGAAAAAAGTGAGAAAGCTTCTATAACGTTTTACTCGTGCCACAGCTCGATAAAGCTTCCTGTTTGGATGCCCGGTTTAGTAGATGGTTTGGTAATTTTTAGATGTATCGGAATTTTATTGATAGTCAGACTGCAAACATGGTTTTACATTCAACCCTCACTACGTCGAAAGAACCTTGATGTCTCCTAACAAAGCAGTCAATCAGTTTAATATCCATTTCGTCTAGGTGCCAAGGCATTTCGCAATAACAAAGAACCTAAAAGTCGATGTACTCGAACAACAAAAAAATTCTTGTCATCTGTCATCAAGCATAGCACAGCTAGAAAATACCGCTCCCTTCAAGTCTGATCAACTGAAGTCAATAAATCACAGAGATATCAGGATATATGGGGTTCCATTGCCGTGTCTGAATGGCATTACTCTTGTTCTGGTCTACCTCGGCGCCGTTACATGGGTTACTATAGGTGGACGGACCTTATTTGATGTGAGAGATCTCAGTGGGCTTTACCTAGTCCTAGTCCTAGGGATATTAGTCGCTTTTTGAGAAACTTTAGATAATTTCCGATGGGTTAGTATTTTAACCGCCATCGTTCTTTTCATAGTATAGATACGAGCTCCTGGGGTCTGCCATTCCAACCTTACATAGAAAAAACATTTAAATTTATATAACTTCATCATTGTTTTATCTTGGTTCTAATACCAAAATTCTGATTTTTAGATTTTGGTTCGTCACATCAAATTCATGTTGGTATTAAATTATTTTAGGTAATTGTGATTCCTCAATAGAAACATAGGCGATTTTTAACTAATTTTTCTTCACTAGGTTATTAGTAATGTTATGAAAGAACAGGTATACGTTAATTCAAAAGTCACAGTTTACCTTTCCTATAAGAAATTTTTTATTATTTTCTCTATGAACATTTTTAAGTGAGAGTTTCACAATTTCAGAAGTTGCAGTTACTATAAAATGTATTAATGAGCGATCTGCTTAAGTCAGTGTTTCAATTTAAGTTACACAGAAAAAAATAAAGTGTCATGTTCTTGCATTGTGATTGCAGACAAAAATAAAAAATTTAATATTTGACTTGTGTAATATATTAGTGTTTCTTAAATTGCTTATATTATGAAAAAATAAATAGATATTAGTAAACCGACATGAAAGAAGACAAACAAAATATATTATTTTTTTTTAAACACTAAAATTATTTATTCAAAGTGTCCGTTGGTTTTTTGTGTTTGTTTTCATTACCTTCAGTAAAAAAATTTTTCCGCACATAATTTTAGATGAAAATAAATTAAAACACATCAATTAAATATTACGAAAGTATTATTTCATAAAAAGATAAATGAAACCAGCCATTTTTAAAATGTATTGATAGTAATTTATTGTGTAAGTGATTAATGTAATATTTTATTTCTCAAATAAGAGTTTGTTTTCCATTGAGATTAAAGCTTAGATATAGAGTTAAAGACTCGGTTTTTCGAGCAAGCAATTGTATGCCACCAAGAAGTATTCCATAACTGAGATTGAGGGTGTTATCGTTGACTGTATTGAGTTCCGTATTGTGTTCATTCACAAGCACTCCTAAAATATTACCTTGGGTCTCACAGCTATTGACAGTGGTATGTTATGTCTCACGTTAACTCGTATCCTAAAATAGGGACTGGAAGTAAGCGGAGTTGTTTCACCCATAGATAAAAAATTACAAATTAAGAAAAACTGAAAACCTCCATGCAGGTAAATTGACATTGCTATTGATATTTATGAAGCAATTCATTATTTTTGTGCTTGTGGTCTAGAGAAATAACAATCTTAGAACAGCGCCCTTGGTGATGAATTTTTATTCCTACTTTAATCGATTTTTTATTTATTTGTTTACTTTTTCAATCAAATAGATACATAGTTTTGATTACACCATAATCGTTGCCGTATCATAGTTATAAAAACAACAAATTATATGTTTGTTTTACCTAATAAGTGATGTTTCTATAATAGAATCATCTAAAATAATAACTTTTAAGAGTCTTTGTAATATGAGTCTTAAGTATTACTTCTATTTCAGTTAATAATATTAAAACTGTAATTGTTTCGTATTAATCGCCTGCTAATGAAAAGTTATTAATCCTTCCAGCTAATATGTTGCGATGAACCATGTAACGTTACGTTACGATACAGGATAAAAACCAAAAGAGTTAAACAATTCTCATCAAATGGAGTAATAATAGGCGTAACTGACCATAAATATGGTATTCTTTCTTGTCAAATGCATAAATTTATTTTACGTTTATATGTAATAATAATAATAACAATAATAAAATTACTATTCAGTTAACAACATCCTTAATAAAAATTAATTCAACAGTCTTAAAAAATAAATCTATTTATATTTTTATCGTTTTACTACTTACTCGTAACCATTAACTATTTCAATAAAATGATGGAATTTAATGTCTTCGAAAAAATATAAATAAAAATAATTTATATTATTTGAATTAAGATGATCGGTTGAAGGATTAATCTGTTGATTTTTAAAATGATTTATATATTATGGACAGCGCTTTTCTTATTGGTGCCATAATATTATTTTCTTTTGTTTTAATTGAAACATGACTTGAATTCAAATAAGATTAAAGAATTTGTAGCTATAATATTGTGTGTAAAAGAAAAGACTTGACTTTAAATGAAAATAAATAATTGATTCAAGGACAGTTTTTAGATTGACGAATTCAGTTTTTTTTTAAGAATGACAACGATGAAAACAGACTTGGTTAATTTAAATATTTTAGATAAGTATAATAACTACCACCAGTTAAGTCTGATAATGGTACGTTTTTCTCATGTGGTTGTGGGGGAGTTTTAAACTGGTAAAAAAACGAATTCCAAAAGTAATTTGATGCCGCTTCAAAATTTGTACGATGCATGTTTACGCCATGAAAAAAAAGTGATCAGCTAATTGGCGGATGGGTGGTTATAGGTCAGCTCCTCGTATACATCAGTATAAAAATGCAATATAGTCAAGACCTTTCTGCATAGGATCTTGATGAAACTTTGAAAAATGATCCAGGTACACTTGAAAATGGAAAATCTGAATTCATTTTAAATTTGGACAAAATGGCGGGGGGTCTCCCGAACACATCTAAGTTTAAATCTTCAATAATTTCTAATCCCGACATATGATCTTATGGAAACTTGGTATATAAAGTTTTAGTACTGTTTCCAATATTTCTGCATACCAACTTCTGGTTTGACACTTCCGGTTAAAAAATTTTTTCTCCAGGTGTTTATCCCTACTATAGCCTACAATTACCGATCGATTTTCATGAAACGTTGGTAAAAGCTTTCAAGTATCATGAGAAAGATTTTATCAGCTTATGGAGTACATTGGATAAAGGGTTGGGGGTCCACCATACAACAGTTGTTTTTTTCCACCACGTTTTTATGTTTGTTGGAAGCATACAACATTCGTTTGTGAATGAATTTTGATGAAACTTTGGAAAAAGATGCAAATATGTATGGCAAGGAACTGATTGATTTTTGAGCGATAGTGAACAAAGTGGTGGGGGTCTCCCAAACACCTGTTTTTTTTTAATTACTTTTGCAATTCGTTTTTTTACCAGTTTAAAAGTCTCCCACATCCACACCTCCCACTACTTTAGCAGCTGACTACCAGATTTATCATCAGCTGGAGTTAGTTAATTAAAATAAATAAAAATCAACCGTCATCAAATTACTTTTTCATTTTTAACGCTGCCTCCCGGTCTATAAGTTTTTGAGAATTACGTTAACTTAATATGAGTTAGGGTGTCGTTTTACCGTAAATCATAATAAATACCAAAAATAATTTAAAGAAATTAAATATAATATGTATAATTTTGTTTGTATATTTAACTCAAATTAAAGGAAGTGTAAAATAGTTGTATTATGTATAGTACGAATAAAATAGTTATTTATGTACTAAGGGTGTAAAGTTATACATTTTAGCCCGAGTGAAAATTTGCTGGCCGAGACGTTAGTCGAGGGCTGAAACTGACTTTACATGCTTTTTGTACTACTTACAAGAGGGCGTAAAATAACAAAAAGCGGGCGTAAACTAGTGATAAGAGGGCGTCAAGTAATAAATAGAGTAATTAATAATAATAAGTAATTAATAGAGGGTGTAAAGTTATTGAGGTCGAAAAAGTAACGTTTTACGCGAATCTAAGTAAGCGTAAAATAGTTCATTTTGTGGAAGTATAAAAATATAATTTTAACACATGCTTGTAAGCAAATCGAATCATGCAAATTTTTTATTGGCGACTGATTGGCAATACTTAGTTTTTTTAGTGACTTTCGAAACGAATGGCAGCTTTTGATTAAATTGTTGCCACATTATTAACAAAAGTTGCTCCTAAGAGATTTTTCTGTCCTAGAAAGACACCATGTGTAACTTTTTGCAAGGAGCAGTTGGCAAAAGAACACACTGCGGTTCGATCGTGTGTATTTGAGCCCTTTTTAAGTTCTTGTAATTTCTATACTGCTCACATATATTTATGACATCTGCTCCAACTTCCAATATTGATTGCTGCAAAAACTCTTGGGCAGCCTCAAAGTGGTTCAGATTTAACTGGATCAGTTTCATTTCTACACTTTGTTTGCCTTGCCATTAAATTCAACGAGAAAGTCAGACCACCCATTGCACTCTTCTAATATTAATTAAAATATTAATATTAACAAATATCATGAAGACATGCTTATTAATTAAATATTCAAATCAATCAATGTTATTATATAATTAGATTTATTTAGACGAAATGTCGGTATTTTTTTTTCATTGATTAACAAATCTTTAAAGTTTTTAATTTTTTTTATAATTAAACATTAAAGTAACATTTATATGGATATATTTTTATTAATTAGACTTCTAATTCATTATTCACACCACGAACAAGTTGATTTAAAAAATATGGAAATATTAGAAAATTGTAAAAATCATTAATTAATTGAAATAAAAATATGATTTTGTTCGGTGTGTGTGGTCAAATTTTGTTTTATTAAACAATTTTATATATATAATTATATCAGTATTTATCTAAGTGATGGATGGCATTATTTTGAAAGCAACGCAATGAGTTTTAATGATAAATGTGATATGCGGTAAAACTAGGAATATTGTTCTATATCGTTGATCATGGGAAAGAACTGTGTCCTAATTATTAATTACTATAAACAAAATCTGTCAATAAATTTTTTATTTTTATTTTCTATGCTAATTGCATTCAGATATAATTGTTCTTCATATAATAATGCTGTCTGAAATGAACATTAAGAGAAAGATGACACAATCGTGACTACAACTATATAATAATAAAATTATTATAATTTTTATTGTTATTAGCATTTCAGCAATTTTGGGTCATTCAGTTCAAAGTCATAATTTGTTTTGAATGGATTTTTGATGCACATAATATTGCAAAGTTTTAATTTGACATTAGAACTAAAGAAAAACTTTTAGTAAATAAAAACATATTTCATGTTGAATTAATTTGATCCAAATGTCATTTAACTTAATGTCTGTCATTAAGTTTTTTGTGAGAATCTAAGCCTTAACGGTTTGTTTATGATTATAAATTAAAATAAATTTCAGGTTTGATTCCAAACTATTAAAATCATATTAATATTCTGTACGTTCGAATTTTACAGAACTAGGTGAGTTAACTAATCTTTATTTTTATACAATGATATCATCCTTTTTCGATCATTTGTTACAAATTAAACCTGTCAATAACCAAATTTAATCAAATTTCAAAAATAACCAAAATCTTAAAATATTTAAATTCACATGGATTTGGAATTCTGACAAATAAAAATATCTTTGAATAACTGCAATTTGTTGATTGCTTTTGAATATTTTATTAAGATTTTTGTTTAAGGTTAGTTATATTCAATTCAATTTAATTTATTCTGTATAATGAAGTGCTTCTTTGAATATAGTTAAACTTTATGATGCTGTGAATTGATTATTTGATGAATTTTTATTATGGTGCATGTTTGAATCCGAACACATTAAGAGCTTTCAGAACTATCAAATCGATAAATTTTTAACTTATCATTCTATTTAATTTGTTTTTGTTTAACAAGAACAAAAACTGTAATAGCGATAAGCATCACAAAACTTTCTTTGATAATTTTTTATCAAACAGCGACAAAATCTCGATATAATTCTTCTTGTATTTTTAAACCTTCCAAAAATACTGATGTTGTCCTTAAAGTAGGCACTATGCGTAATGTGCAAAATAATTTGTGCTTTTTAATTGTTCAATCGTTCAATTTATATTAGAAAAAAAATTGTTATCTATGTAAGTCATTCAGTAAATTTTCAAAAATCAACTGCAAAACTGAATTTGTATTTTTCGGTATCTGTTTTTTTGGGAACGATTAAAAATGGTTAACTCCATTCTCTAATACTTAGTTCTATAAATGTGTTATCGAGTATTTGTTGTATTAAATGTAGTTGAGTTTTTGCAGTTTGTGGTAATCTTTATATTTTTATTGAATTGAGTAATGATAGAACTCAGTGAGTTGGTTGCTGATAATTTGTCACTGTTTAAATAAAAGACATTCTAAAATTGATATATAGTCAATTTATATTCTTATAAATTTTCCTTAGAAAATCAAAATGATTAATATTTTTTAATATATGCTTTCTTCACTAAAATGTTTCTCTTCAGAATGTTTGTATAACTCCTACTAGCGGCGTAAAATTCTTTAAACTTTGTGACTAAGAATAGTTTCCAATTCTAACCGTTGCGTTATTTAAGTGTTTTTAAGTATAAATGAATCCTTAACATTTATTCTCTATGGTTTGGTTCATTATTTAACCCATCCGTAGTTCTATTTAGATATTGCACTGCTGTAAATGCTTGTCTCATAGATATTTTTGGGGTCATTATTAAGGTTTGTTCAGTTCACATTATTTTAAAACTGAGCACTACGTGGATTGCGTTTACTTGTTTAAAGAGACCATTATATTATTGTTAAACTTATTTTCTACCAAACAATAATTTGGCATACTATTCTAAGCCTCTAACACCGTCACCACGTTACAATTTTCTGTGTGAAGAATTTTTTTTAATAAAATGTGTTTTGTAGTAGGAATTATAATATGTGTCAGAACACAACATAAAAGACTTTTAAAACCCAGGACAGCATGCGTTCTAAGGTATTGGTGAAAGCAAATATTTCTTTTTTTTTGTATATTTTTATATTTTTTTAAAGAAGCGATCTAAGCAATAAATTCAATTGTGTCGACTGTCGGCACTTGGTGAAACATTTTAATATAAATTTAAAATTGACAACACTTGTTATTTGCGAAATAATAACAAGTGTTGTCAATTTTTAATTTAATTTATAAGCAATAAATCCTATCACATAATGAATATGATAATAACGTCTCTGAATACCCGAAGATACCATGCTCAATTAGGGATTAGGAGTAAGTTTGAACATTTATTAAAAAAATTTCCAAAAAAAAGAAACTAATGCCTAATAGTTTCATGACCCCCAAAATAAATCTTAGTATATCTTCACAATCCCATAAAAATATGATGAAACCAAAACAAATCTTTGCGTGTGTACTGTTTTGATTTAATTTTGTAAACACCGAAATCATAATTGTGTAAATAATAATACATAATTCGAAACAAATCGATAAATATCTAAATTTTATATAATTTCAATAACAAAATACAAAAAAATACTTAAAGTGCACAAACCATGACGATACAATACATGTTTTTATGGTTCAATTTTCTCATTAACTTATGCAAAATTATCTCATTAATCAATGCAAGATAATTAAATTATGTTTTCTAATTTTATTTTAATTTTTTTTTTTTATTATTTCAGTCAACACCTGTTGGTACAACAATATTTAAAAATATTCATGCAATCGATAAAGACGCTGGTGTTAATGGTTTGGTGGAATATAATATTGTTGAAGGTAATTTAACAAATACAGATGAAACGTTGACATCTGCTGATGGATATGGAGTATTTGCTATAAGTTTTCCGCATCAAGGACAGGTAAGAATATTGTTGCATTATGTTATTCTTTTATTTTTATTTTGGTTTTTAGTTTTCTAACATCGTAAAATATTTGAGCTGCTAACGAAATTACAAATATTAGTGACGTTAGTCTTTATAAGTTCTGTTTGGCTATCAATTGGTATACGTGCTCTAATTTTAATCGGTGAACAACTGTTTCTTTTTCATTTCATAAAAAGAGTTAAGATAATAAACATATAAAGAATTATTACACCTCTTTACGATTTTCCCAATAAGACAGTATCCGAGGATGCTACAAACATTTGTGATAGATTAGGGGTTAGATTAAAGCCCATAAAGAACACACAGACTCATTTCTTTGAACAAGTGTACTTAATCCATCATCAAGGAGTACTTCCTTACTAGAAGTGATCACTGATTAATTAAAGGTCTTTCACTACCACTCTAAGATATTACTTGGCTAGCAATATATTGCAGCTTTTACCCAGTGGTATGTAATACCCCACGTTGAAACATGTGTCAACATAAAAAACTAGAACTGGAGTACGCGGGTTTGTCATACCTGTAGATCAGCTAAGGCTTCCTGAAGAAAAAAATAATTTTATTTTCAGTTGATTTACACTGAGTTCACTGTTGTATCTCTATTAGAGAGCAGTTATTTTTAGCATTTGATCAATTCCATCGTCAAATGACGACGTCACACTCAAATTTCTAAATATTTGTAAGAACTCTCTAGAAAGATGTTGTTGTAGATTTTTTTCATCGGTGCAATAGTAAAGTGAATTTTCTTTAGAATGATCCGTGGGATTTATTGAAAGGCATGAAAATTAACATCTTTTTTCATTTTTTATTAATGCAACATAGTTCAGAGTAAGTTTTAAATATAGCTTCTAGTGAGGGTTTAACTGTGTCAATGGAATGTTGAAATTTTTATTTTAGTCATGTTTGGTGTCGATTTCAATATAATTGGGGATGCTGAGTTCAATGATGATGTTAAAAATGGGGGCCGGACTCGAGGTAGTCCAAAAAGGGGTGGAGGTTGGGGGGTCGGTTATAAAAATTGTGGAAATTATTGTCATAATAAAAATTGGGGTTGGACTGTAGTCCAATAATAGGTGGGGAGGGGGGAATGCGGGGTCGGTTATATAAAGTATGGAAATTGTTGTCATTATTATCGATTTTTACATAATCGAAGATGCTGAGTTCAATGGTGGTGGTAAAAATGTTGACCGGGCTCAGGGTAGTGCAATAAGGTGGGGTTGGGGGTCTGGTCATGAATAGAATCAACATTATCGTCATTATTATTGATTTCAACATACTTGAGGACGCTGAATCCAACAGTGATGTTTAAATTGGGATCAAAAATATAAGGGTGTCACTAAAGAGTGGGAGTTTGGGCTGAAAGCCGAAAATATATTATGGTTACCGATTTTGGATAAATTGAGGGTACTGAATGCAATGGTGATGCTGAAATTAGTATTTGGGGTCCAGGCAAGAAACTAGAGGATAAGAGTTTGGGTCTAAAATTAGGGAGTTCAAATACACATAATAAATATTGGTTTTTCTATGAATCGAGGATACTGAATCTAATGGTGGTCTTGGAATATGCAATAAAGTAACCATAGGAGCAAAATCAGAAGCTAGAGGATGGGGTGGAGAATAAAAAACTGTTCAAATATACATTATACACCAAGGCTAGAGTTACTTAGCAAAGGAGCCCCTTAAAGTGGGTTATTCTTAAATATTAGTTGAGTTATATCGTCAAATTGATGTACCGTCGAAACATGGCAGAAAAATATTTTAAAATTATTAAATAAGAAAAATAATAAACTAAAATAGTAAATTCTTTATATTTCTTATATTTTTATTATTGAAATATACAAACAAATGCCACTGTATCAATTTGAGTGCTAATCATTTCCTTGTATAAATAATTAAACTTCGTCTTTAAACCATATTGAGTAAACTAGATGGAAACAAATCTGTTTATAAAATATTTAATGTCATTTATTCTTTATAAACTTAACATTTGTAAATAAACACACAAAATATTCAAAACAATTTTTCAGAATCAGTGCTACGAACTCTGTCAAAACGTAAGCATACGGTGTAGTACATAAACTATACATATTACATAAACGAATATCTTAAATCCAAACAAATAAAAGGAATAATGCAGCGGTTGATAAAATCGAGAGAATCAATATCCACAAACTTGGAAATAGAGGATGAATTATTTGATGAAGTAGACGATTGTACAGCGATCAACACACTACTAGAAATTAACTAGTAAATAATGATTCATCTAAACTACCAATAATTTTTGAAGATGAAATTCCAGCTCAAATTCCAACAACTAGTAACATAATATCACAAAATTCAAAAAAAGTTTGTTTACAAAAAAAAAGTTCTATTATCTCTTTGAAGTGTTCAATTGAACTTGAAAATGTATCAATAAATCTCTTGAAAGAATTGAGAATACGGAACGAAACACAAAATAATCGAACAAAAATATTGGAAGAACTAGATTTACTCTCTGTCGATTCTCTAAATTTTCAGAAGCAAGAAAATACATCATTTCAAACCGAAACTTACGAAATTTTATCAAATAAGTCAGAAATGGAAGTCGAGGAAAATGTTGCTGAAAACAATTCTTCAATTAAATCATTGAAATATGCAATTAAACTTGAAAAACTATTAATAACGCAACTCTCTAAATTCAGAGAAGAAAAACAAATAAAATATGAAATGGATTCTACAAACTTATTCAAGCGTGTTAAAAAAATGAAAAGACTAAATATCGTAGAAGATCAGGAGATGCAAAATGTAATGCTTAATGAGAACAAATCAAGCCTCCAGAAACGACAAAGAGATGCAGTAGAAATAAAAAAACTTAACAAAAACAACTCATTGAATTGAAAGTATCGATAACAAACAACGAAAGTAAACGTAGAACTCGATCTTCGAACCAAAAAAGAAATACTCCTTGATTAGTTTTTAAATAGAATAGCATTATCATTGAAATTTGAAATCAATCAACCGAAATAAATAGCAAAACATTTTCGTTCAATTTGTAATGCATAGTGTTTTTCATAGTACAAATTTTTTATTACGTGGTTTGCATTTCAACCTCGCCATTGTAGTCAGCATTCTCGATTCATATTCATTCAACATTACCTCAATTTTAGACCCAAACCCTTACCCTGTAGTTTCCTCCCTAGAGCCCAAATACTAATTTGAGCATCACCATTGAATTCAGCGTTCTTGATTTATCCAAAATCAATACTCATAATATATATGTGAACATTTTCGGCTTTCAGCCCCCAACTCCCACCCTTTAGTGAAACCCTTATATTTTTGATCCCAATTTAAACATCACTGTTGGATTCAGCGTCCTCATGTATGTTGAAATAAACACTAATGACGATAATTTTGATACTATTCATGACCAGACCCCCAACCCTCACCCCTTATTGAACTACCCTGAGTCCGGTCAACATTTTTACTATCACCATTGAACTCAGAATCCTCGGTTATGTAAAAATCAATAATAATGACAATAATTTCGATACTTTGTAACCGACCCCCCAACCCAAACCTATTATTGGACTACTCTGAGTCCGGCCCCAATGTTTACTATCATAATTGAACGCAGCATCCAGAGACCCCCCCACCTATTATTGGACTACCCTGAGTCCGACCCCAATTTTTATTATGACGATAATTTCGATATTTTTTATAACCGACCCCCCAACCTCCACCCCTTTTTGGACTACCTCGAGTCCGGCCCCCATTTTTATCATCATCATTGATTTCAGCATCCTCGATTATATTGAAATCGACACCAAACATGACATGCAAAAAAAATTTTTTCTTCGATAAGGGTACGTACCCCCTTGGGGGTAAAAATTGGTTATGTCACCGATCAGGACTCAGGAGGTAATATGGAGGATTGGTTTTGTTATGAAAGTCTGATTCTAACGATACCCTACATGACATATTTTACTCATTTAATGTGTCAACCCCACCCACGGGGTTGGTTAGAGGTGGGGGTGCAAACCAACTTTTGGACTCAAAAGTTGCGCTGGTCTGAATAAAAGATAATGGTACCATTAAATTTTTTTTTCTCTTCCCATTTATTTTATATAGATTTTTATATGCTAAAACTTAAAGAGGGTGTAAAGGGGTGGTGGTGGGTCCTACCACCCCAATCTCATAAAGTTTTCGGGAGACGTCCAAGCCCGATCGATTGATACCAAATTTGTAACAAAAAATTTTGAAAATTTCCGCGACTGCCCGATTCTTAAAAAAAACGATAGTTAAGCTGGATACTCAAAACAGCTCACTCAACATCTCTCAATTCAGATTTATCAAATTTATTATTTATTTACCATTCAGGAATTACTCCAGTTATCAATCCGACAAACATTTTGTTCAGATATGCTCTATTATAATCCGGGCCAGATTAGGGTGAAATATGACAAGTCCTAATCAGGTTTTCGTATATCACATTTATCCTAATTCTTATTCTGTAACTATCCATTATTTGCTCTGATTTGAGCTCATTGTTCATCTACAAAAAAGAGCATATACCTATCCCTACCCAAGTAATAGATGCCGGCTCAGAGCAACTATGTAAATTTCCCTAACAGAGAATTCAAATGCGATCCCTATCAGAAATCATATATGATTTTCCTTTTCACCCGGTTTCATTTGGACAAGGTTAATTTGTTTGAATTTCACTATAGTATGTTCATTTTAGATAAATTAAGTTTGTAAGATTTCATTTATAGTTTAGTTTTCTCTTCTCGGCTTATAGTGACTGATAATAGTGGCTATACTGGAGATTACATATAATAACGTATTATATTAATAGATTTTACATATATCTCCATTTTGTAAATTATGAAGTAGACTACTTATAGTGAATGCCTTATTTTTACTGATTCCACCCTGATCTGGTTCCAACAGTGATACCTGATCCGACCCAGGTAGATTGAAAGTGTTACATTCCTATTTCTTAATCAAAGTCTGATCAGGCTGCCTGATCTGTTCCCTATCAGTGGTACGGAAAACTGGAGCAAACTCGGATCTGAGCTCTAACACAATGATTGTCGGGTATTTTAGAATATCAATTAATGATTATATCTAATTTTCTTGTGATGTATTAGATGCGTATACCATATGCTAGCACTTTGTACAATGCGTATCAAATCCTAATATTGCATTGCATCCTGTTGTGTTGTGGTACTTAATCATTTTTTCTCTTTGAAACACAAAACAAAAATCAAAAATATCTTCTAAATCTTTTGTTAAGATTTATTACTATAACTTGTTTTTATAATATAAAATAATAAATTAATCATATTATCATAATTTTTATTTAGTATATTTTTTTTTTCGTTATTAATATAAAAATATATTTTTTTTATTTCCAGGTCACAGTTGTAAAAACGTTAGATTATGAACGTATTCAACGTTACTATCTGACTATTGTTGCATCGGTAAGTCGTTATTTTGTTGTAGTTATCTTTAACTTTGCAGTTCACTGATTTCTTTTATTTTAGTAAATTTATTAGATTTATTTGAATTGCAGAAAAAAATGATATTAATTCTTGTGTTTTGAATTTCAAATGAAAGAAAATTTATTGGTGTTATTTCGAATATTTAGTTCAAATAATAATTTTCTGTTTTGTTTTTTTTTTTGTGTTGGTAGTATTTGATTTGTTGAGTTGCAAAGTATTTTGAGGTTATGTTTGTTTCAGTTGAGTTATTTTGGTTTATGGTGATCATACGAATGTGAAGGTTGCATAGCTATTTTGAACGGTTTGAATGCATTTATTGTCATGTAATATATCCAAATTTTTTGTTCTTTTACTATCGTCTAAAGTAATAGTTCAAGCATTAACTGGTGGTAACTTTCATTTGAAGCGGTATTGTAGTATTGCTACGATGATTTGACTAACATTTGTAAAATAAAAGTTACTATTATTCGATTTTTAAAAATTGAATTGATTTATGCATGCATTTATAATTATTACATATTACTACTGTCTTTACAATTATGCAAATTCCTATATGGTAGTATTAAGCTCAAGGTATTTCAGTATTTTTCCTACAATTTTTAAAAGTTTGGAATATTTTATTTTATTTAAAGTGATAATTAAAAATACAAATAAGTTATTGTAAATTGTTCGAAATGTTAACGTTAATTTTTTTTGTGAAAATTTTTAATTAAAAATTATAATTAATCGCCTTCGTAGTTATTATACCGTTTTCTACTAATTAACTAATATTTATTAAGAAAAAAAAACGAAAGTTATATAGAAGACAATAAATAGATTAATCGATACATCATTGCATCAATGCAATTGGTATTTTGATCAATTGGTCAATTCGTGTTTAGTGTTTGTCCTTATATAAGATTTTTAAAATGTAAATAATGCACAGCAAACAACTTTATCCAAGAGAGTGACTAGTTCTAATAGTTATTTATGTACCAAATGCGTTATGACGGTTATTACGCCCGAAAAGCGACGTAATTTAGTATGAGCCTCTTTAAATTTAAACAAACTGTGGCTGCAAGTTAGGTGGTTTTATGGTTTTTTGGCATAAAATTGGCGTTTTCACTTTTCTTTTTTATCGTGCTTTCCATATCATTCTTTACCGATTCCATTATTATTTCATATTCTATTTGATGATATTGTTTGGATATTAATAATTGTAGGTTGTATACTTCTAATGTTATGTAATTTATTTTTGTGTAGAGTTCTTGAATTTGTTTTGTTGACTTTGATGTTAATATATGTAGGCATTATTCTATATCTCTTGCAGCATCAGTTGAAATTTAAATTTAATTTGTTTTGTTGTAATTTTACTAATTTGTAATAATAAATTTTCACTATTTCACTTGGTGGTGTATCACTATATGTGTTATTATGGTTTTCCATATTATTCACTGTTTGTTTGCTTTTGTCACTTTTGAATTAAAATGCAATATTTAAAAATATACTTTTACTGTTTATTTTTGTAATACACCGATTCACCGTACTGTAATACACCGATTCAGAGAAATATTGTGGTCTCTTAATTCCAGAGCATTTGTTCATGTTTCTCATCTATTAAGCCTACAACCCTCCCCTATCGGCTTATTTTGTAGCAGCCAACATCATCGAACAATTACAAATAGCGTACTAATGGTCTTCGAACGCGGGCATGTCCGAAAATAAATTTAAGTCTGTTTGCCAACATTCCAACCATTTAAACGGATCTGTTTTAATTTTAGGAGACCCTACCCTCGCAGCAAGCGAGGACACACTTACATGGTGAACGTGTCCTCACTTCTGCACTTTACCTTACCGAATTCCTAGAACATAATGTTTACTATTTTTTGGCGTACCGAAACTCTTGTATTGGAATCGTCTTCAAACCTTTATAGTAACACATGTATTCGCACCAAAATACTTTCCTTAACCTAATGCAGTGGTACTGTTGAAGTGATCAATTTTATCCGTGGTCCAATCATATATAAAAACAGACACCAAACGTGGATCTTCACTTTGATTAGATATCCTCTGCCTTGAGAACCGTCTTTCAATCCTTCACGGCATTCACTCCAAATTTCGTCGTTTTTGCTCAATATCTTGCTACTAATGGCTCGGTAATCACTGAGATGATGCAACTCGTGAGTTTAATCGCCCAAATGTATTCTTACCAAATTATTGCGATCGGTCGGTAGCTTTTTAGGTGAAACTGGTCTTTCGCCTCAAAAGCTACCGAGGGTAAATATTGGATTTATCACATCAAGGATATTACCTCCTGAAGATTTAATCCTTTTATGAGTGATTTTGGTGTTTGGTTCATTTTATTTCTTCGTTTTTTTCTTTTTGTTCTTGATAGCGAACATGCCGTGGAGTTACGCTATTGCTTTAAGATCTTTCTCGTCTTTTCACTCATTACTTTAGTTCAGTTTCCCTACCGAACAACCGCCGCAAGCTTTATTATTTTATTGTTCTCTCTTGATTGTTGTCCTCGTTTTGGTCTGCATATGTTTAGGTGTCTGTACCTCTATATGGTGTACCCTCGCGATTGTACACATGTATAACGGCTTTGCTTAGAGTAAATATTATTTTTGGATGTGTCAATATGAACTCACGATGATTTTATTTCAAAGACTCCTTCTGGGGGTGAGATACGTTGATGGATATCGTCCATTTTGGACTTTAGTACCTATTGTTTTGTAGGCGCGCATAAGTCCTGTGATTCTTCTAGTGATTGTTCTTCAAGATCTCACCGTTTTTTTTCATTTTAGTAGTTATTGCCGGCTTGAAACTGTCTCAGGGTGTGAGACATCCCCACGATTTGTGACAAACGAAATCTCTGCTCACCCTCCTTTAGTTACAAAAGTTTTTGATACCTTTCTTGATTGCATTATTGAAAACATCATTAAATTTAATTACACCTGTGGAAAGATTTTGCCTTTGGAGCTGTTGCGAGCGCAAATAACAAAATTTCAGCTTAAGTCTTAATTTTAGATTTTTTATTTTTGTTTTTATTCTGTTTAATTGAGGGAAAATAAAGTTTTTGTACCAACCCAATCCGTATCATCATAGAGTAATCAAACGAATGGAATTCACCACTGTATCTCCTCTTCGTGGACTTTGAACGTGTCTTGAGACATCCACCTGCTTACACATACATACTGACTTGTAGCAGAAAATACAGAAACTATCAAAACTTGGTCATATATAAAGTTGAAAAACAAAGACCATGAGATTTAACACCAAAGCGAGTACACCACTTACCATCAATAATAAACAAGTGTAGGAAGTTAATAAATTTGTGTATCTTGGTTGCACTGTAGCAAAAACAGGCGTGACCGAAGAAGATATCAGTCAGCGCATTATCAAAACCAGGAATACATTCAGTATGCTTCATAAGATCTGAAATGCGTTCGTCATGTCAAGAAAAATAAAACTACAAATATTTAATGCATGTCAGTACTGCTGTATGAATGTGAAACATGGAAGCATTCAAGAAAGATCACAAACTACATGTGTTCTGAAACAAATGCCTGAGACGATTGAGTAAATGCTTCTGGTCAAACGCCATCGGCAATCAGGAACTTCTACGGCAAATAGAGCAGTTAAATTTTGAGACCGAAATAAAGTAAAGAAAATGGAGATAGGTAGGACGTACACTGAAAAAATCAGCTGAAGATATAACAAGCATGTCGCTAGAGTGGAATCCACAAGGTAAAAGAAAAGTCGAAAAACCACCAATGACGTGAAAGAAAACGGTGCTCACTGAAGCAAAACATATTGGCGAGATATGGAGAGACCTTAAGGCGCTTGACCCAACAAAGTCAAATGGTCTTGATGATAAATCTAGTAGACGCCCTATGTTCCTAAATTGGAGATTAAGGAAAAAAAGAACGTATATCAAACAACTGTTATCTAAAAGCGTGGCTGTTTCTAATATTTATTTATGTACCAAGACCGTTGTGGAGGTTATTATATCCGAAATGCAGTGTAAAACAAGTCCGAGGGCCTCTTTAAACTTATTCAAACTCTGACTGCAAGTTAGATGTGTTATGGTTGTTCGATTTTGTGTAATTTGTTCTACATAAGGACATTAGAAATTCGGTTCCAGTTGAAAGTAATAGGAATTTCGTTTGAGTTAAAATAAAGTAAGAATAACGCAAGCATACTCAAAAAACAAACGGGCATATTAAATAATTAATTTAAGTGATTTAAAAAATTGTTATATTTTTTTAATAATTTTTGTTTGTCTTATCAATTGGAATTTTATTCTTGCAGTAACCATCTCCTAGCATATGAAAAGTAACAGCTGCCTCTTATTTGAAAACAAGTGCTGACCAGTGTGTCAAAAACTTTGTGGCATACTTTTTTGCTTATGTGTCAAAAAATTGTTGTAAAAAACACAGATCGAATATTTTTGTACCTCGACGTTTGAAGTTTCAGTTTCTCAGCGACGATAATAAGTTAGTAACAATTCCTTTTGATCAAAAAAAGAAATCACAGATATTTATTACCATAAACATTCATCATAATCAAAACAATTACTTTTAGCATTACATGCCAAGATAAGATCAACATACATCATATAATTACCATGAAACACGCTAAAAATTGTTAAACAAATCTACCTATTTAAAAGATTTTATTTCATAAAAATTAAAACTATTCCATGTACTTGTATCTCATACAAATTATGATATTTCATGGTCAAAAATTCTCTTTTGCCTATTACCATCAAATAATCTTATTCTGTTTTGGTTATCCAATTGCGAATGTTGTAACAAATATTTTGAATAAATATTCCTAATAAGCATAGAACAACATAACAAGATATAATTTTTTTATACATTTCTGACGTGTTAAGATAGTTTTATGGCTTAGGAATTTTATTTTAAAAAATATAAGTTGGAAGTGATTTAAAATGTCTTTATTGTGTTATTATTTTTAATTGAATTTAGATTGTTTTTGATGATTGAAATACAAGAATTTGATGGTAATTGCTGGAGGAAATATATATTTAAAACGTTTTGAAACGAAGGAAATGGATTTAGTTTCAGTTTAGTTTAAGATTATTATTACGCATTTCGTAAACACATAATATTACGTTTCGAAGTATAATAAATAATTAAAATTACGTTAGCCAATCGCATTAGCAACAACAAATATTTGTGAATAAATATAATAGAAATAACAAAAATAACTTCCCTGATGCTGATGATACTTGAGGTCCAGTTAATCATGAAACTACATTTCTTGCCGCAATCCAATATTAAATTAATATGCTTCAAATTTACTCCAGATTCTTAAGTTTAGATCACAGCATTACACATTAATCTCGGTATAATTATAATTTACATATAAGATGTGGTTGTTGAGGGTAGTAGTTAATTTATTATTGTTTTTTTTTTCCTCTTTTCTCCACAATAAAACTTTATATTCCGTAAAAACTTAAACGTTACACTAGTGGTTTTCGGTTATTGACCATCGTTGAATCCCATTTACTTTTTTATTCTTTTTTATTCTAAACGTTAACCATTTCATATTACTCAAATTAAATTTCAGACCAAAATTACGGCTGCTTAGTCGTCCACAGCAAAAACAAAAATCCTCTTCAACCCAACATTTCAAAACCAAACTCAGCTCTTAACTCCTTAAAAATTCCAAAAAGAACTGAAAATTATCACAATTATCAACTGAAAAATGAAATTCCGCACCAAAAAAAGGACTTTATTCACACGAAAAAAATTCATTTGGTTGCATTTTTGTTTTGAAGGATTTATGGAAGGCAAAAAAATCAATAGAAAATTGTGTTAACTATTTACAGACATAGAGATTTTAAATAACAAATGTGCTTAAGAATTTAACAAATTGTAAAAGAACAGGATGAGAAGTCTTTGAAAATATGGATAAACACATTTTCGAATAATAGGAATAGTATACTACTATACACGAAAAAGAAAGTTACAATACATTTGCCGTAATGCTGACCAACCATTACAGGACAGGACGAAAGGGAAACAGCCGGCGGACTACATTCGTCCTGAGAATCATAAAAAAATAAGAATCTAAGTGGGTGCCGGGTGCAAACCCAAACCCCGAGATAAAGACTCTCAGGCTCTACTGATTGAGCTACTCGGTCCAGACAAAAATATTAAAACCGTGGAAGAAATAAGAAATAGAAAATGAAAGGATAAAAAGCGGGATGTATAATCTACTGACGCATGCCTTTTGAAGGATATATTTCGCGTCGCCAAAAATCACTTACTGCAGTTCGTATGCGTTGCCAACTGTCCTGATAACGTTGACTTTCAGAAATTTGGGAGCTAATTTTGCAGATGCTTTCCGGCGTCACTCCAAATGAAGTTACGATGGAAGACGATATCACCGGAGACAAAAGACGTTGTCAGACACGCCGGACACAATTAAAAGTATTGACGCTAAATAAGCGATGGCTGGGTGGTAATCCAGAGAATTAAAATAATAAGAATTAAATAATAATAATAAGCTGATCCTTACTTTCACAAACCTGAAACACTAAATATCATCATTGGAGCTGATAAATTCTTTAGCATGCTCAAAGAAGTTATCATTGCTAAAATAACTTAATAACTCAAAATACAATTTTAGGGTGGATCATATTTTCCCAAGGAGAACAAGAACGTAAGAAGCACTACAAAGACTATTTGATGCTACATGAAAGCGACAAATACATCGTTGAATTACAATTCAAAAACTCAAAGGCCATATTGGGCAATTCAATTAAAATTGCTTAAAAAATGTTCTTGAGTATAAAAGAAGATTGATCATCCGGAAATTTGAACCTTTCTAATAGTAAAAGCTATTATTTGCCTCACCATGCAGTTACAAAAATGGAAAGCACCACTACCAAACTGAAAAACGTCTTTAATGGATTAAGCAAAACTCCCAATGGAAATTCCGTTACAGATGAACCTATGGTTTGTCCAACAACACAACCAAAACTACCGACTACTCTCACTAAATTTCGAAACAACAAAATTGGGATAACAGACAATATAGAAAAATTTATAGGCCAATTTTTAAATCCAATTAAGACCAAGATTTCCAAAGAATTCTCTGGCGAGAACATCCTGATGAGGTGTATTTTATAAATACTATTATGGTAAGTGTTCAGCTGAGATAAAAGCAGTAATGCCTCCACGACGTCAGTTCTCGCGCACTACTCGTCTAGCAACAAATTCCCATGAGCACTCGCTTGAACCATTCTTTGGCCGAACTGAGCAATATGTCTCGTATTTTTTCCACAAACGAGCTCTTTATGGAATTCTCTAAAATCCACTATTTTTCCGCCTAGTTACAACCTTCAAAAATTTAAGCTTAGCATAAAGAAACTAACTTTCTCACATTAAAAGTAAATACCCCAATACCCCAACGCCTTACACATTTCCTTTCCTTTCCTCTACTATACCCTAGCATTTCTAGCTCCTTCACTTTCCACTCCTCTTTTCCAAAATGTTGTGCCTAAATTAAATATTAAATTTTTTACTGTGCATTATGGATATACACATTATTAAATATGTTATTATTCACTGTTTGTGTGCTTTTGTCACTTTTGAATTAAAATGCAGTATTTAAAAATATACATTTTTTTTACACATAAAATACAAAGTCAGTAAAAACGGATATAAAAACGAAATAATTGACACATTAAATAGAAAACATAAAAACAAGAAAAATTTGCAAACCCTAACAACATTGAAAAATGAAGAAAACTTAGCAGGAAAAAAATACATAGGCGAAACATATAATAAAACAACATTTAAAATAATGCAAACAACTTTAAAAAAATATGGATATATTGCAGCTTACAAAAACAAAAATAAAATAGAAAATTACCAAAAAAACACAAACCTTAAACACATGTGTTTATAAAATTACCTGTGATGACTGCAGTAAATTTTATATAGGTCAAACGGGGCGGTCCTTCACAAAAAAATTTATTGAACACACCAGTGAAATTAATAAAAATGATCCAAAATCCAGATATGCCCAACATTTAAAAATAGAAAAACACAAATACATCAATATCAACACAAATTTAAAAATATTACATAAAAAAGAAAAGGACAACATCTAGACAGATTGGGAGAAATAGAAATATATAAACATAAAAACAATAACAATATTTCAAATGATAAAATCAACACTAAAACTAACAAAATATATAACATAATAATAAAAAATAGCAGTTGAAATAGTGTATAAGACAATAATTTAAGCAAAAAATGTAATAATAATTTAAGAACTAAGGATGACGTAAGTCGAAATCGATATTCAATAAAATAAAAATTAAATTCAAATTGTTACTATAAGAAAGTTTATATTATTATTAATAAAATAAAAAAATTAAAACTAAACATATTAAAAAAGTATATTTTTAAATATTGCATTTTAATACATGTTATCTAAACCAAAATAACATGAAAAAAAATAAGTTCTACATCGACATTTATCTGGAGCAGAAACAACAGAATTAGCTAAATATCTAAAGAAAAATCTAAACATCGTTTAGCACTTTTGCAACAAAAGAGATTTAGCCTGAGAAAATGGAGATCGAATGCTGTTGATTTACAAGACGATTCTGCATGTGAAGAAGATGCTATAATATCCCTTGAAGAAAATTATTTCACCACAAAAATCTTAGGACTGTATTGGAATTCGAAAACGGTATTGGAATTCGGAAAACGGAAAACGGATTCAAAGTAAATTTACACCTGAACAATTTGTGACGAAGCGAACACTCATATATCAGAATTCCCGGATATTTGATCCACTTGGCTTGGTTTCGCCTCCAATTATCATTGCAAAAGTTCTGTACCAAGAAATTTAAATGAGAATAATAGATTGGGACGATGTAATAGTTATATGAAATTAACTAAAATCAGAACTTCACCAATTAGAAAGGTTCAAATTCAATATGTTTTGTGAACCAAAACAAATTGCAAATACATGGTTTTAGCCATGGTTGTAGCCCGACTCAACTATTGTATTAGCATGGCTATCTGATCGGCCGACCAAATGGAAAACTTTCGTAGTTAATAGGGTTTCAGATATACAGCAGCTCCTACCGAGTGGTGCCAGTGGTTGCACGATGTCAATTTAGAAGACAAACTAGCTGACTACGCATCAAGAGGTGCTCTGTCATCCAAGCTCTTGAAGTCACAACAGTGGTGGTATGCACGTGGTTAATGGAACAGGAACCTTTGTGGCCAATCGTTAAAAATGATTCGTTTTATAATGACACTATCTGCGAAATAAAAAATGAAGATACCATCAAATAAATGTTTAAGAATTTCTAGAGAACTTTTTTTCATTGTTTGATTTATATAGGCTTTACGCGCCTTGTGTTTTTTCTCACATTACCATGATTATCTTGCGTGAATTAAGGTTTCGTTTTCAGAGGGATTAAACGACTTAAATTGAACTATTGAATTTTGTTTTAATTTATTTCGAAATTTATAGTGCAGATGTGTTTGGATCATGCTGAATGAAATAAACATTTTTCTGTCTCTCCCAGTTAACGTACTCATAGCACCTAGCATGCTGTTGGAATGCAGCTGTTGGAATGTTATAGTTTTATGCTTGTTTATAATACTAAGCGCAAAGATTTGCTGTTATGAACATAACTCTCCGTTATTCTAGTTGAACCGTCCACCATTTGTGTACAAATATCGTATTCAGATAGTAGGGATTCGGCTTTCCTTTTAACATCATTGATATGCACTGAATTTCTACGTTAAATTAACATATAAAATTTTCGGCTTGAAATTTTTTAAAAAAATTACAATCTGTAAAATATCAAAGTTCAACTCATTCAACTCATATGCCTCAATTCTCATACAGTTAAATAAAATTTAGACAAACATACAGACCACATTCTTATTATTAAAAAAACTCTCTACCTCATTTTTTGGTGTACGGTTGTTATTGAAATCCAGATTTGACGTTTTACCACTGTCATATGTGCCAACATCAAACAATATTGGATTAAATTCAGATTACAGTTAAGAACTCTTATATTTATGAAACCTGAAAGTGTTAGCAAATAGTTTGCCTCACCGGCATTGAGTTTTAATAAAAACACAGTTCTTGGTATTTTGATTATAAGTAGTATCAAGATTTTCAAATTCAATTTTTACCCAATGGATCTTTTTCTTAGAAATTTCGTTTTATTTCTAATGTTTATTCCATTCAACAACAGTTTCGAATTTCGATCAAATCACCAACACTCTCCATCTCTCAATCTCTCCAAGTTAAAAGTTAAACTTAATTTTTTTAATTTCATTTATTTTCTCCTGTCCCATTGGTTTGTAAATCGAATACTTTCATTTCATAGCAAATATGAAACTGTCAAGTACTCCAATTATCTGACCATTTGACACAGCAGCAACTATTCTAACCTATAATTTCTAGCCTTGATAAGTCTATAAAATTTTTATCGAATATCAAAAGCAGACATTTAATAAATGCATATTCATAAAATAACTGAATCATAAAAAATTAAAATTCATAGCAGATGAAATGCAGCATAAAAAATTATTTCAACGTTTTACTATTAATTAAAACCAAGTCATCGTTAGTTTCCCTACTTACTGAAATCATATCATTTCCTGATGACCTCAAAATTTTCCCTTTTAATTAATTGAAAAAAAAATAAGTTGAATGAAAGTGTGCAATGAATTTTAAATTGTGCAGAAAATGATATTTTGTGATAACTTGATGACATTTAAGATTGAGATTTATTTATGGAACTGGATTTATTTATATATGGTATTAAATTTAAATCCTTTCTTTTGTTTTGGTGCTAATATAATTTATTTATATAGTTTATATAACTGTCAAGGTTCAAATTAAATAAGAATGTCATACTTCAAATTGTACAGTGGCTTTGTACCACGCAACAGAAAAATAAGTCATCGTACTTTGTTGGATCCTTATCTATATTGCTTGTTAATTATTAATATACGTATAACCTTTTCAAACCATTATAATCACAAATATATCAACATTCAATCTTAAATTTTATTCCTTAAATTAACAATTTTCCATCTTTAATTAACTCGTTATCACCATAAAAATACAAATTTTATTACCAAACCATTTAAAAATAAAAATAAAATCCAAAATCAAATAAGACACCGAAAACCACTTCAAAAATCAGTCTCAATCAGTTATAACAACTTTTTATGCCATAACATCTTTACAAACAAACGATTATCTGCTATAAAATAGAATTATAATAATAAATTAACAGAAAATAAAAATTGTGTCAATTGAAAATTAAAATAAATCTTTTAATTCAAATCTATTTGTTTTTAATGTGTGATAATTTTTATTATTATTCTGTTATTAGTTTGATTAGGATAAAATAATGCACGATTCTAACTTAAAAATAATTATTTTAATTTATGCAATGACATTTGATTGAACATAATAATTGCAATAAAATATTTATATAATGAAATAATATTTAAATACAAACATATACATTATACAATCTTTAATCTTTTATCATTAAAACTTTGTTGTTTAACTGTTTGTAAGGTAAGTGAATAAAATTTGTTATTTTTAGTTATTTAATCTAAAAGCAATTAATTTTAAGCAATTTACAATTAAAAAACTTAAATATTTTAACCAAAAAAAAAATTAAATTAATTAAAAGAGATAAAATATTAGCTATACAAATGTCATGATATAAATATTAGTTTTGATTAATTGCATTTTCAATGTTAAACTATTTCAAAATATTTTTAATTTGTGTTAAAAGTTATGGGAAGATAAATTTAACAAAAACTTAGTTCGAAAAATTTATCTTTTTTTACTAATAAAAAAGTTATGTAATTCGGATTACAAGATGTATCCCAACACCACATGTTCCATGACATCAAGCGAGTTTTGTTGATAAAATAAAAATAAAAATTGTGGAGATTGGATTGATGGGCATCAAAACTAAGCAATCGGAACATATTTGTATAACTTTTTATTTTTACCATTCGGAACGATCCTGAAAAGTACCAGGGCCAAACATACAACACCGGGCACCCATTTTTTTAGTTTTGGCTCAATAAAAAAAATTCAAATTTAAAAACCTTTATCATTTCTCATCAGGGCTAGCCATCTAGATAAAGACGCTGGAAACTGGGTTCGTTACATTCGTTTACTACTGCTAGTTTTATTTTTCAGTGTTCAACGGAAATTTAAAAAGCATAAATAAAAAATTCAACAACAAGTCTTTGTCTCTGTCTCACAAACGGCTCTGACTTTTCCAATCTATTTGTACGTTCGGCTCTTTTTTTACCAAATTGTATCACCATTCTTTGTTAGAGAATAAAATATCCTTAAATTTTATTAATATTGCTTAACTCAATTCACATTTCGAATTTAATAATTCTTCTACTGAAAATATTTAGTTAGTTTAAATTTTTCTAGAAATGATACAGTTGAACATTTTTCTAGAATGAAACGAACGCAGGTTGAATTAAATAAATAATTACCCATTTAATACAATTATTGTTTGACTTTCATCTAAAATTAATTTTGTTGTTGTCTTGCATTATTTATGGATCTCAAACTTCTCTAGGAAAAAAACTATGTGTAAACTTAAAATGGATTAAAAAAATTATTAATGCTAGTATTAGAAAGATTGTTTACTTTAAATGCTCATTATATCTTTTTTTAAACGTTCCACCAGATTGTCCAACTTAAAATTGCCTGAATTCAAAAACTATTTGGGGTTGCAATCAATTTGTGATTTTTTCAGTGTTGTCTGTTATAATAAATTTAGTTTTTTTTTAAATTGTTAAATTTAATACGTTTAGTACGTATTAAATAATAACACGTCGATGGTTTTAGCTTCAGTGGGTGCATGCACGACAATGAAAGAAATATTGTTCTATGCTTCGCGTACTCGTAGGTAACATATTATTGATCATCACATCTTCTTGTATGCATCAAAATATAGTATAGAGAGTAACTATCCAAATCTTTTTTTCGATTTTTGATTGTCTAATTTCTTGCAATAATATCTATTCTTTTTACCAATCGGTTTCTGTTTCTAGATTTTTGAGAGTGTCAGGAGCGCAGGCTTTTCACGGTTCACTTTCCAATTCGTTATTTCTAGATCCAGGTAAAATTTTTTTAGTGTCTAGGTGATATTCCATTTGTGATGCCTAATTTTAACAAATTTTTATTCCGTATTTTATTTCCAATCGGGATTTGAAATCAAATGAAATTAAGGTTGAAATCGAACGCCAGAGTTAAAGAGAGGGAGAGTATCTGTCTCCGCGACTGAAGAGTGAAAGTATGCCGAAATCGGCCATTTTTGAGTATTTTGAGGAATTCTTGATTTATTTTTGCCTTAATTGTTATTTGAAAAATTGATCTACTCTATTAACAAACAGTTTTGAATTTTGTTGTTAAACGCGCGGTTGAATCAAATTTATTGTAAGCTATTTGATGCGTATATATGCACTTGTTTACTTATTTTAACTTTAGAAAAAATCAACATTTGATCTCCAACAACCTGATTGTTACCAACAATTTCCATTAGTTGGGAGTAGCTAAAGCTGGTTATAACCATATTTCATATCCAATTACGCTTCATGTTATCCAAATAATAACGTGTAGGTATGTGTCAAATGTTTCTAGTCCAAAATGTTTCCCATTATATTTTTCCCAAAAAATTGAGTAATAAAATATATGAAAATCATTACTTCCTTTATACACTTCCCGTACAGTTATCGAACCCATCGACTTCCAGCTCTTACCATAAACTTATTTTTAGAGGCAAACATTTTTTAAATCGCTCCAGTGGTTTTCTAGTTTTTGTCGGTTTTGACGACCGACTGGCAGACCTGCATACAGACGGGCATTTTTTGCTTTTTTAGAATAGTTATGACCTACAACGTCGAGAAATGTCAAAATAAATGGCGGTAAAATTTTCAAATTTGGTTCGATATTTTTAATATTTAGCTCTTTCACACCGAAATAAATATAACTAGATTTTTAAATTTTCAAAAGTTTATCAGTTGTAATTTCCCAAGGGCGGTGATAATTCGAAATAATTTTTCGCCACAAATTTCGAAAGCAAGTATATTGATAATAGCACGAGGCCGTAGGCCGAGGGCTTTTATCAATACCACTTGCTTGGGGAATTATTCCTAAAATTATGAGAATTTTTTGCCATTTTTCATATCTTTATATATTTTTTATGAATTATACGTTGGCCTACTTTGATATCAGTTAATTATTTCAAAATTAGACTGATAATTTTTAATATCCCAGTAGGCCGGACGTATAAGTATTTGTTATTTGTATAATTCAAATGCTATTGGTGAAATTCATTGGTTTAAATTAAAATAAAACCAAAGCAAAACGTTTTCAGTAGTAATTGCCCAAGGGCAGTGATAATTCGAAATAATTTTTTGCAAAAATTTTGCAAGCAAGTATGACCAATCAAATTTGAATTATACTAATAACAAGTAATTATATGTCTGGCCTACTGCGATAATAGTTAATTATCAAATAATTATGAAATAATTAACTAATATCGCAATATAACGTCATTCATAAAAAATATATACAGAAATGAAACATGGCAAAAAATTTTCTAAACGAATTTCCCTCGTTCGGTGATAAATTCTCATAACTTTGTGGAAAATTCCTCAAGCAAGTGGTATTGATAATTTCATTTATCATTTCTTTATCTGTTTTTTATGAATTAAACGTCTGACGTTATACTGCGATATTAGTTAATTATTTGATAATTAACTGATATCGCAGTAGGCCAGACATATAATAACTTGTTATTTGTATAATTAAAATTTGATTGGTCAAATTGAATGATGTCATTACATTTTAGAGAATTTCATTGGGTTAAATTAAAATAAAAATAACGCAAAAAATTTTCGAAAAAAAACAAACTTATCAGTAAAAACGACTTATTAAAAAGAGTAGCGAAATCCGAAATTCGACGTCCACGTCATGCTGCCTAGGTAATGCTGACAGAATTACGTTGGTTTTCGGTAACTTTTCTGGTCACAAATCGTGGTAACTTTTCTGACATCTCTTACTCAAAACTCTTGATGCCAAAAGAATCGATATGTAATGCTTTTGCAGTCTCTATGTGTACTGAACATCGAGATCAAGCCAGTATTTACCCTTTTGCTCAATGTGTGGTTTCTGTCCGCATTGAGCTGACCTTGAGACACCTTCGTTATTATTTGAAAGATGTACCACCCCAGTCAAACTCCCCACCTGCCAGCCTTCTTGAATTGAATAGTATCTGAACTTCATGTAAATACAAGTACTATCAAGTTATCAAGATTTAGACTTGAGATGTACTGCGTCTTTCCTAATATCTGTCAATTAAAGGTAATGGGTAGGTGTATTTTTTAGTAGTTTTACTGAGTTTACGAGCATCGAGACAATGTCGGGTCTGACCATTTGATTTCCTAACGAAAGCCATTAGGGAACTCCAAGAGCCCTTACTCTTTTCTATTACTCCAAGTCGAAACAAACGATCTAACACGAGGTACATTTGATTTTGAATTGCAAGAGACACGGCCTAGTAACGATTTTATTGTCATACGGGATATGATTAATTACCTTGTCAAGTCGTTATTGTTCTTCCTTTTGTTAGTCGATGTTGATTGGTAAGGGTTTGATGGATTTTTCCGAGTTCGGTTAGTTTGTTGATAGTTATGTAGGTTTTAATCTAATAGTTTGCCAGAAATCCGCACCTAAATATAATGGTTGCTGTAAACATGGGGCAATAGATGGCGCTTTCCACTATATTTAAAGTCAAAGTTTAAAATGTTATTTGGTTGTTTTTCTTGGGGGACTGTTTGTACTTAGGTCTTTGCATTGTGTATCATCTTGGAATTTCGACAAAATGTTGGAGCTGAATGACTACATTTTTTCCCAATTTTACACAACAATATTTTCAAATTTTACACGTAGTTTCATGATGCTATTGATGTAGAACTTCTGTGATGTATCGGAAAATTACTTTGTTAAGTAATTTTCGGATGGTCTTCTGTCAATAATTTTTTTTTCATGAAGGGAGCTTTGTAGAGAGTAGAATGGTGATTTTTCCAAAGACAGGATATAGAGATGGAGCAAAGATCGGACTAAATGGTGGATTCATCCAAACGTCCCAACCAAGTACCCAAGTTCCTCACTTCCCATTTTTTGGCGAGTCAGACCCATTCAGGACGCTTTGTTCGTATTGTTTGCGATAATCTGGTTAATTGTTGATCGGAGACCAGATTTATTGTTTGGCCAGGAGGTAGCAGCTCATAATGAAAAATTCACTTTTAACCCCATACGCACGGCATTTCTCTTTTTAATGTCAATCCAGGTTTTGAAGTCATTTGTGGCTCGTCAACAGCTTTTGATCACATCATCGGTTCACAGTTAAAGAATTTAGCTGCTTTACTGGTTTATTCTAATAGAAGTATCACAATAACGAGTTCCACATGAGTACGTTTTATTTTAATTTCGCTAATTAATCGCATCAGTTTACTAATCTTCACGAAACCAGTTAAGTTTTTTTTTATCGTAAGGTTGAAAACAAAATAACTGTACAATTTCAAATGGAATACCGGATATCATCTTAACTAGATAATATCTTAAATGATAAAAAAATATGAATGACCGTAAACAATCAAATTATTTGTGAAGTAGAAATATTTTGTGAACAAATATCATTATGATTATTCAACAATACCTTGCAAATCACCCAACAAATGCAAATTAGTGATATTTAAATTAATATTCAACAAACCGTTAGATAAGGTACTCAAAATAATCATTAGTTGTTTTTTTGTGTGATAGTTTATTGTTAAAAAATGAATATCTATCAAACAAGAATTTAAAATTTTTTAGTTTTTATTCAAAACATGAAATTGATTCATGATCAATATATTCTTTGATTGATATAATTGAAATTATTTATTATGTTATCTAAGAATTGATCAATTGTTTATTTAAATTTTTGCAAAGCAAAAAAAAAATAAAATTTCATTTATATCATTTAATCGATCAAACAGTCACTTCAAACTTCTGTAAACATTAGAAAATTTATAGAATAAAAAACTGTATTATGAATTCTCTAGAGTTATTCTCATAAAAAAAAAGTTAAAATAATCTTTTTAATGAAATTTGAAATCCATCAAAACGTACACACAAAAAACAACTATAAAAATCCACTTCATCTTGATTTATTTCTTTAAGTTCTTCTCTATCTCCTCCTTGTAATAATAACACCAAGACATTAAAGTGAAAAAAAGTTTCAAATTGAATTTCAACATAAAAATAAATTTCTTATACCATAATTTTGTGTTAATGTTTTCATTTATCGTGCAATTTTTTTTAATATGATTTCATGTCATATCTTAAAGGCAATTCATGACTTAAACATTGTGTTAGAAAAATAATTTAGTTTTTAATATTTTTAATTTACCATTTGATTATGTAGGAATTTTAGTTGGACGATCTGAAGACGTTCTGAAGACATGAGTGAGCTTTGGTTTCAGCCACCGAAAAGAAAATGTCAGTTTTCCATTTTCTTTTGAAAAAGAATGATTTTTAATTGAAATTAATTTTAATTTTAAATTATTTTTTCATAAAAATTTCACAATATATTTTTACTTTTATTTCACTTACATATATCGTTTTCTTTACGATATTATTCCTTTTTTTAAAACTAAAACCATATATTAAAATATGGTCATAAAATTTGCTTTTAAAACTTTAATCATTTTCGTTATCTTATTAATTATTTCGTACATGAAACTGAACTTTAAGACTTTAAAGTTCAACTCATAAAACTCACACTTTCAACACAGTGTGAATTATGAATCTAATAAAATTATCAACTAGTGGGGTTGGGTGTGACCATTAGGGCCACGCCAAGAACTTCCCGTAATATTAAAGTGGATATAAGGTATATTAAAATATCAAACATAAAAAAAAATAATACAATATAATTTAACTGCATTGTCCAAAAATATGTTTTATAGAACATAAATACAAATAAAAAAATTACAAACAAATATTAAAACAAATTTGAAAAACAGTCAACAAAAAGTGAATATTAGCTCAATTAGGGTTTTTAAAGCCTTAAATAGGCAAAATTAAGTTTTTTTTTTTTTTTTTTGTATATTATTTAGTTAAGTTAAGTTTAAAAAAAGCGTTAATCTACACCTCAGAACGCCAGTTGTTGTGGGAGCCAGGTCTAGACCTAGGTCTTAAAAGGTATTTATGTGTTGTTGTGACACATATTCTAAACCCTATTACACAACACATTTTATTAAAAAAAATTTAAATTAAGTTTAAAAAAAGCGTTAATCTACACCTCAGAACGCCAGTTGTTGTGGGAGCCAGGTCTAGACCTAGGTCTTAAAAGGTATTTATGTGTTGTTGTGACACATATTCTAAACCCTATTACACAACACATTTTATTAAAAAAAAAAAAAAAAATTTATTATACGACACATCAATTGTAATAATTTAAATAGAATTTAAATGTGTGTGTGTGTGTGCAATCATATTTAAACTTAATATTATACTAACACTCAGACTGGAAACTAAAATGGGTTGCCTAGAGCGATTCAGAAGGTATTGAAAGGTGAAGATATCATTAAATTGTCAATATTATGATCTCTAACAGTCCAACACAATAACCAAACCAATCGGTAAGATAAAAGGTCAGCATTTGTTTGATGAACACTAACCACTATATACACCTCGAAAGCAAATTTTTCTGTCTCATGTTAACCGAAATATTTAACCAAAGATTCGTCAAAAACAATTCATAGCTGTGGCTGTTGTTGTGATATATTTAAAAGAATAGGATAAAGCTATTTAACCGAAAGTGACAATTTGGAAGTTGCAAAATTACTATGAACATTACAAAAAACCTTATGCTCTAAGTTTCAACAAAATTGAATGTCAAGACTGAGTGTTATTGAAGTTTAAGAAAAACAGTTATTCAACGATCCACAGACATTTTCCCAGACTTGCTTGCCAAATTTTGAAAATAGCTCATATTTTCCATATTCAAATAAACCCGGATGCGTATGCAGCTCATTTTAATTCAAAAGTTTCATCAAGATCTCATGGATTTGGGTAACGAAAATAACATGTAGATTTTTCACATTTTCTTAAAAAACTCAAAAACTAAGATAACAATTTTTTATACAAATGTCATTATAAATGGCTGACATAATGACAAACAGCATGAAAGTATCATGACCTTGATAGCATTATTTAATATCATGATATTTGCAAGAAATGATATTCAGTTTTATGGAAGCCACTAAAAACAAATGATTTTTTTTCCTAGAAAAGGACTGTGCTCTAAGTTACGCCGAGATACATCGATTGCGACCATTTACATTAAAATCGACCCATCCGTTGTTGAGAAAGCGTTGGGCAAAAATTTGTCTACATACAGCGATACATACATACATACACACACACACATACAGACTGCCAGCTAAAAATAGTCTAAACAGCTTCAGGAGGTCATGAAACGTAAAGATATCATAAAAATTCCGATTTCGAAAATCGACCCAAAAACAATAACTCGGGGAGTTAATAAAAAAGTGTATAGATTTTTTTGTGTTGACATTTTTGTTGATTTCTTGATCTTTCTGTGTAAGTTTTTTTTATCTATTGCGCAGTAGTTTATTTACAATTTTTCGTTTTTATTATAAAGATCACTTGAAAAAAAAATAAAATTTACTATTTTTTTAGATGACCTAAATATACGCAGTGGCCTGTGTGCGCATTCCGAGCGCATTTTTTATTTAATTAAAAGACCTTATTAAAGACAACAAGACCTTATTGTTAGCCTCACGGTTAATTGGTTCGCGATGAAGGTCGGGAAGTGGACATATGAGGTCACACCAAAACTGCCATATTATTTATCCTCCTCCGTTCTTTATAAGAACCCTTGTCCTCTATCTCCCTTTCTTGGACTACTGCCAATCCACAAACCTACAAACAAGACTGCAAAAAAATTTGTGAAGGGCATTCGAAGTCCATCTTTGAACTCCCGTACCGCGCAAACCGGACTACACATTGTTGTGCTGTTAGGATGATGATTCTGGAAACATTTCACTTACACTAGGATTATTCCGAATAACACAAACTAATTCCGAATAACACTAAAATCCCATATAATGTAAAACATTTCCATAATATGGAGTCTAATGACAGTGGAAAAATTCAACTTAAGTAAAATAAATAAGTGATGAAGAAGTTTCAACTTTGAAATTGTCATCGCCTCAACGGCGTAATCGATAGCTGGTCTGCCCACGGATTCGAGCCGGGCACTGACGAGGGTAGGTTCGAATCCCATCCGAAACACGAAAAATGTGAATTGGAGTTTTTTTCTGAAAAACTTCAAACCATACCTTTGAATTGAAAAAATTCCAATTAATTCTTTACTTACTTGAGTTTAATTGATCTCAAAAATCTAAAACAAACTAATATTTTGTTATTTATATCAAACAATAGAACTGATAATTTCAGTTATTTATTTATTCTTAATTGAAGTCTTATCGAATACTGAATTTAATATATTTTATATGGTTTTTTCATTAGATTGATTATGTAAATAAGTGCCGTTGTAAACTCGTAATTAATTGTATGTGTGTAAGTGTTTTACATAAATAAAGTGTTTAAAGTATTGTATACATAAATCAATAAATCTAACCCGTTAACAATAATTCATTTTAATTAATGGTGAAAATATTTTCTATTGTTGTTGTTATTTTCTTCATCCTCCCAAGGTTCTGAACACACATCCTCGTTCGAATTCGCATTCGCGAATTTTAATACACAATGCCTCATTACAAAATGGCGAACAACGTGTAGATCGGTTTAGAAATTTCAATTTTTTTTCCTTTTATATCGTCTATTACTGATTTGTTGAGTTTTGTCAACATCCGAGATTTAGTTTTGCAGGTCAATTTTTGTTATAATCTTCGATTCCGTGAAGTGGGGTTTGAGTAAAGGGATAAGCTTGTTTTCAATTGGTACCTAAGGGTCTCTCCATAATCCTCATAATATTATTTGCCTTGTTGCCTTATTCTTGAATAGGAATTCATATCCTCTTCCGCTCTTTTGGACTACAAACAATCCATAAATCTACAAACAATTATATTTATTATTATTTATACTGCATTCACAGCGACATAGCAAATTAGTAGATGTAATTTAAATCTGTGCTGTAAACACTTTTTATTTTAAAATCTTGCAAGTAATTTGATATCTAGGCTTACTACAATTACAAACGATTCAAATACTTACGATTCAAATTACAATCTACGTTTTAAACTCATATTAAACATGCCAAGATGCAAATTATAATTTACTATCTTCTAATTTGCTATGTCGCTGTGAATGCGGTATAATTATATAAATTTTGATAGATGTAATCTGAAATTTATTAATCTATGTTTATAACTTTTTCGGGCGAGGCGACTACGTGGTCATAGCCTGACATATAGACATCCTCATATTCAAGAACTTTTAGACCTTTTTGAAAAAATCCAATAGCTTTGAATGGTCTGCTTTGCAGAAATCTTCGATCTTTAGTTTGATCCTAGCATGTCTTTTGAGAGAGTCAAACATTGTCCCACAATGTGAGTTACTGTTGCATCTTCTTCAAAACAAAAACGGTATGTTGAATCATTTTCTTCTCGAAACCGTACCATATGTTTATTCATATGATGGTGACCTATAGTAGTCTCACCATTAGCCTGTAGTTTTACCGGGTTTTATTTAACAGAAATTCGGGGGTTTATCGGATCTCAACTCTATAAAGTGAACATCTTGGAGACATTGCAGCCTTCTATGTACCTCTATTGGGATCGAAAGAGAACCTGTTCGACTAGTGATCTTATTCCACCTTTCGATATACCACATTATGCTTCAGGGCCACTGTGCCCTAATGTCCATATCAGTGATATGCTGTTCTGGAGCCCGAGATAATTCAGAGATCTAGAACAGTCTTGCACCATTTTTGACTTAATAGTGCAGTTTCCCAGAACTTTTAGAGCAGTCTGACTATCAGTAAAAATATAAATGATCTTTACAGACCAATTAAGCTCCGTCGCTCGCCTCGAGGCTGCATTTATAGCGAATATCTCAACTTGAAAGACTGCGCAGTATTCGCCAAGTGGAATTTTAATGGAACTCTAATTTTTTTATCTAAAAGAGTTTAAATACGAAAAACAAATGTTTGTTTTTCTTATTTAGTATCCAGCCGGTACGCTTGTCTTGTGCAACTTCAACAACTCTGAATCCTATCACTTGATCTTACAGAAACTTACTACATAAGCCTTTAGTGGGTACCATAGTTCTAAATAATTTTTAGCAATTTAATCAAAATTTAATCGAGATCCAAAATAGTATATTATGCTACGATCATGTAATGACGGTTATTAATACACGAGCATTAACCGGGATTCGTATGGTATATGCGAGTGTATTAGTAACCATTACATGAAAGTGGCATACGCTATTTTTTCTTCACCCAGTAAAAAACGAAGTACGAAAGTTTCAATTTTCAAATTTCAAAGCTCAATTTTTTTTCTCCATACGATCATTTCATCAAACATCAAATGCATAGCATATTTGATTGAAAAACTATGGGTTTCTTTCTATTGATTAAAAATCTGTATCGTAATAAAATCTGTATCGAAATGAATATCATTATAAAACGGATTTTGGTCATATAAGTGTATTTTTGTAGTACGGGTGTAAAACAAAATATTTATTAAAAAAACAAATAAATTAATTTAGGTTCAGTACTTGTTTCGGCGCCATTTGTAGGACTCCGGACTTTTATTAACGATAGTAATGAAAACGCAAAATATACACCTATGAAACCGGGTGGAAATCTCTTATCTAGTCTTCAGAAAAAAAAATGTTTTTCATTACCACAGTCAAAGAAATATAGTAAATCCAATTATGATTAATAATAAAATAGAATATCTTATCATATCCAAATTAAATATCAGGAAATGATTAAAAAAAATATGTGAGTAATAATACAACGTACACTATTTAGTTAATAAATGTAGTCCAACAGAAATGCTAATTTTTATGATTCCACTTGTGCCGCCATAAGCTACTGATGGAGCAAATCATCATATAAGATGCTTGTTAATGTACGATGCTGACCTCAGCGTTCTTTGTTTTCTTTCGAAAAAAATTTACTTCAAAGCGAACAGTTATAGTTAACTAACGCTTGATGTTCTTTTCACTTGGAGGATGAAAATGACTTAATTACCACTCAAACTTATTCATTCATCAATTTTTTTCTTTATATATTTTTAATAATAAGCAAACACGTTTAATTTGCAATTTGAATTTTTAGTTGTTTAATTCATAATTTTATTTTTCTATTCACTCTTATACAGAAAAGGAAATCAAAAATGGCGTAGTTGAACTATAAATTTATTCCTCAAGTCACTAAATGACGTAATCTATATTTATAAATATCTAACAATATAATATATTAAATCTATATCACAAGGAGTTATTTGTAATATTCAAAATATTTATAGTAACAAATCTATTTTTGATTATAAAATAAAAATATATTTTGAATGAATTGATCTAAAAAAATATAATGTTTATCAATTGATATTCAAAAATTTAATCTGCCGATCCAAAAATTAGATTCTATTTTATAACGATGGTTTCATATCTCTCTATGTGACGTAAAAGCAATTTATCCATCTACTTCACGATAAATTATTTTTATTATTATTATTATTATTTTTTCCTCCAAAAATTATGCTGAATAATAAGTAGAAATTAGTAAAACAAGGTTTTACAAATCATATTACTTTTAACATACATACCAACGCGAAAGTCAAGCAAAACCACAATTAATCAATTTTTGAACAACCGTGTGATCCAGTTTCCGTATCATTGAAATAAGAAGAACAAATATAATAATGAATATCCATATTTTCTTTCTCATACAAAAATGTGCTTAAGAAAGTATTTAAACATTTTGTTGATTGACTTGTTGAATTCACACTATTCTGTGTGTTGATTTTTTCACCATTTATTGCTTGAACGACTTTGTCTTACGGGAGTTTATCTAAGGTGAATTTTAATTTCTATAAACATTGAAAAAACTTTGATTTCCGGTTCTTTCTTTCTCTCAATTATTGTTTATCAATTAATAAAATAAATGTTTTGTATTAGAACAAACTACAAATATGAACATTAACACATTGACACAACTAACTGATTTTAACTAATAAGTAACTATAAGAAATATATACGACAACTTACATGAAATATGTAATTGGAGGTAATAATGTTTAAAAATTGTCGTGTGATCTTAATTGCATAATTTCTATTTGACAATAAGTTAATTTTTTGTTATGTACGAAACAATTTAAAACACTAAAATAAATTAATTTGAAAACTATTAACACGAACTATTAACATTATTGAAACAATGCACATAAAACACCAAGTTTGCCTAATTTAATAGTAATGTAACTAAAATAAATTAATTTAAAAAACTTAATTAAAAGTATCTAAAAAGTTAAGTTAAAATTTACAATGTAATTAGACTAGAATTTATCACATGCTGTCGATGTTTAAAGGAAACTGTTAAAATAAAATTACTTTTAATATTTACTACTTAGAACAACTTATTTTGTATGTGCGGGTTCATGATTGGATGTTGGTAAACAGGCTTAGGAAAAATTGGAGACTTAGTGTAGAATGGAGGTGGTTTAATGTTCATGCAGCTGGCAGTGTAATAGGTTTTATGAGATCAATGTATATTTGCCGTACCCATTGTCTCAGACTTTTTATTTATCGAGTTAGCAAATGACAGGATAAATAACGATTCCTTAGTGATTCGTTTTGAATGGGATTTTTCTTTGCATAGGACTTCAGGATAGGACTTCAGGACCTATGTGATACGCTAATTCCGTCGTATAATCTCTTTTGGGGGTGTCAGGGGGTTTTGGTGTTAGATGGTATGGGTTAGGGGGAGGCTTGAGTAAACTAAAGATGGGGCTATTAGTAGGAACGAGAAGAGAAGTTTGCTGTTCGATGACTGTGAATAATCTATTTATACCGATTGGTGTTGTTGTTCGGGAATTCATCATTCTTTTGGAAACCATAGAGTGTTAACTGTTGGTACATCCTTTTTTCGAGATATTGGGATGATTCACCAATATCAAGTTTTATTGCGAAACTTAAAACAAGTAAATAAAAAATTTTTAAATAATATTAAAATGTTTCGCCAAGTTTCGCCAAGCGTCTTCAATTATTTATGTTACAAACAGTTATATGGAAAAATACATTGTACTGTTAGATTAAATGTCATTTTTTTACCAAAGTTGTAATTACTGAGAAAAGCATTATCTCCAAATGAAGAAATTTTCTGCTAAATTTTCTGGACTAATAGGAGTAGATGGGGTTGGAACCTATCAGTTCGTCTCCGTTGTATTTATAAATAAATTAGAGGGCTTTTCAAGAAATTTTCTTGGATAATAGAACATCTTACCTTGCTTATTGGTAGATAGCATGTCGTTTTTTAAAAAAGTTGAGTCTGTTGAACGCTAATAAAGAGATTTTTAAAAGTTTGCTGAGTGTAGCCTCGTGTCACTTCGACGTCAAAAAATTAAATCAGGAAGTATTCAACTTTTCCATCGTTATAACAGTGAAAATGCTTAGTAAATAAATCCCAATATAAAAAATAAACCAAATTATCGGGCAGGTGGATATTGACTATGTCATTATTCTGATAAGAAATGAATTATGATAAATTATGTCACAAATCGTGTAGAACAAACAGCCAAACTGTCGAGAAAATGTTCATTGTTATAGTATCGATGGCAACAGAATCCATTTGAAATATTTTTAAAAAATTGTTAAGTTATCTCTTACGTTTCTTCCATCACAACTAATGATTTGTAAGTGAAACAAATCAATTTGTTTTCTGATTATAAATAAATTAAACTTTCCATTAATTTAACTTCTGTATATTATAATAATTCAGAACATAATGCATAATGTTATTGCGCTTTTTCCACTTACTTGTAAGACATTTATTGATTTTTTTTTACGATTATTACTTTTTATTTTTATTATTTTAAAATCATATAATTTTATTTTAACGGTTTTTATAAAACCCAATCAACCTAAATTGGTAGAATATGTATTTATAAATATCATAAGATTTCGCTGACGTTCAGTAAAGGTGACATTTTAAGTGGTTGATTATGTTAAATAAAAAGAAAATCATTAATTAAATAGTGTGAATCTCAACAATTTTATGATGTCTATAAAATTTTGGAACGATATGGAATCAGTTTATAATGATTATTTGTGAAATCGTTAATTGCCAAACATGTGTTAGATCAGCAATAATATCTATATATCTTTAACATTTTTTTTAAACGAGGATCTAAATTTACAGCTGCACATTAAAATTTACAACCGCACCTAGGCAGCCTCTACCCCGCTCTACTTTATCCAATTTTATGTAACATCTTTTCAGATTACCGCATTTAAACAACAAATTTTTGAAAAAAAATATTGATTAGCCTAGTGTTTTTTTGTCTTCGTCGCACATGACGCCAACCGTACACAAAACTTTGATTGCTTGTTTAGACTCCTTCAGTCACTAAATCTCGAGAAATCTTAAAAAGCAAAGGAGACACTACTCTTAGAATGTAGAAAGTACCAAAACGGCGATGTCAAATTACTTGTTTTGAACTAACTTGAGGCAATGAGGACCGTCTTAACTGATGATGAAAGAATGAAAGATGAAAGCTAGTAACAGATTAAGTTAAATGGACATGGAAATTTCGTCAAACAAGTTTTGACATGTAATGGAGAAGCTTGCAATCTAGTTAGTGCTGCAACAGTGACATCTTCGCAAAGCTGAAACTGAAACGTAGGTAGAATCCTACATCAGTTTACTGCAGGATCTTGTTAAAGTGGTGAATTTTTGTAGAAACAGGAGCCTGTCCTTGATCCTGGAATGCGATGCATTTGCGTATCGTGGCATTTGGGGTGGTTCAGATAACAACAATCAAGATATAGGCGACGAGTTATCGTAATTGTTCGAGGCAATATAAATACAGTTTCTAAAGTGGGAAAAAAGTCATTGGAAAAAATTTTGTTAGTCAATTGAAAAATATTCTGTGGCAGCAAGGCTTCATAGAACACTTTCAAAGAAACTTAAACATGAACTAGGTTTGCGTATAATGCCAACTTAAAGGCATACATAATCTGAAGAAGAAACAACGCAATATCTGCTTTAATCACATTTTCTGGGTAGCAGTTCCTCTGCTATAATCATTGAAGAACCAACTGTATAAGGCTACGTCCCAGTGGTGTGTCGGAAAGCATAGAGTTGTATTCATACCCAAACCAAGTAAAACCAACTACATTTGAACCTAAATCATTCTAGCCAATAAGTATTATCTCTTTAAATCTAACCACTCTGATAAGACTGGTTGTACCCGTGACCATTGTATAAGGGACACTGCCTTTCTGCAGTTTCACTTAGTAGCAATGAGATGCATTTGGAAATACCATTTTCAAATCAATTAAAACTGCGAAATTGCAATATAGAATTAGAAGCACGATCTCCAATCTTATTGTATCAATGTATGCGCACCATTATTAAGCTTTTGTTAAAATTAGCAATACATCTATCTTAGCTTCAGTCAAACGAGGCTGTTTTCACCTGTGAACTGTGGTAGTTTATAATCTCTTTAAAAGAATGAAGTAATCTTATTCTCATGGCTACACTGGTTATATTGTCATTTGGCAAATGCTTTTGGGAAAATTTTTCGTACTTTGGGGATCGGATGCAAAATTTACTATTTACCTAGTTGGTCTTATTTACCACTAAGATTCTTCCTACAACACCAAGTCTGTTTCTCTTCACCAGGTATATTACTCAGATGAAGTTAAGTTTTTAGACTTCATTCTCGACAAAATTCTAAATTGGAACATTGATTTAGCAAACAAAATTGAAAAATTATATTACTTTGAGAAACTAACTGGAATAATCATTCCTTCCAGAGAGGATTGGGACCTCTAGCGAGATCTATGCATTTTCTATACAAATAGCTCACTGTTGTTGTGGAATATATTTCATAAAAGTTTTCTATGTGTTGTTGTGAATTCCTTTTACATAACACTTTTATATTAAATAAATCTCAGGTCTCTTTAGAAACAATAGTATTTTTTTACAAAGTCAAAAACAACCTTTTTTGAAAAGGAATAGTTGTTCATCAATTGAAGCTGTAGCAAAAAATGGCAATGATTGCTATGTTTAATCCTTGATTTTCGTATAAGAGAAAACTCTTAAAAACAAAAACTAAATATTCCTACTCGGCGAAAGAAAACTTCTTGGTAGATTAAACCATTTTGTCACTAGTACTATCACCGCTAGCGCACCCTTATGCTAACGTAAGTGACCTGTTTTAAATCGTAAACTCTACATATAAGCTCCATATAAAAACTATAACAAAAAAAAACACACAAAACATTGCAACTTAACAGATCGATGCTACAATTTATATCCAGTCATCGATATAGTGGATTATAAATCATTTCTACTAGTCAATAGCTATTTCTTTAAAAAAATTATTATTGATTACTTTTTATAAATCCGATTATAAAAATAATCCAAAACCATATTCACAATATCCAAATTATAAAGTTTTCAGGTGTTTATCTGATACGAAATTTGCATTCATACAAGGAGAATCTTGGATGTAAATAGCCTTTAAATATTTTAATGCTGTTCTGTTGTTTGTTACTTGTTAGATATTGATTTTCATAATGGAATCCAAGGTAATAATGAAATATTACCCCAAAATATTAAAACCTATAAGACCTAGGTCTGAGAACAACTTGCTTTCTGAGATGTTGATGGGGGAAATCTTTTTTACCCATTGAGGCTTCATTCACCACTTTTTTCTTTTACATACTTTGTACTCAATTTTGTTTTTAAATTAACCATATCGAATGATGGTAAATGTGCATGGTAAACACTCCCGACAGCAATTATTCACGTTCCAGACCGTAATATGAAACTAACAAAATGCAAAGCCCTCTTCGACACTAGCTCTCAAGCATCATTTATCACATAAAAGTGCTTACAATAACTGAATTTGAAACATCAAAGTGGAAGGCTATCAGTAAGTGATCTAAGTATAAGAGAAATAACGACAAGAGGACTTTTGAACATAAATGTTTTATCAACTTATTCGTATGAGAAGTTATTCCTCAACTTTCTAAAAGTTGAACAATTCAATTCGACATTACCATCAACAATAATTGATCGATCACCTATACCAGATTTCACCGCGCCCAATTTTGCAGATCCACCATTCGATAATCTAGAGGAAGTAGATTTGTTAATTGGTGCTGATCAATTTTTCATCATTCTACGATTTGGTTCAACAGTCCTATGAGTGTGGGCTTATCATAAAAAACACACTATTTGGTTGGGTTTTATCTGGTATTAGACGATATTAGACGAGATTCCAGAACAACGAACACCAAAACTTCAAGTCAATACCAATCATGCCAAAATCGCTGAAGAAAATGTCATCCGAAGATTATTTGCGCAAGTATCTTCACTTACTAAAATATAAGGATAATTGTCCGTTGCAAGCAATATCTTCAGTGAAATTTTTGATGGGCACAATATGGGATGTATTTCGAGAAATTATAACATCTTCAACTAAATTTGTCAGAGTTAAAAAAATTATACGTTGTATGGCTAAACTCCACCCCTTGGTCTCATGTTCCCCTAAAATCTAGTACTATAAAACGATTCATAAAAAATCGCATAAAAATCGCTTCAGAACCGATGACTGTAGTGGAGATTAAGGGCTTTAAAAAATTAAAACCAAATTTTTGAACCAGCAGTTAATATATACAAAGCTGTTGGAAATATTACAAAAACCTTATATATCTAGTTTGAACCAAATTTATTGCCAGGATTGGAACTAATTGATGCTGCGTATTAGGAATTATAATATGTGTTATAGCAACACATATAAACCAATTTTCCACATCATGCGTTCTGAAATGTTGATGAATGCAATTTTTTTTTTCAAGAATGGATACTAAACCATAAATCTTATTACATAAAAAATATGACATAGGCTAAAATCGAGCAAGAAATAACGAACCATCATCAAGGAGCATTCCATAACAAAGATTGTGGATGTCTGAATAAAGTTCATCCGCCAGCACCCATAAGATATCATTGCTATTGTCAGTGATATGTGATATCTCACGTAAACTCATGCGTCAATAGAAGGGACTGGAGTACACGGATTTGTCGTACCCGTAGATCGAAATTTGAACAAAAAAATTTAATCAACAAAATATGGGCCCGCATGCGGAAAGAAATTTGCAACAATCAAAATTTAAGTTGTAGCGTGCTAAACGAAGTAAATTTTGAAACGCGTTTCGCGAAGACCCATTCTGTGATCATTGTATAAATTTATTATTTTATAATATAGTAGAAAAAAACATATCAACTCAATCTATTATTTTTGAATAACATATTTCTTTTGGTAAATAACCATAATCTGACATCCAATCAATAAAAATATATTGTTAGTAGTAAAATAAAACAAAATGAATTATGCAAAACAAAAATTTTTATTTCTTAAAAAAAAAAATCAAAACTTTCAAATTAAAAATTTTTTAGAAATAGATAATTATTGCAATATTTCACCTGTTGATTGAATTCGTTTCTATTCAATTGCTAACAGCTAAATAAATTCATTTATTTTATTGTATGTAGTATGTAGTATGTATATCTATACATATTTGTAATTAATTAACTTCACCTAACACCCGGATATTAAATAAGTAAATAAAACGACAATTATCTACTATAATATATTATTAGTTTGTTTTTGTTGTTGGAGTTGGTGTCAAGCATTGCAATTTCTTGTCGATGCGATAAAAATCGAATGCAAGAATTTTTGCTTAATTTACGTTTACCCACACAATTTTTATTTTAGATGAATTTGTAAGAATAAATTACAATTTGTTGAATTTAAAGATTCTAAGCATATATGTTGTAATTGGAATTAAAAGATGATATTAAATGTTCGTTGTGAGGAGTTTTGCACATGTACGGATAGAATACTGATTATATTGTAAACAATTAAATTGATGATAAATTGAATATATTCGAAAAAGTTAGAGAAAATGCAATGAAAACGACAGTAATTTTTGCAAAATTCATTTCTCAGGATTATTCTCAACGAGGAAGTTATAGCGGTACTCGAACTCCAGTTAAAGACTTAGTTAAGAAATTGTGTTTTACTTATAACTTAAAATGATTAAAACTCGTCCTTTGCAGATTTGCGATATTAGCGATATTTTATATATTATGTTGTTTACATGGCCTTTCTATTGTAGTAAAATTATAAAGCTCGGGATAGCAGGTAGAATAAATATGTTTCATAATTTGAATAATCTTTAACTGTTTCTAATTCTGTCACCAGCTTGTTTCACAAGTATGTGGCTACAAATTGTAATCCCTCCTGCATTAAGTTTGTGTAAAACATAACTTTTTCTATTTCAATTACTTCACCCCCTTTCTTTATTACGTTATACCCTCTTATTATCACGTTATGCTTACTGTTAAGTTTTGCACTCTTGTAGAAAGTATAAAGAATGTTGTGTGTACCACAGTTGTAAAGTAATTTCAGCCCTAGCGAGCTGAAATGTATAACTTTACACCCTTGGTACATAAATAACTATTATTAGCTATCTTCTATTGATTTTATTTTCTTCAAATAAATATTTTCATTTTAATTCAAACTAAAAGTTTAAAAAATTTATAATTAATAACCCTTTTTTTTTAATTTCAGGTAAGTTGAAAAGTCTTCACGTCGACTGATTTTTAATTCAAAAATGAATCATTAATGTAAGAATTATTTAAAATGTTTATACAATATAAGATTATACCCCAAAGGAGAGAAGTGCATGTTTGTCTCCCGAGGTGTGTTTGGATATCTCTGAGAGAGATGAAATGCTCTCTCCTAAGGTGTATATACTATTTTTTGCACGACCACAATATAAGTATAATATTAAAAACGAAAATCTAATCATTTGAGAAAACGAATATTAGCAATTTTAAGTTTCATCATATAAATAATAATAAAAAATAAACGCCTTATTCTTATTAAATTGAGTTTTATTTCACTAAATACGTATTTTGAAAGCTATGCTTTTATCGACAGTATAGTATCTAAAAACTGAGTTTTTAGATACTACTGTCGATGAAAGCATAGCTTTCGAAATACGTATTTAGTGAAATAAAACTTAATTTAACAAGAATAAGGCGTTTATTTTTTACTAGGAGGGCCCGGCGTGCTTCGCTACGCTTATAAATAAAGTTTTTGCATAGACATTTTGTTGACGTAGAAGCAATGATTTCAAAAAGTGGTAATGAGAAATGCTAGCATATAATTTTTAATTTTTCTTTTTAAATATATAAATTTTTTTTTTTTTTTTATTAATTAGTAAGACATGTTTAGCACACTAAATATGAAATATTCATTATTTAGATTCTTTGAATATCCGAAGATACCATGTCAACTATAAAGGAAAGAGATGAGGAAAATGGAAGGAATGGGGATATAGGGATAACTATACTAATTGTTTTAAATTATTATGGACATTTTCTTTAAATGCCTGAGGGGAAAATTCATCGGGAAATACAAAGGGAGGCATTGAGTTCCACAATTTGACCACTCTATTAAAATAGTCGTTCTGAAAGGACACAGTTCTACAACGAGGTATTTGTACAACAAATGGATGGGATAACTCGGCAGCTCTTGTTTGTCGATTATACTGCGCACACGATGGAAGGATATTTTGAATTTTATTAGAGGAGAATTCGCTAAAGTTATATTTATAGTAGATTGACAATTCAGCCACATTTCTTCTGTGCTGGAGTGAATCAAGCTGGTCCGTTAGTTCGGTATTACCAATCAACCGTATTGCTTTCCTCTGTACAGAGTCTAGGCATTTTATTGTTGACTGACAAGCACCTCCCCAAACATGACCGCAGTACTCCATACATGGACGAATAAAGGACTTGAAGATTAGCAAAATTTGCTCGGGATTGAAATACTTTTTACATCGACTCAAGAATCCTAATTTTTGCATTGCAGATTTAGCGAGGTTGAACACATGTTTATTCCATTTCAGGTTATTTTGAATATCCACTCCAAGAAGTCTAACTGATTCAACCTCACGCAATTTCTCGTGATTTATTTTAATAGGGAAATTTTTATGTCGCTCTATTCGTGAAAGACGGCATAGTTTGGTTTTGGTTGGATTTTTTTTTTTTTTTTAATAAAATGTGTTGTGTAGTAGGAATTACAATATGTGTCACAATAACACATAAAAACCTTTTAAGACCAAGGTCCCACAACAACATACGTTCAAAGGTGTTGATGGACGTAAATCTTTCTTTTTTTGTTTTTTTATATTTTTTGTTAAAGAATGGATAACTAAACAAAAACTCCTATCACTGATAAAATATGACATAGGCCAATATTTTATGATAGAATAGAGAAAATAAAAGTAAATTAAAAAGTAAATAGCAAATTTTTAAAAAAATTTTTGAAACAAAACAAAAATGTAGTTGCCAATAATCCAGCCGGTGGCATATTCCTTGATCCTGTGACGCACCGTCTTTCTTAAAGATTAAAGCCCACACATAGTTATATGAAGGCTCGTTTCCCCAAGGAAGCAATAGCGTCTCATCATCAAGGATTATTTCACAGCTAAGATTGAATACAGTTCATCCGCCACCACCCCTAAGATGTCACCTTGGCTAGTGATATCTCACTGCTATTGCCAGTGGTATGTGATATCTCACGTTAACTCGTATGTCAATAGCAGGGACTGGAGTACGCGGGGTTGTCACACCCGTTGATCAGAAATAAAAAAAAATAAATAAAATAAAAATAAAAAAACAATAAAAACTGATCCCTCCATGCGGAATATAATGGATTAAATGAAACAAGATTACGATATCCCCATTCCATTATACGCTCCAGATCTTTGTTGATAGAATCAATTAGCAGCTCTCTATCAGTGGTAACTGTAGTATGACATCGAAATTTAGGAGATGCATGTGATGCATGCAATGTGCTGTCATCAGCAAAACTATGGATTGGGTGCACTGTGGAAATAAGTAAGTCATTAATGTAAAGAAGAAACAAGGTTGGTGAGAGTGCAGAACCTTGGGGAACCCCAGCATTGGTTGTGAAAATATTGGATGTGATACCATCTAAATTAAATGAATGAAAAATAATCAGAACTCTAGCTGATCAGTTCGGATATATGAAAAATTAGCGATCAAATAAGTTTTCAAGTAAGCTTATTTGATCTCTAACTTATTTGATCGCTAATTTTTCATATATCCGAACTGATCAGCTAGAGTTCTGATTATTTTTCATTCATATATTTAAAAAGAAAAATTAAAAATTATATGCTAGCATTTCTCATTACCACTTTTTGAAATCATTGCTTCTACATCAACAAAATGTCTACGCAAAAACCTTATTTATAAGCGTAGCGAAGCACGCCGGGCCCTCCTAGTATATATTAAAAATTCTAACAATCAAATTTACGATCTCAAACTATCATACCAAACACACACATTACAAAATTGTCGCTGAAAAAAAAACACAACAATCAATAATTAATATTTTATTCTTTTTCATTCACAAACAATATATATTAAAAATTCTAACAATCAAATCTATGATCTCAAACTATCATACCAAACACACACATTACAAAATTGTCGCTGAAAAAAAAATACAACAATCAATAATCAATTTTTTATCCTCTTTCATTCACAAACAATATATATTAAAAATTCTAACAATCAAATTTACGATCTCAAACTATCATACCAAACACACACATTACAAAACTCTTTCATTCACAAACTATATATATTATCTCAAACTATCATACCAAACACACACATTACAAAATTGTCGCTGAAAAAAAAAATACAACAATCAATAATCAATATTTTATTCTCTTTCATTCACAAACAATATATATTAAAAATTCTAACAATCAAATTTACGATCTCAAACTATCATACCAAACACACACATTACAAAATTGTCGCTGAAAAAAAAATACAACAATCAATAATCAATTTTTTATCCTCTTTCATTCACAAACAATATATATTAAAAATTCTAACAATCAAATTTACGATCTCAAACTATCATACCAAACACACACATTACAAAATTGTCGCTGAAAAAAAATACAACAATCAATAATCAATTTTTTATCCTCTTTCTTTCACAAACAATATATATTAAAAATTCTAACAATCAAATTTACGATCTCAAACTATCATACCAAACACACACATTACAAAATTGTCGCTGAACAAAAAATACAACAATCAATAATCAATTTTTTATCCTCTTTCATTCACAAACAACATATATTAAAAATTCTAACAATCAAATTTACGATCTCAAACTATCATACAAAACACACACATTACAAAATTGTCGCTGAAAAAAAACACAACAATCAGTAATCAATTTTTTATCCTCTTTCATTCACAAACAATATATATTAAAAATTCTAACAATCAAATTTACGATCTCAAACTATCATACCAAACACACACATTACAAAATTGTCGCTGAAAAAAAATTCAACAATCAATAATCAATTTTTTATCCTCTTTCATTCACAAACAATATATATTATCTCAAACTATCATACCAAACACACACATTACAAAATTGTCGCTGAAAAAAAATACAACAATCAATAATCAATTTTTTATCCTCTTTCATTCACAAACAATATATATATTAAAAATTCTAACAATCAAATTTACGATCTCAAACTATCATACCAAACACACACATTACAAAATTGTCGCTGAAAAAAAACACAACAATCAATAATCAATTTTTTATCCTCTTTCATTCACAAACAATATATATTAAAAATTCTAACAATCAAATTTACGATCTCAAACTATCATACCAAACACACACATTACAAAATTGTCGCTGAAAAAAAAATACAACAATCAATAATCTATTTTTTATCCTCTTTCATTCACAAACAATATATATTATATCAAACTATCATACCAAACACACACATTACAAAATTGTCGCTGAAAAAAAAATACAACAATCAATAATCAATTTTTTATCCTCTTTCATTCACAAACAATATATATTAAAAATTCTAACAATCAAATTTACGATCTCAAACTATCATACCAAACACACACATTACAAAATTGTCGCTGAAAAAAAACACAACAATCAATAATCAATTTTTTATCCTCTTTCATTCACAAACAATATATATTAAAAATTCTAACAATCAAATTTACGATCTCAAACTATCATACCAAACACACACATTACAAAATTGTCGCTGAAGAAAAATTCAGAATTCCGAACACTGTTTGAACAGTTTGAACACTGCGGTGACCGTTGTACATGACCAATTGCATCGATAATAAGCTGTTGTTCTACAGCCGAACTGACGTTCAGCGAGGCTGCCTTCGGATGCTGCTAAACTCGGTTACAAATTCATCGATCCAGTTTAGCAGCTGTTAAGCATACACCTTACTCAGTGGTTTATACGACGATGGCTCCTATAGAGATTTATTACCTTTTAGAATCAGTATCAGTGGTTGACGTTTCCGATGTTCTGAGAATATTCCTTGTTTTAGACATGCAATGTGAATCCGTCCGCCTTTATATCGATGTTAGGGACACCATCCAGTTCAGACGATCTAGTTATAGTTATTCTGGATTTAGCTTAAGACCTCGTTATAGGTGACAGTAGAAATAGAAATGTTCTACTGTTACCCATAACGAGGTCTCAAGCGAAACTACTTCAGTAGTCGAGGTAACCAAAAATCTTTATATTGGAGAAAAAAACAGATTTTATCCCAATCTTAATTGCCGGGTATACAAGCGTAACAGCTTACATACTCTTAATTCTGGTGAGAACAATTCTATACGCATTTTCCGTCTGCAGAAAAATATTTTTTTTAAATAAAAATAACTGAAATCGGTAAACCGTTTTCGTCACACGTAACAACCGGCAGGCAGACGAACAAATTTTGTTTTCTTATTAATCACACTCCTTATGACCCAAGATATCGAGAATTTAAGTCAGATTCTTTCAGACCGAAGCAATTCTGTTTTATCAATTCTAGTTTTGTTTTAGTTTTACTTATACTTCTACTTTATATTCGTAAAGCCAAAAAATTTATTTGTGGGCGATTACCTAGAAATTTCATGGATTAATTTCATTTTATAGAAAATGTTCGGGTAAAAAAGTAAAATATAAGAACTGAATCTAAAAAATTATGGTGCAAATTATGAAACTTCCCTGATTAGAATGATAAACTTTTTTAAAGTTTAAAATTTTCTCATTGGTTCGAAACTAGATCGCTCTAAAATTGTATGGATTGCAAAAAGTTTCATAATTTGCACCATAATTTTTTAGATTCAGTTCTTATATTATTCTTGATGGGAGATTTTCCATCGGGGTGATGTTATATCACAAATAATTTACTGAATTAATTGTTGATCATGTGTCAATAGACACAAGTGAAGACTAGTCATCTTCTTCTCACAGATACAAGTTTGTTATTCAATACTAGAATGTCTAGAGTATAACAAAACAGTGATCACCAGAGAAATTAATTGACTAAACCTGAATTTATTAAATGTATGTTTATGTAATTTTTTTTTTTTTACACTTCGCTAGTGTTGTAACCTAATTTTTGGTTTATATACATTAGCGTTGACATTTTTTGGTAGAGTTTATCTAGTCGGCTAGCCCTGATGAGAATGATAAACTTTTTAAAGTTTAAAATTTTCTCATTGGTTCGAAACTAGATCGCTCTAAAATTGTATGGATTGCAAAAAGTTTCATATTGTGCACCATAATTTTTTAGATTCAGTTCTTATATTATTCTTGATGGGAGATTTTCCATCGGGGTGATGTTATATCACAAATAATTTACTGAATTAATTGTTGATCATGTGTCAATAGACACAAGTGAAGACTAGTCATCTTCTTCTCACAGATACAAGTTTGTTATTCAATACTAGAATGTCTAGAGTATAACAAAACAGTGATCACCAGAGAAATTAATTGACTAAACCTGAATTTATTAAATGTATGTTTATGTAATTTTTTTGTTTTTACACTTCGTTAGTGTTGTAACCTAATTTTTGGTTTATATACATTAGCGTTGACATTTTTTGGTAGAGTTTATCTAGTCGGCTAGCCCTGATGAGAATGATAAACTTTTTTAAAGTTTAAAATTTTCTCATTGGTTCGAAACTAGATCGCTCTAAAATTGTATGGATTGCAAAAAGTTTCATAATTTGCACCATAATTGCACCATAAAAAACCAAATTTTTTATTCAATTTAACTACTACGTACAGGGGCGTCAATTGGGTAGGGCTGGGGGGGGCATTGGCCCCCCCCAAGGATCTGATACTATCAATACATCGATTCAATAAAACCATCCAATCGTGATAGAATTATACACTATAAAAATTTTAATGCACTGTTATTTTGGAAATTCATCTAATTTTTAGAAGATTTACTTAACTAATACCGCATTTTCAGCGACATAGCAAATTAGTGGATAGTATATTAATTTTTGGGAAAAGGAGACGGTGTAGAAATCAAAGATTTTTATTTACATGGTGTTCATAGCGTGAAATATTAAATTTTAAAAAAATTGATTTTTAGTAAGGCTAGGTATCAAATTAGTTGCAAGCTTTCAAAATAAAAAGTGTTTACAGCACAGATTTAAATTACATCTTCTAATTTGGTATGCTGCTGTAAATGCGGTATAATATACCAATTTTATCGCATACTATTAATTGAAATATATCTGATAATATAATTATTACGTTACATATTATTTTGGCCCGACTAAAGTACAGTTCACCGCAATATTCAAACCGTTATCGTTCTTTGTATCAAGGACTAGAGCGCCACCGATACAAAAGGCGGTCGTATTGCTTCTAATCTTCTGATGAAATCAGTTTTATAAACAAAACACGATCGTTCTTTCAAAAACGCCGTGGATGCGTATTTTGACATAATTCTATCGTACTATAAGGTGCGCGGCATCACCGCTTTTAGAAGAACGATTGTGTTTTGTTTATAAAATATTCGTGTCTGAGCCAGAGGAAACAAAATACTTCATTAGTATAGGATTTCTCGAGAGTTTATAGTGCAGTATTTAACATTCAAATTTTAATTGTTATTGACCATTGGTAATTTATATAAACTTAAAAGTAAGTAAATGCAGGAGAACACAACCTAATTATTTATTATACCCCACTTATTTGGAGAACCCTGACTGTTTGGCCTTGTTTTTTATATATATCATATTGTACAAACTTTACAAGACTGTTTTAAAAACAATAAATTAAAAACAATTCTAAAATGTAAAATCCTATAACATATCAAAAGTTTTCTTGATAGTTGTGCTAATTTTTATAAAATGAATGAAAATAATTACGACAGTAATTTAAATTTATTGGGTTATTTCCAGTGATTTTATAATAGTGAATGTTTTATAATGGAAAAGCATTATTTTATAACGACACGAACAAATATTTAAGTTATGTAAATATTTTTAAAGTATGTTATGAAAACTTGGTGACAAATTCTTTTCGCTATTTGGACTATAATTTTTAATTCATATTATAGCAAAAATTATATGTTTGGTTGGTTATAATAAAATCCAAAACGTATCCTAAACGTCAATCTTTGTTCATTTTTTTAATACAGTCACAGGGAGGGAGAAACTATTATTTTTTTGTGGTAGGTTTTTTTTATAGATTTAAAAGAAGCTCGCAATAATTGTACAATTTTGAATCAAATGAAAAATTTACGCACGTTTATGGGTAGTAAACTGACGTACCACGCTGCGTGGAAATGTCACACATTTCATTGCGTTGTCCCACGGAGAAATCTGTCCCACGAAGCGTCCCACGAAACAAATATTTCCACCACATTTGCCCGCATTATCGAAATAATCAAAAAACCTTATATCTATCTACGTACAGTTTGCGCAATATCTTAGTCAAAGCAATGGCTTCACAGTTTTTTCTTGCAGTTTGTATAATGTTATGTATATGTTGATTTAACCATATTCAGAGAACAAACCGTGCAATATTTTTTTACTTAAATAGTGTTTTAACTATAATTTTCTTAGAAATACTAAACTCAGTTATTTCACTTAAATAATTTACATATCTTTAAATGTCTAACATATCTACCTCAACGAAAAGGTTTCTTTGTTTATAGAAACATCTCCCCGGTGTATATACGAGAGATCGAAAGTATATTATGAAAAATAAAATACAAAATATTTTACTTAAAAAGACGCAGTTTTGCGTATAAATTCATAAAAATTTAAATTTTTAAACCAGAGTTTACAATTTTCCTTTATTCGAGCACTCATTTCAATCCTTTGAAATAATATTCAAAAATTAAAATGTTCATAATTTGAATATCTTTCTTACTCGTAAGAGTATAATTTTTGTTTTTTCTATTTTACTCCTTTGGAGCAGATTACATTTTCCTGTTCTTTCATTCGATTTGCAAAAGAAGAAAATTAGTCACTCTACGTCATCCTTTATATTCTTTTTTCTAACAATACTATAATTTTCTTAGAAATACTAAACTCAGTTATTTCACTTAAATAATTTACATATCTTTAAATGTCTAACATATCTACCTCAACGAAAAGGTTTCTTTGTTTATAGAAACATCTCCCCGGTGTATATACGAGAGATCGAAAGTATATTATGAAAAATAAAATACAAAATATTTTACTTAAAAAGACGCAGTTTTGCGTATAAATTCATAAAAATTTAAATTTTTAAACCAGAGTTTACAATTTTCCTTTATTCGAGCACTCATTTCAATCCTTTGAAATAATATTCAAAAATTAAAATGTTCATAATTTGAATATCTTTCTTACTCGTAAGAGTATAATTTTTGTTTTTTCGATTTTACTCCTTTGGAGCAGATTACATTTTCCTGTTCTTTCATTCGATTTGCAAAAGAAGAAAATTAGTCACTCTACGTCATCCTTTATATTCTTTTTTCTAACAATACATGAATAATTGAACGAATCATTTGAAGCATTTTACGTTGGAAAGCATCAAATTTGACGCAAAAATAAAAGTTTTGAGTATTTGAAAGAAAATATTTATTTCAATTTAGTAGCAAGAATGATATTTTATTATTTTCACTCCTGTATGTGGGAGTGTTATATTTTTTTTAAGCTACGCTCTGAAAGGAAAAAGTAAAAGAGTGATATAAGTAGCGTTTCAAACTCTGTTTAAAACACACTTTAACTCAAGAAGGTAGCTCAAAAGTAAAATTATTATTTTCTAATATATAATTTTTTTTCTCAATAAAGAACAAACAAAGGAAGAGCATAAAAACTTGATAAATGGTAAAGATTTGCAAAAGATAGAACGAGAGGTATACTGTATACCTCTTATACTTACAGAATACACAAAAGATATTAATTATTTAGTAAAATTAAAATAAATTGTTTCAATTGTTTTGCAGTCTTTACTTGTGTAACAAAAGTTTTAAGCTACTATAAAAGGTAAATTTATACTAATTTTTAAAATTATATTTAAAAAGTTCTCCTGCAAATCAAGACGGATAGAAAACGTTTACGTAAATTCTTATACGACATTGAATTGGACTATCCTTTTATAAAAAAGTCAAAATATAACGACGCAAAAGTTTAGTGTATTACCAGTCGGAGTGAATTTGCAAATTAACAGTCAAATTAAAAGACATATAGACACAGATAAACATAAAAAAGCGTTGCTATAAGCCGCCAGCTCCAGTAGCTTGAACAGGTTTTGTTGTTATTTTGTTTTCTTGTTGTTATTTAACATTGACAAAAAGTTAGTTGCTAATTGCGCTGATAACACGAACACCAATTTTAGTGGTGTCACGTCAAGGGGTGAAAATTTAAAAACAAGCTAAACTCGAATTTGAACCAGAGTGTATTGGGTATTGGATTCGCAGCCCATATTCTAAATAATGCAATAAGAAATGCTGCTGATTTAAATGGCAGGGTTAAAAAAATTTGGATATTTTACTGTCTTTACTGGAGACGTTGAAGGAGTTCTATGGCAAAAGTAATGTCGAACATAACCAACCTATTGGATACAGTGAAACTCGCTGGCTGGCGGTAATGCCAGCACTAGAAAGAAATTTGAAAATGTACGAACCACTGCAAGCACATTTCCTAACGGTTGAAAAATGTCCAATTAAAATAAAAGAATTTTTTGAAGAATAAAATAGTAAAGGAAAGCATTAAACAGTAAATTTATGCACAATCTAGTTAGCACGTTTTCACCGTCCCACTTTCTCGCAATAGAAATTCTATTTAGCTAGTATTTGGAAGAACGTTTGCATTTTATCCCGCATTTTAACGATTTGGCTCTGGTCAGTTTAGGGTAGACATAACTCTTTCTCTCTGAGACAAATAAAGAAAAACAAACAAAAAAACGATTCGACATAAGAGGAGTCGTAGGGATTGCAGTCCCGTGGTGTTTTATGGATCCTGGGACTATGTAACTCATAAATTTTAAATCCCGGGATGCCCAGGATCTAAAAAATCGTTTAGAAAAACCATCCTTTTTTTTCTATGCTGCACGATCTGCTGTCGTTTACAAATTTACTCTTTGTACAGTTACAAAGCAAAGATATAATAATTTCTAGCACAAGCGCTTTAATTAAAACTACTTTCTTGATGATTAAACAATGCAGAGATGATACTAAATTCGCATGGAGGGATCAGTTTTTATTAATTTGTTAATTTTTGTCTATTTTTTTGATCCACGGGTGTGACAACCCCGAGTACTCCAGTCCCTGCTATTGGCATATGATTTAACGTGAGATATCACATACCACTGGCAATAGCAGTGAGATATCACTAGCCAAGGTGATATCTTAGGGGTGCTGGCGGATGAACTGTATTCAGTCAACGGTAGCACTCTCAATCTTAGCTAATGAATATTCCTTGATGCTGGAACGCTGTAGCTTGCTCGATGAAACGAGCCTTCATATAACTACATATCTGAGCTTTAATCATTGAAAAATATACTGCGTCCCATAATCAGGGATTATGCCATTGGCTGGACTATTGGCAAACCATTTTTAGTTTTGTTCCTGCAAATTTGTAAAACAAATTTGCTTTTTATCTCTTATTTTATTTTTATTTTCCCTATCATATTACGAAATATTGGCCTATGTCATATTTTATATATGATAGAATTTATGGTTTAGTTATCCATTACTTAACAAAGAAATATTAAAAAAAAACAAAAAAAAAACAGATTTGCGTCCATTAACATCCTTAGAACGCATGTTGTTGTGGGACCTTGGTCTTAAAAGGTTTTTATGTGTTGTTGTGACACATATTGTAATGCCTACTACACATCACATTTTATTAAAAAAAAAAAAAAATTTAAAATTATTTTTAACAAATGAAGGGATTTTCGATGAAACAACAGCAGAAGACTAGCAGAGTAACCAATGTAGCTCAAAAGCATTTTATTTTTATTTCTAAGTCGATGCATTTAAATGCTTTTAAATATATATGTGTATAAAAACGTGTATGTTATTTTTTACGAAAAAAATCTTTTTATGTCATTTAAATTCTCGCCCCCCCCAAGATTTTGGTGAAATGACGCCACTGACTACGTAAAACAATTTTACTACTACTCAAATAAATGGACCAAACAACATTCTGGTTCATCTTTTAAAAATTAATTAAAATATCTAATCTAAACATTTTAATTGCAATTCATTACCAATCTTATCCAAACAATAAAAATTAATCGTCTAGAAAGAAACAAAGGCAACGATTTCCTTTCAATTCAAATATCAACAGGAAAAAAATGTTGACAACAAAACTTAGAAAAATGTAGAAAATAGTTAACCATAAATTTTATAGCAACTATGTGTAAATTACCTCATTAATTTATTAACCTATTTATTACATTTTGGAAAGTAGTTTAATTTATTTTAAATTAGTTTAAGCTTAATTTCATTATATATTTATTAAGTTTTCATGCAAAATATTAGACGAGATTAAGTGTAACAATGTAATAAAAATAATAAAAGAAAAGATAATTTTCTTTTGTCGGCATTACATAAATCTTAAAATGGATTTTAACTATAAAAATAGCTAACTATAAATTTTTTTAAAAATAGCGAAATTTAAATAAAATCACCAATTTAATTTTATGCGATGGATTTTTTTTGAAATATGCTATGTGGGTGAAATTTATAAAATAAAACTAGATCAGTTAAAATTTTTAATCCATGGTAAAATATTTTGTTTGCATAAGATAATGTTCGTGAGAAAAAAAAAGTTTTTTAACCGTTATTGAACAGATCAGATAATTAGATAAACCCGTTGACGCAAAAAATTCCTTTTGCGGGACACTATTTTTTATACCATTATCACACATTAAATTAACTAAAACTACTCAATTAATTTGGAACTTTACTTGCTTTTGTGCATAAAATATTTATATTTTAAAACCAAATTAAATAATCGTAAAATTTTTAATTGTTTTTAGCATAATAAATTAATATAAATGTCATGTTTTATGAAAATTTCGACACCCACCTTGCGATGTGTTATTTTTATGGTTATGTTTTTATTTTTTAAAAAATCTTACTTTCCGTAACATAAAGGTTTATTTGTACTCAAATGTCATAGGTTATAAAAGAGGCAAAATATGAGAAAGTTTGAAGATCATGTTACCAAGGATTTATCACAAACTGGTCTTTATCTAAATTCAGTAAAGTCAATTCCTCAATCTAATCATTGATTGAACGCAAATAATATTTTTGACACATGTGGTGATTAAACCGAACTCCTTTTCGAAGCAATTAGAAACAAAAATTTGTGAAATCAATTCAGTAATTTTCAAGTATTTGTTAATTGAGTAAAATAAGTATTTTAGCATCGTTATACAATATACTTTTCTAGAACATAGTTTTTGACTTTGCAAAAAGACTTTGCAAAAAGTTAATGAATTTTCATTTTTATTAAATTTAACTGATTAGGGTTCTAATTGTAATGTATGCGTCGTTGTGAAGTTTCTTTCATGTTATGAAATGTGACTACTACATCACCCTCTCCTGAGAAAGATCCTCCTTGAAATAAAATTGTGCTTTTCGCTGTTACCGGTTAAAATCCGGGTTGAGTTGGTGTATGTAAACATGAGGGTTGTAATGAATACTGTGCATTCCTTATATTGGAATGCATTCGAATATACTTTTAGGAGGAACCAGAGCAACCAGAACCGCCACACACTACTTCAACTACGATTTCTACATTTAAAAATTAAAATGTTCCAGTGAATGGTGTTCTCACGATCTTTTAAAGTATCTTGTTACTTAAGAAACCGCTCTTCTGGATATTAGGTTTGTTAGCACAGGGGACCTATCTGAAATTGAGTAAGCTTCAGTTTCTATATGGATGTCTATTGTCCTTGAGTAATTCGGAAAACACCTTATTCAGAGTGATTTCTATGAATTGGTATACAGGATTTTGTTTAATACATTATAGCTTTATTTAGGCTTAGCCAGAATCTGGACGGGATTAGACGACCATTTAAAACATCGAAGATTGCAAGTTTTATGGATTCTTGCATAAATGGACGGTTTAAACTTAGATGAGATTGAGCGAAGTGATTTAAGAAGTTCCTTAAGTTCTTGGTCTTGAAGTTGAGCATCTGCAATCGTGTGAATATCAATTGACACATGGGCCAAAGCATAAATATCATGATCACCTTTATGTGACAGTATACATTAACGATCATAGTTTCTTTACCTCTAACGCGTTTTTTTGTCTGTAATAAAGTGAGTTATAAAGTCAAAATGACTAGACTGGTGAGGATTGTGCTTAGAAACGCTGGCATTTTATGAATTTGTTTGTAGTCTGTGTAGATTGTTACATGATCGATACTCTACCAAATATATGAAATGCTTTTTTGCATTATAAACCGTAAGTAATTCGCAATCCAAAGCAGAATATTTGACTTATGATTCAGTTTTTCTGTTTTGTGATCACTGCTATAGTTTTTCTCACACTCGTTGATCACTTCTACATAGCTTCAACCATTATTATATTTCAGTCGATTTCGATATAAGATCCCCTTTCATTTCAATGAAGAAAGATAATTTCCGTTGTTCTAGCTACAAATTTTAAAAAAAATATTAAAAAAAAGTAAGTTAGAATATTTCTAACTTAAAACCACGAGGTTTACGTTAACATAAGCCTTTAAATAAAATTTGCTTGGATATGTTAAAAAAAACTTCCTTAGTAATTAAAAAATAAAACCATTAGTCATTATTCCAATAATTAAAAACATTAATAACTATTAGATGTTTTTGTTAACTTGTCAGTAATAATAATCGACAGCATCCATAAAAAGACATCAAATTATTATTTTTCTTTAAATACAGAGCCTTTGGGATGATAATAAATGGCCTTTATTCATTGATTATTGAAGATTTCTAGAATTTTATTTATAGAAATTGATGTTAGGATGTGGGAGTAAAAATGTAAATTTTTATAGAGTTAATGGCGTCAAGAAATTGTAATGTTTTCGATAAATAAATAAATTTGTTTCCGTAGTTTATTCACTGTTTGATGATATAATCTAATTTAGTTATTTTGTGATTTGTCGACATTCTTAAATCCAAATTCATAAAAACAAAAAGTGTTTGTCTGTGAATGTAGGCTTCGCAATTCACTCTATTTCCTACTGCCAACTTTTTTGAATCTTTAAATATGAGCCAGGTTTTTATAAGAATTACACAAATGGATTTTTGACTAAATTGAAATAAAGGAGCAGTTCTTCTTCCTATCAACAATTTGTTAAAAAGTTTAACACCTTTAAGACTTAAAATTCGATACTTAATTATTTAGTACCTACGGTTCTTAATTGTTCTGCATTGTTCGTCCTAGTTACCGTTTTTTTGTTTTTTGTTCAAATAGTTGAATAATTTAATCTGAGTTAAGCCTAAAAAATGAATCTTTAATAAATTGTTTAAGAGCATATCAAATGAAAATGATAAGCAGAACAAACAATCTTCTTTCTTCATTGTGAATTTACTGAGCCACTATTAATCTTTTTCTCACTGCGGCCTTCGTTCTTAACATAAATTTCAATAAACTTTAATACAAGCACCGAATTTGTACCAGAAGAAATGATAAGTTGATTAGTACAGTATCGAGAACCAAACGGTGTTTAGTCTTCTAAATTTGTTTGTTTTAAAGCAAAACTTAATTGGTGAAAAATAAGTTTTTTGTTACATAAACTTATATGAGACTTATGTAAGAAACTTAAAGTTTAGTGAGACAAAAAAAACAATAAAAACGTTAAAATGTGATCATAATGGTGTAAAACCGTTACATTACAACATAAAATATTGTGACGCTGATGCACAAGGCTAACTTCACCACAGTTCTGGAAACAAAATGTTCTGGATATATAGTGAGCTAATATCTACCAAATACTTCAACAGACATAAATTCTGTTTTACGTACAGAAAAAGTGAAAAAAAAATTTACCGGAAGTTGGAAATCAGGAGGGTTAGAAATCATACTTTAAGCAAACCCTGGCACCAAAATGACATTTTTAGTGGACACAGCAGTTGAAATTTCAGTATTTCCACGAAACTGTGTTCAACTAACTTTCACAAATCTCATCTTAACCCTTTTTGCAACAAATTGTTCCAAAACTGACACTTATGGTATTAAGCTAATAAAACTGGATCTGGGATTGCGTCGTGTATTTATCCAAGAGCTCTTAATTGCAGAAATTAGCAAACCAATCATAGGATTGGATTTTTTTAAATAAATATAATCATTTGATAGATGTGAGGAACAAACGTTTAATAGATCAAGATACAAAACTTTCCGTTAATAGAGTAAGTTTTCGCATGGATATAACCGCACTCCACTACAACACATAGGTGGAAATGGCAACAATACCATAATGTAGTTGTTTCCCTCTTTAATAGAAGCTCCAAATTATAACACACCAGTCATGTACAACGTGGTACACCCCATGCTTGCTCGCGGTCAACGTAGTCCACGTAGACTGGATGCATTAAAATATAAAGCAGCTAGGTTAGAATTCGAACCTTCAACCGTATCACCTCTTCACATGGCAAAGAAGAAAAACACTAACGATTGGCGTCCATGTAGCGATTATAGACAACTAAATGCAGCCACTCCTACAGATCGCTATCTTTATTTGCTCACTTTCAGAATTTTACAAGAATTTGCAAAATTCCAGGGTTTTTTCAAAAAAAGATTTAGTCAGTACATATCATCTTTTACCCGTAGCTTCCGAAAACATTCAGAGAGTTTTAACAACTACTTATTTTTTGTTAATACGAATTCATTCGTATGCTATTTGGCCTTCGGAATGATGCACAAACTTTTCAGCGCTTCATGAATGAAGTAGATTTTGTGTAAAATAAAAAATTATGTTGACGATTTATTAGTAGCTTCCGTTAATGAGAAAGAGCATATACTTCATTTAAACGTATATTTTTCGAAAGACTAGCTAAGTTTGATATTTAAATCAACCCTTCGAAGCGTTTTTTCGGTGTAACTGTTCTGAATTTGCTCGACCACAAAATTACTTCAGATGGCATAACGCCTCATCCCCTGATAAAGCGAAAGTCATCAAAAAAAATTTCAAAACTCACGTTCATAAAAACAATTCAACATTTCGTTTGAATGGTAAACTTTTATCACAGATTCATGTCGTAGGCTGAACACAGCCATTTGCACAAAATCCGAACGAAGCCGAAGAACAAAATATTTCCAGGTTTGGGACTCCACTTGAAATTACAACTAATCAAGAGAGCCAACTTGAATTGAAACTTTTACGTTTTATTTTTTTTCCATTGTAACTTTTTTATTTTAATTATATTTATTTTATTTTATTTTATTTTATTTATATATTTATTATATAAATATATATCAGGACCTGGTTCACCTGTCCCAATTGGGGCCCGATCCGGTTATCTCAATCAGGGCCTGAATCGGTTATCAAAAATCAGGAGCTGAGAGAGAAAAAGCGTTACACTCATGATCACGGCCCAATCGGGCTGCCCTACCAATGCTTGATCCGTACTAGGCCAAATCTGATTTGGACCCTATTTGATCCCTAAACAATTTTTGCTCGGGTTGAGTTCTCAAACTTCTAGGAATTCTACGAATCACAACATTTTTATCGAAAAACAATGCGATGTGGAACTTGACTCCATCAATACTCGAAAATCGAAGAAGCCGACCAAGTAGTCTCCAAAAATCCATAATGATAGTTGTTAATTTTTTTTGCTCGTGTTGAAGAAATACGACCAGCCAGCCCTATCATCTCCGTACGAAAGATCGCCTAAAGTATATTATACGACATACGACATACGTATATTTGGAAATTTTTTTGTTTGCAGTATAGACAGGGGCAAACACATTTTATAACCGTAGAAACTATAAAGTGGAAGCACTAGTGACACGGAAACCGACCCTATTTTACCATAAAGGTTCCGTTTTTACTTTTTTAAAGTACGGCACCCTAAAAACCATATCAAACTGCTAACTGACATATGGCTGATTCGATTTTAGCTGGTAACATTTTATCTACCTACAAAACTAAATTTCTTCATAATATTTTAAAAATTGGCTTTTAAATTTTTAATGAATAGAAAATTAGATTTATTATCCTCGTATTAAATACATCGTTGAAACTAAATAATAAATTAAACAAAATGTGAGACGTGCGTGACATTAAATTTGAATCTAATAAAATATTGAACTAAATGTTTTCCTGTAAAATATAAATCGTAGGATACAATTTTTGCTTTTTAAAATTGTTATAATAAAAATAATAATAATAATAACAATATCAAGTTATTAATAATAATAATGTAAGTTGTAGGCAGTTTGACAACAGGTTATATTTCTCTATCTTTTGTATCTTAGAGGTTGGGGCTTTCATTTAATTGCATTCAATTGGATTTTTACTCTTTTATTTATTTTAAGTTTCAGTTTACCAATGAGTAATCATAATAGACCAGGGTCGATAATTTTTAATCGACCAGGGTCGATAATTTTTAATCGACCAGGGTCGATAATTTAAATAGCAAAGTTGTAGGTAATAAAAAGATCTAAAACTTTTGTATGCACACTTTTTTCACATAACCTCAAAATTTATGTGAAAAATTCAAAAAACCAAGTTTTTGGTTTTTTATTTTTATCTTTTACAAAAAAAAATGTTTTTTCACGATATTTGGTGAAAAGGTACCTTTTTATGTCCCAAATACGCTGTAATTTATTTGATTTGAAATATTTATTTTTTCACCTTATTTTGAATTAATATCGAAAAAGCACCCTAATTTTCAATCGAAAATTCACCCGTAAAAATATCAGCTTTTTTCAAAAAGTTGGTATGCTTTCTGTTCGTTGAAATCTATACTTTCGAACGGTGAAAAAAAAAATATATTACTAAAGTAAATCTTCTCAGAAAATGCAAAAAATGAATTGAATTTTCGATTGAGAATTAGGGTGCTTTTTCGATATTAATTCAAAATAAGGTGAAAAAATAAATATTTCAAATCAAATAAATTACAGCGTATTTGGGACATAAAAAGCTAAGTTTTCATCAAATTTCGCGAAAAAAAAAATTTTTTTGTAAAAGATAAAAATAAAAAACCAAAAACTTGGTTTTTTTGAAATTTTCACATAAATTTTGAGGTTATGTGAAAAAAGTGTTAACACAAAAGTCTTAGATCTTTTTATTACCTACAGCTTTGCCATTTAACTTTTTTCCATAGAACTTTTAGTTTTGCCGGAAATCGAGATAAACCGTTTTTACCCTTAAAAACTCACCCCCTTCCCCTTCCCGACCTCAGATCGCCCGTAAATTATTTTTCCTTTCTTTTTTATAATATTCTCCTACTTTTCTAATGGGTTTCATCCTACTATTATTTTTTTCACTTTTTATTATTTTTAAAGGCTTCTACCCTGGTCTATAAATACTACAACTATTTCATGTTATGGTATCTATCTACCACAGTATCCACCAGTAGTCTAAGATACTTAGTAAAATAATATGAAAATTAATAAACTCATCAATTAAATATAATTTATTCATAATCACAAAAACTCAAAAGTTAAATAACCATAAATTCTGTAATCGTTAAATCCTAAGAGTTGGTCACGTAAAATATGTCCCATTATAATATATTATATATTTATATTTAATTTGCAAACATAAATCTTACAGTAATAATCATTTTAAAATTTAAATTCAATAACCTGAATATACAAATATTATTTGACGTTTTTAATTAAAGTTGCGGATAAAGTTAATATTTATTTTATTTCTATAAAAATCAATAAGATAAATATTAATATTAAATTAATATAAACATAAATGTAGTAAAATTTACATAAATTGGTGCAAATTAAAAATGTTCGTTGTTGATTTATTTTGAAAGGTGAATGACCGGCTTTTATGGATCTTTTTGATAACTCTTTGTTGTTAATGTTGAGTGAAATATGTATACGTGCTTCATCAAATACGTTTGTTTGTTCAACTATAACAATAAAATTTACAATTCTTCAATAAAGTAAACTATAATTGACAATGTCGGTTAACAATTCGTCGCAAATAAATCTGAGCGAACTTGGAATCGGCAAAAATAAAACTGTGGCTAACATTAATGCTTTACGGTTAAGACACCGATAAAAACGAATGCCAGATTATGTTAACACCTTCCGAAATGGTGATAAGGCTCTATCCTCAAAATTGTTAGAGTTTGTTCAGACAATTTGGACCATTGAGAAAATACATCTCCTTTGCACAGCAATAAAGATGTTTTGATAAGCCTTAATAGAGAAAGAAAGTTGAAAGTTTTTCAAAGTCGTATCTGAAGTAGTTAAAGTGGTTTTATCCTGCCTCCGCTGTTTAACTGTGTTTTAGAATGAGTAAACTGATGATGTTGTTGATTGCTGCTATTGGTGAGAGCTGTCAATTTGTTTCAGGTAAGAATCTGAATGTTTGGTCTGTAAATAAATTATTGTAAAACCAAACCTATGATAGGAAAATTAATTTGATATGCGACGTTGAATAAATTGGGGTAGTTGAATCCTTTAAATATTTAATTTCAACTTCCGAATCTACTCATACAGCAAAATTATTTCCCGAAATTAAAGCAAACCCCGGTGCAGATAATCGTATTGTTTATAATAATTTAAATCTAATATTTTAAACTATTTTCAAATACTTAAACTTGGATCACCGTCATCTTACTCTGAACTCAAGTTACATAAGTAGGACGTCCACTGCCGGGAACAGATATGCTGGTATATTGTAACAGAATTCGTACGCTGCTTTATGCTACGCTAACAATTTTCTTACAAAAACCATAATAACGCACGATATTAGTCTTAACAGAATAAAATAAACAGCTCTTAATTTTATTCTGTTGCGCGAATCAACGCAACACAATAAAACAATTTATTTGATTGAATTGAACTCTTAAATAAATTTTGTTTAACTGTAACTAATGCGCATGTTCCTTCTGAATAATAAAAAGGCAAAAACTACTATGATTTCATTAGAATTAAATTTCCAATTGGAAAAAAATGATTGGTTTTTGGTTTCTCATTAGTATAAAATTTGATGTCTTTTATTGAAGGTCATTTAACTTTTTATTTTGCAAAATACTAAACATCAAAAACGCATTTAAATTGACTAAAATTTATTTAATTGTTTGGAATTAAATTAAGAAATTACATAAAAAAATAAAATAAAACAGCATTAAACACTTACACAATAAAATACTATTAACAAGAAAATAGTTGTAAAATTTAATTTAATTTTGCTCAGAAACAAACTTAAACCTTTTGTTATAAATTTAAATTTCATTTTAATTTTCTGCCATTTACAACTTTCAACCTCAAACTTTAACTCGTACCAAAGTAAAAAAAAATAGGATGGTGGTCTGAGGTTTCCGTTCAGAACCAAGAATACAACTTTACTAACATTTCCAACAAAAATTATCTTTTAAGTAAATATATAAAATTTTGTTAGGACAAGATTGTATTTTTCAAGAATTTTCATTAAAGGACGCTTAAGGCAAACCCTTTTTTAACTAAAATTATGCACAAAACTGTCAAAATATTAAGTTTTCGTTGCTATTAAAATAACTTAATCTAACTTTTATTGCACAACAATAAAACAACATCAATTTTCACCTAACATTATGGGAAAAACTCATATCTGACAAAGCGCGATTTCTTACTCTACGACACGATACCGGTATGGCATCGACATGGGTCAGGCACGATTGCACAAAACGAAAGGTTTTCGCACTACACAGCAACATAAAAATTTCTATTAGTAAATTAACAGCAAATGACCACAATTAACGCAGTTCGCTAATGTTTATCAAATACAAACATATCATACTCTAAAGCGTAGGAATGTTAAAATCACACGCGTTTGTAAAAGAAGGTCGCGTTAGTTATACACAAATGTTTCTGTAACAAATACAAAAAATGCGATTTTGCGAACTATTCCACAAAAGCTTTCTGTCTGGCGACAGTTTTATGGTGCTGGTATCTACAGTATCAGAGTCAAAAATCTTGGCTTTGACACTAGAGAAGGCCGGGCAACACACAAAAAGATGATTTTAAATATAAATTCTTTCATTGATGATGGATATTTATATCCGAAACGCGTCTGAAATTTATATTTTTAATAAAAGTTGTTAGAAAAATAATATTACTTTTAATTATTAAATTTAATAATTGATTAACACAAAAAGTGCTCAGAGTCTTCCCTCTTGTCAAGACAACATCCACAAAGAGGACTTTCTATATAAATCACACGTAAAAATATGTCTGTTTAGATGTCCATGTCCTGTTACGACACAGACCACAGAGCTGAGAGTTTTCCTCTTCAAGCTTAAAAGAAAATTAACATTTTTATCTGAAACGCTAAAAAACAGCTTAATTTGTCTGCATGTTGATGACGCATTCCACAGAGTATTCATCTTAAGGTCAGCATCATCCTTTAATAATGAAAAGGTAAACTTTTCTGGATAACCCTAACGCGGGTTCTGGCCCAGAAAATTTCATGGCCGCACCCACCCTTGCAAGTCCATCAGCTCGAAGTATAACCCAGCTCCCGCATTACCATTCCACATTGAGCCATCCATATAGAGGACGTTAATCTCCCTGGAGGACCAGTTGGGCCAAAATCCCTCACATTCCTCTCTAGAACAGATGATCAGTTCAGCGGGCTTCTCAAAGTTATATACTTTATTCATGACGTCATTATGCATATCTATTTCAGGACAATCTATCCGTAATCTGTCAAGAATGTGACCATGACCGCATGCTTTCCTGCTGTTTACCCACGTTCCTACCACATGTAGTCTGCAGACAGCCTGTTTAGCTATGTACTCCACATGAAGATGTAAAGGAGCCAGACCCAACATGGCATACAACACTGTTGGTGTGGTGCGCATTGAGCCTCTGATACCTACGCATGCCATTCTCTGGATTTTATTTAACTTAGCACGGATGTATTGTTTATCCGTCTTTGGCCACCAGACAGCACATACAAAAGCAAGTGTTGGTCTGATTTTAGCTGTGTAGATGCATAAGATGATTTTGGGACTAAGACCCCAATTACTTCCAAAGGATCGGCGGCGTTGCCAAAATCTAAATTAGTATTCCAATTCAACCTTTTGTCAAGAATAATGCCTAACAACTTAACCTCATCTGAGTAGCTTAACTGCAAACTGAAAAGATACAGATTTGGTGTTGCAGGCAGTTTTCTCTTGTTGGTAAATAAAACTACCTGTGATTTGGAAGGATGGACTGAAAGTGAAAATTTGATTAAAACATTTGACTAAAAATCGATCTGTACATATCCCAATCAGTTGATTTGGAATTCTTAAAACTTTCTTTTACCAATGTGTCGACCATAAATTCAAAATGTATGCACTTGTGGTCTGAGGTGAGAATATCTTGCGATACTCTCCAATTTCGAAACCTTCTCGCCAATACTAGACTAGTGAGGGTGATGTCATTTACTTTAGTACCACGAAGAAATTCAACGAGGTCTGTTCTCCGTCTGTTGTTATCAGAACTGCCCCAAACTCCATGATGCAAAAATTTGTGATTTTCATTTACTTCAGTTAAATTTATCGTTATCGTTATAAGTTATCGTCATTTTAGAACTCAGTTTTTATGGAAATGTGATTTATTTGATTTGCATTGAATTTCTAGACCCAATTCTCGGGATGAAATTAATGGAAATATTGCTTTTTGACGACAGCCGGCAACGACTCCAGTATTCCGTTTAGTGTTAACTACTCCATATTTTTAAATGTAAATTTAATCCAATCGGCTTGGTCATCCTGGTATCATATTAGTGTCGTGTAGAGTGAAAAACCCAACACCTTATATTTACAAAATTTACAAAAAATAACATATATCCATTTTCAATTTATTTTTATAGTATTAAGAAGGAAAAAAAATTACAAGAGACAGAATAAGGAATAAAAGTAAAAAATTATTAAAATAAATACACAGTTTAAGAAATAAGTAAACATTTTTTAGCATAATATCTTGGAATATAATCTCACTGTCGTTTCAATACGTAAATAAAAAAATCTTTAGAATACGGGCCGACATCATCGAATTAAATAGGCAAAAATTCCCTTAAATTGTTTGAAGATATGTTTCAGAAAATTGGTCTAAATCTAATTTCTTGAAAAAATATTCAAAAGGTATCAAACTGTATTTAAGTTTTATATTAAATGAAAATAAATTTTTCATCAAATCAATTTAAAATCGGTCCATTAGTTTTCGAAAGAAGTAATATCTTACTTTTACATTATTCAATTTCGACATTCATATCTAGTAACATCGTTTAAAGAGTTAATTATTTAATTACAAATTTTCTACCTCAATCAAAATTTTAATCTCGTTTGAAATTGGAAGTATCTAAAACGAATTATTTTTTTCACCTTTAACCTTATAGAATTAAATTTCATAAATTGATAACCAAATAGTTTTGTTTTTGCTAACACGCAACTATTTTAATAACTTTGCCAATCAAACACAATCATTAACAAATCGTTATTTTTATAGAATAATTCTTCAAAAAAACACTATTTCTTTTACTTTAAAAAAATTAAATATTACATTTCTTAATTAAAGTCTATGAATTATAGGAAATATAAAAATAAATACTTAAATTTTTTGGAAAGTTTTTCTATATAAATCTTTAATCGTGCTATCACGTAGGTGTTATTGCTCTTATAACTATAAATCAATATCAATTATAAAAACTTAGAACAATGCTTTGAAATCAATTTTCACTATTATTTAAACTTTTAATAAAGTTTTATAATTAAAACGCCACCGATTATAGATTTCAAAATTAATTTATTTTATTCGAATGCATTTCGTTATAGTCTCATAACATCATCAGCTTGCACTAATTGCGCGAAGAAAATTCTTTATTGTTGTATATAAATTCTATATAAGTAAATAGATGAGTAAATAAATATTAAATAACATACAGATATACAATTACAAGTTTAAGAGTTGATAAATAAAAAATAAAAATAAAAATCAGTTACACAAGTACAAATTAAAATCAATTAATGGTCAAGGTAATATAAAAGAGAAATAAAATATATATATAAATCAGCTGTTTTTTCTAAACAATATCGAATAGATGCGATTCGATGGGTCCAGTTTCGTTGTTCATAAGGTTATTTATATTTTTTGTAATATAAAAACTTTCAAAAGCATCCAAAAGTGCAGGATTTTGAACACATTTTACTAAAGTTGCCTGTGAAGGTATATTATCATGGCCTTCTTCTATGACATGCCGGGCTATCGCGGATTTGGTGGGACGATTAAACTTTATGTGGCTGATGTGTTCTTTGTATCGGGTGTTTATGTTACGTTTTGTTTGACCGATATACTTGAGATTGCAATTGCCACAACACATCTCATAAATTCCGGACTTTTCTCCATCTTCAACTTTGTCCTTTGTACTTCTGAATAAATTGCGAAGTTTGAATCTGTTATTGTGCACAATTTCCATTTTATGTTTTTTGAATACTGGTTTCAATCTTTTTGAAATTTCACCGGCAAAAGTAAAACTAACGCGTTTCATATCACATTTGTTCATTTTATTCTGTTGGAAAAGTGTGGTGAGATTGTCTAAAGTTAATTTTCTCGAGTGTTTTTTAATTAAATTTTGAATTAAATTGGTTGGATATCCATTAATGACCGCCAGTTCTTTCAAGTACATAAATTCTTTGTGGTAATCAGCTAACGATAACGGCAACTGAACCATTCTATTAACCATCGAGTGGAAGGCAGCATGTTTATGTTGTATCGAGCAAAATGAATCACTAGTAATAAGACGATTCGTGTGTGTTGGCTTTCTGTAGATTGAAACCATCACCTTGTTTGACATTGTTTTTGTTAGCATCAAATCCAGAAATGGTAATGTATTGTTAGTTTCAAGCTCTACCGTAAACTTTATTGAAGGATTCTCTGCGTTTAAAATGTCGAGAAAATTGGAGACCTCAGATTTTTCAACCACTGCAAAAACGTCGTCTACGTATCTTATCCAGGTTTTAGGTAAAATATTTTTCTCTATTAGACGGTTTTCAAAAGCTGACATAAAAATGTCAGATATCAGAGGAGACAATGGATTTCCCATACTGGTTCCGTGTGTGAGTTTGTAAAATTTATCTTTATATTTAAAGTAGCTGTGGTCCATACACAATTTAGCGCACCTTAAATATATTGATTTGGTATCCGGTGGAATCGATAAATTGTCTAGCCAATTTTTCATATCACTTAGTGCTTCCGGAATAGGAATACTAGGAAATAAACTTTCATGTCATAGAAGAAGGCCATGATAATATACCTTCACAGGCAACTTTAGTAAAATGTGTTCAAAATCCTGCACTTTTGGATGCTTTTGAAAGTTTTTATATTACAAAAAATATAAATAACCTTATGAACAACGAAACTGGACCCATCGAATCGCATCTATTCGATATTGTTTAGAAAAAACAGCTGATTTATATATATATTTTATTTCTCTTTTATATTACCTTGACCATTAATTGATTTTAATTTGTACTTGTGTAACTGATTTTTATTTTTATTTTTTATTTATCAACTCTTAAACTTGTAATTGTATATCTGTATGTTATTTAATATTTATTTACTCATCTATTTACTTATATAGAATTTATATACAACAATAAAGAATTTTCTTCGCGCAATTAGTGCAAGCTGATGATGTTATGAGACTATAACGAAATGCATTCGAATAAAATAAATTAATTTTGAAATCTATAATCGGTGGCGTTTTAATTATAAAACTTTATTAAAAGTTTAAATAATAGTATAAATCAATATTTGAAAAAATTATATAAATATAAAATAATATAACATAAAAACAAATTATAGCATATAAAATTAATTTCTACTATAAAACATAATGAATTTGTTGTAACTCATTTGTTCACATAAATTAATAACTTAATTAAAGTTTTGAAATCTTTCAACTATATTGCATTTCCTATTATTTTTTTTATATAAATAAATTTATAGAAACAAGAAAAAAAAAAAATTAAAATTAAAAATTTTTGAAATTCAAAGAAATCCGATAAAAGTTAAAAGATTTTTAATTTTTTTTATCTTAATTAATATAATATAAATAAACAAAACTTGTTACTCTTGTTAACTATAATTTATCTTGAGAGCACGCAAAAAACATTAAGTGAAACACGAATTTCTTGTAATTATTGATTTTTGAAAATTGATTTTAAATTTCATATTTCTAGCCATGAAAGTGGCGGCGCGCGTATTTTGGTGGCGGTTTTAATTATTATTAAAACAAGAGCAACTTTTTAAGATAAATATCCATTTCACATGAAATTTATAACAAAGTTACGAATAAATTATTGTATAACAAGATTATAACCGCAAAAGCAGTCATAAATATCACTTGTCCTTATCAATTTTAGTAATTTGTGGAAGAAAAGCGAAAGGTAACATGAGTTTTGTTTGTTTATTTTCTTGTGACAAATTTTAATTATTATTGTTATCATTAAACAACTGTAGGTTTGTACAATTTTTGTAGATTCGAAACGAGTCGATTTCACAGCGTAGTGTCGTTTGACTGTCAGAAATAATATGAGGTTGTCTAATACTATGTTACTGCATTTCCTTGCAGCACTTAAAATAGCACTACAGTTAATAGCGAAAATTTCAGATTGGAATACTGTTGCAGTGCTACCGAGCTTATTTATAGAATCCATATTCCAGCATCAGTGCTTTAGTTGGTTCGTACCGTGACCGTACGGAAATCCTTGTCCCACCTTTAACTCTAATTTAACGGCAAAATCTTGGTCTGGGTATTATTTTGGGTATATCAGTCACCATCATTATGAGTTGTGTTTACCGTTCACTATGGGTGAGACCAACATTGTTGAAACTAGCTAGCTATCAGCTTGTTTAGAATTCCATCAGAAACTATAAAAAAAAACAACAAAATAAATCACTCCATTGAGGACATGCTCTAAATGCCATGACAGTCTTCGATGTATTTTCTACGGTGAATTTGATCTACTAACTCTGTAGCATAGCAAGAATCTAGGTCAAAATGTTCGTGTTGAAATATTTTTTGTATTGTCTCGAATACCTGAAGGAATTGTTTAAGATTTTGTTTAAAAAATACATGCCGAATGTTGCAGTCCAGTACCTTTTTCATCGTTTTCAAAGTAATATACGATTTATTGGGTATGAAATAAATTCGACAGGAAACAATCGGAGGACTGCGTGTCTAGTGAGGTTTTGTTCCAGTGAGCTTCAGCCACGTGTGTTCGAGAAGTAGTTTCCCCAGTTAAGTACAAAAAATCAGATATGCACGCAAATGAGACTATGTAAACATAGTTAAATAATCGAAAACAAAGAACTGGGACTCTGATGACGCCAACGTTCGAAGAAACAGAGATCATAACACACACCTGAAATATAACTACGATTATTATATTTAGAAAATTAAACTAAATTTTTAACTCACGCCATGATTGTATTTTATTCAACTCGATTCAATTGTATTGAATTCATACCCACGTTGATTCAGCCGATCATATTAACTAACGACTAGATCCAATTATCACAAAAACAAAAAAAAATATGTTGCGCCTCTGGTCCGGGCGATTGTTGCATAAAATTGATCAAAATAATCAGAAAAAACGGCTGCGTCTCAATATTTCTATTTATAACTCTTAAACCTTTTATTTTTATTATTTGACCATTATTTAATTTACCGGCGGTTGTTCACACTATCCTATGCCGATTATAAAAAAATTTATTGTAACAATAAATAGCAATAAATACACAACATAAAACGTTTACTCTAACAAAGCCAGCGTCTCATACTAAAGAACAAAAGAACTTAACTTACAACAACAATAAAAAACGATATTAGCTGTGATAATCAGATAAATCTGTTAAATATACCAAATTCAAAACCAGTCTTGTAGGTATAGATTGTAAACCAAAATAAACCACTCCACTCAAAAAATTCTATCCCCATAACCTCTTGTGCCAACCGAATGCTCTCTGTCATAGTGACATGCAATTTGGTTGTCTTGCCATCAAAAACAAAATATGGAAACACAACATCCAATTTTATGCCACCGTGGCAGGGGTGATTTGGTTGTGAAAGCGGTTGTAGGGTCCAAATTCTTTTTCGGTGAAAGCACGATAGGACCTGCCATAATTTCTGGAAAATGTTAGAAACAATATAAAAAAGTTACTAATTTATTCTTGGATATCATACTAACAGGAAATCTTCGTATAGTTTTTAAATTAACGAGTTTTAGTATGGCTACTGAGTTATCCAATGAACCAAAAACCCTCGTTCTATTGCTAGAATGTCTTATATTACAACCGTTTAAAAAATACATAACAGTTGCACTTTTGTCTCCTAAATCCATAACAATTATTTTCTAAATTTTTATTATTTGAGTCATAAGTTATTGGGAGTTAATTTTTTTTAATTTATTTATTTGGCGCAGTAAAAAATTTGATTTTACGAATTTAGTTGTAGTCGTTAACTGTACCCAGACTGTTTAATGAATACTATTCTTTATTTTGTGTACTGGTTGTGCCCAATAAATATTTATGCAACAAGACCAAAAACCATATTGTAAAAAAAATTGCATTCCAGATTGCCTCAACCGAAACCTCTGGAAACACTTCATGTCATCATTTATTATTTATAATCTAATTAATTAGAAAGTGGTAAAGAGATTAAGAAAAAACAAACACATTTAGACAAACATATTTCACAAAAAGATATAATTTTAATGACAAAATAATGAAAACGTAAATAACAAAAATCAAATGACATTTTTATGACCAAAAAACACAAAATAAAAAATTAATTTGTGTTATCTTTAAGTGTCTTTTCTTAATAATTTAGACATATTTGCTATAAATGTTGGGTGCGTTCTTTTATTGTGTTTTGATTATTTTAGCGGGTTTTTAATAGAAACAAAAAATTATTTCATATAATTTTTTGGATGGAGCTCATAAATTTTAAATTTAACGAGCTATTTTTTATTCTATTGGGTGTTACTCTAAATTGGTTTATGTATAGCTCAATTTCGTTTATTGTTTTGACATTTTGTTTTCTGTTTTGTTTTAAAGATGGAATGGAGACGATTAAGTTTATCATATTGAACCTCTTTGGTCCTTTGTAACAATATTTTCTCTTGATTCTTGGTTGACTTGCAGGCTATATTATAGATTATGTAAGGTTATTGATAATTATCAACATGGTAATGCACTTACCCATACATTGAAAAATCATGTTCTCTAATTCGCGAGGGCTCACATTAGAATTTTGGCGGAATTTTTTTGAAACAACCTAAGGACAGAGTTGGATAAAGAGTAGCTGGAAAATGTTTTTAATTTATTATTATCGATAATAAATTATGTTCAAATTTTTGTTTTGATTAACAAACAATGTTTAATCTTAATTCTTTTTCTTTTCAGGTAAGTGCTGCTGTGTTTTTTCACGGGTGAATATATGATTTTTAAACAAATATTTATAGTAATTATTTTAATATGATTGTCAAAACTTTGAAGTGAAACCAATTTTAATATAGAGAAATTAATACAATCACTCAATTTTAAGTTAATAAAATTTATAGTTTACAAGATGACAGTAAGATTATTGTTTTTTAAATCGGTTCAGTGTCCTAGTTTAATCACTAAATTAAGAAACATAAAGACCGTATGTACCCAACCTTTAATACACTGAAAAACAATCAAATTAAAATAACATGTAATGGAAAGATTAAGCTCATAGAGAATTTGCTGTAATTTATCCTAGCCATTACAGGACAGGACGAAAGGAGGAGCTCTTTCTGACTACATTTGTCTTAAGAATAAGTAAGAAAAGAAATGAAAGCAAGATACATTTCTCCTGATGCACGTATCTAAATGGTACATGTCTTATCGCCGTGAAATCAAGTCCCTCAGTTCGTAGGAAGCGTTACCAACTAGTTTAAGAACTTTCGATTTTGTCAAATTTGACATTTTGCTGCTTGTTAAAGTCACTCAAATTGAAGCGTGAAGACTTCAGTCAGCTCTTTAATTTGGAAGTGAATCATAGATTCTTGATCTGGGCGATTGAGTTTTTTCTCCTATCTTTCCAGAGAATTCAAAGTTTGAGCAAAGAGTATGACATACCATAAGTGATCATGGGTCGAACAAAAGTTGTGCAATAGGGAGAACAACGTACAGTTTAATGCGCAGAACATCGAAGAGCACAAACAATCTTGCTAAAATAAAGTAAGCGCGTAGTTTAGTTTCTGACCACTTGTTTGGATGCGTTGTCTAGTGAGAAATATACAGCTGCACAGATATGACCAACCCTATAACTTGAGAGGAAAATTCTCGAGAAATTTTAAATTTAAACTACAGCCCGCAACGCCGTCAAAAATTACATAAAACCGTAAAACCCGATAACTCTAAACGAGTTTAGCCCTAAAACCCGGTAATAAGTCGATTTTTTTAAATAAATACATAACCGCGTAATCGTTAAACTCCTTAACTTCATGATTTCATAACCTTATAACCTATAAAACAACCAAAAAAACAAAATTCATCCTGGGGTTTGACTATGTATACTTATGTTTTTGGGGTCGCTAAACCCAAATTACACCTCAGTTGACCCCAGCACATAAGGTTCGTAACCTCAAAAAACCCTATAAAAAATATGAAGATTTGTTTAGATTATTTCAAAAACAAAGGAGTAAAGCTGAAGTAAAATTCGGATTCAACGATCCCAAAAACATAGACCTCCAGACTGAAATTAGTTTCACGGGGTTATTTTACCCGATCTGTAGGGCTATGGAGTCTACAGTTATAGGGCTAGAGGTTTAAATGGCTGCGAAGTAGCCTTTTGGGGTTAAAATCGTTTAGGGCTATCGGGTTTAACGGTTTTAGTCAATTTTGTAGCGTGCTGCGGTTTTTACGTTATATCCGAACCCTGACGTGCTTGAACGAACCGATCTTGAATTCAGACTCAGCAACTCCAAAAACATAGAGTATACATAGTCAGATTCCCGAGTCGAACAAGCTTTTTTTATTGTGTGGCTATGTAATCATTTTGGGTCAGCATTGCCATCAATAAGTGAATCTTGTAAATTGATGTGTAATATACATTTTCTTGTAGTACTGAAAGAGTGAGTCTTGATGGTGCTATAACTACAAGATGGTTCATTTCGGAATGATATTTTTATTATTGCAAATGACCACCTTCTCTTAATTCGCCTCGATCACTAAGAAAGAGTTCAACACTTATTTTTTTAGGCAAATACTGATTTATGTGTAGTGAATTTATTATGACGTGGATGTTTTGCGATTGGTACTGATTCTTTGGTTTTTGGTGACTTCTTTAGAGCAATTGTTTTGCGATAATATTTCCTCGAGAAGAGTTAATGCTTTCAAATTAGATATCCACAAAGTCATGAAGTTTATTGGTACACATGATTTAATTATTTTAGCACACGCAACGGGATTTTCATAGCAAATAAATTGGATAAATGTTTATAAAGTCATTGAATAGATTATAGAACTCTCCACCTAATATTTATTGAATTCATCTTTAAATTTCCAGTGGAAGTATTTTCAAGTAGACGCATCGATATTATCAACTAGCACTCGATCCCATCCAAATCAGCAGCTACAGCACTATTGATGAAATCTGAGCCGAAAAGTCAACATTCGATATTTACAACACATGTATATTTTAGACTGTAAATCTTTAAATGATAGTTGATTGGACTTGCTAATCTGACCGTTTCTATTCAAATCAAAATTGGATATGAACACTTTTGGCAATTGTATGCAGATATATGCAGTTAAATAGTTGAACAACGCTATCTACCTATTTTTAATGAATTTTTTGTTGCTAAGACTTGTCACTGTTTGGCATACTTTGTCACTGACCAGGTAGAATCCTTAAATAAAATGCTCAATTGAACCAAACTCAGGGTGAACTGTGTTATCAGAAAGATTAAAATATTATAATAATATTGTGATGTCAAAACATTTTTGATTACTTTTTCTTACCAAATTCAATCAATTAAAGCTTAGGCGGTGACCTTCGTTGTAAACATATGCAGAAATTTAATTGCTTTGTAAAAAATTACCAACAAATCTTTTTTCTTGCATTTTAAACAACAAACATTTAAAACTAATAAATTATTTCACCATTAACAGAAAAACAAACAAACATTTCAAACAAAATTGGATATAACATAAAATCAACGTTTTCATTATACAAGAAACAACATCACACCTTTAATTTGTTACTTCCATTAAGACAAATTAATTTTAATTCTAATGCAAAAAAAAATAATTTCAAATGAAAACAGAAATATAAGTACATAGTTAGTTTTTGTTAATCTCTAAACACACCTTAAGATAATTTTCTTATTAAAACAAAAACGAACATTATATTGCAATCGATTGATGAACTAATCAATTGTGATAAATGCAGCAATGCCACACAGTAACATAACAGTGAGGTCATTTTTAAAAGTTCTATATTGGTCTCTGTTCTATATTGTTCCCTGTATTGTTATCAAGTTTGAGGCAGTCTATTTTTCCTAATTTTTGCCAATTCAAGAGCACGCGATACGAATACACGGTTACGTTACGCTGCCATAAAGGTAAAATACAATAAAAGTATTTTTTAGAAATTTTTTTAACTAATACTTTTTTTGTCGCTAAACCATGAAAAGAAACGCTTACGTATATGTTATTAAACTCTTAGAACATTTATTAGGAAGATAATTAATTATAATTGAATTATTAGAATTCATGTGGTTATTCCTTTTGTATAAAGATGATTATGGCGGAAACTCATTATTGATGATAAATCTTGAATTAAAATTATAAATTATTTGACTTTGTAAAGACGTTTTCTTATCCATGATTTAGCTCTAGTATCGATAAATTCAGTGGGTTGTTTTTAATCTATTGCGCAACGATTTTTTTATCAACACAATTCAAATAAAACAATTTGTATGATTATATTGAGGTCTCAATTATTTGTTTTGTGATTGTAGTTTATTAAAATTTTGATTGGTTTTATAAAAAAGTCGGGAAAGTGCGAATATAACTCCCACGTCGAAGGTTCCATGTATATAATATTCCACGGTAACAGTTCTTCTCAAAAACACAATTTTAGAAATAAATCAAAAACGGTGCCTTCGCAAATTATAAAAATGATTGTTTTAGACTGGGAAATCCCTTTCAATCACTTTTGATAAGACGTCAAGTTTAAAAATAATTTTTTTCAAAATGTCCATTCTCAACTCCCTCCAAATAACATTTTAAATGATAAGCCAACCACAGTAGTTTTCATTCAATCTTTACAACATATCTTATAACCGTGATATTTTCAAAAAAAATTCTTTTTTAATATTCGAATCTAAGGAGGAGAGGGGAGTAGAGATACCACAGGAAATTTTTTCTATATTTTTGCTAATAAGTCGAAAACTGTGCTTTCAAAAATTATAAAATAAATGGTTTTGGACTAGAAATAAAACCTTTCATATGACACCCTACATGTCAAAAACAAAAATTGAAAAAATTTGCGTACTGAGCACTGTACTCCCGAAATGAGTACGTCTGGGTACTACTTTGTAATAACTAAATAACCAAATAGTATGTTTATGGAAATTTATTTCTCCAAAGATATATGTGATATGCTTTATTGTGTTGTTTATTTTATGCAGATTTTTCAATTTCATTTTATTTGAGCACTACAAGCACCCAAAGCACCCTTTCATTCTAAAGTTTTCAAATAATTTTAATTTTATTTCGTTCCTACTCCTGTGAGTTAAAGCTTAATTTTTTATTTTACTCCTTTGGAATCGATTATATGTTTATTATGTTTTTCAGTTCGTATGCAACTTGCATAATTGAACAAAACATTGAAATAAATGTTGTATTTTTATTTTTAAAACGACAGGGAAGTATCAAATTTTGAGCGTTTGAACAAATATATTTTCGAATTAGGAGTAAAAACGAATTATTTGCATTTTAACTCATGTATTTTGGTTTTTTTAAAGCGGTTCGCGCTTACCGAGTGTTATAAGCTCTTTGATTATTTAATCAATTCCAAAACTACAAACATCTATTGACTGTATACCACCTTCCATTTCTTGGCCGAACTAGGATCTTTTTCCAAATCTTTTTAATGATGTATTAGCAATTGCCTTTTGGGCCGAGTATTGACAAGTTTCTTTGTTATGGTTCTTACTTTAGGCCATGACATGTAAATTATTTTTAAAAAAATATTGTTTTGTAATATTGTTTGACTTTACGACATAGTCTCAATCTAATAAAAATATATTGTATATTTTAACAGTAATAATTTTTTAAACAACATTTATAGCAATTCATGAAAAAATTTTTGTTTCTTTAAAAAATTTCAGAAAAAAAAATAAACAAAAACCTCCTCGAGAAACATTATTTGTATTAATTTTTATTTAAAATCGGTATAAACATAAAATTTTATAAAAACTTCTATAAGAAAATCTTCTTTGTAAAAATAAAGAGAATGTTAATTGAAAGCTATCGTGCTTTGAAAGATCCTCCAGTCTGCCCAATATACATATTGTTACAAAAAGCCAATTTTTCGAATATTCGTACGAAGTCAATTTTTTCTTTATTTTTTAATTTTAAATAACATATTTGATTAGTTCTTTGCGAGCTGGCCATGAAAATATTTACTACAATGATAGTTTATGTTTAATGTGATTCCAATCCAAAGAAGAATCTGAACAAACCATTTCCTGTTTAAAAATGAATTAAAAGTTAGGTGTAAAAATTTCCAATTCTATACTAAAAGTTTTATTACTTTATGAATGTGATTTATATTCAATATAGTGCAGCTACAATAAATCCGTTCTATGAAAGGTAATAATAATATTGATATTGATTTGCCAGAAAGAAATAATTATATTTTTATTATTTTAAAAGTGTTTTCTACGGTTCTGCAAATGTCAATTAAATTTAAGTTAATCCTACAATTTGATAACTTCAAGGCAAAATTATTGTTATTTTATGAAATAATAATAGTTATTTAATACAAATAAAACTGCTATGCAGACTGCGGTGTTGAATGATTTTTTTACGATTCATATTTCTTGTTTATATATTATAAGCTCAAAAACGAAAATTATATTTTTGACGATTACGTCTTGCGGTTTGTGGTTATAAACTTGATAATTAATATTTTAAAAAGGTTTATTTTTTTAATTTATATGACCCTGATTCAACTTGAAACACTTTCAAGGCATAACGGAAATCATCATTATACTTACACTTATTATAACATTTTAAATTGGGTTTACTTCAAATTTCTATAGAAACACCTCCAACAAATTTTTTACGATAACATTTTAACCTTTTTTATCTTTCTAAAAAGTTACTCAAGATTTAATAGATAGTTACAAATCATATCCTGCGGTCACAATTAACATACCACTTAGAATCAATATCAATAATAAATTTATTTCAACAACCACACAATCACTAAACCCCTTGCCCAACCTCCTCTTTTATCTTATTTTCATCTAACACAAACAATTATGAATTTATGTCAACAAGCAATTTTGTCACATATCAAATGTAAATAAATTTTGCATTATTTATATAATAAACTTTTTTTCCCTCGCAATAATATAGATTTCTATCTCGTTAATACCTTAATACATGTCAGTTCGTTTCAATATTTAATCAATCAAATATCAATTATGTCTATCCTTGAAAATCCATTTGCTAATATTAAATAATGCATGTTATTGAGTGTATAATGCGCTCAAATTGACTTCTAATCAAATAGTTGAGCAAATATTTTTCGGAATAATCACGCAATAGCACCAAAACCATTATCACTGTTTACTTTCGTAATGCCTACGCTTTTCCTAATAATATGAGAATTTTAACGAGACAAAGGCTATAATATAGTTAATAAATTATTCGTATTCAAATGATTGTAAATTATATTAAGAAATTTTGGAAGATTATGAAGGTTTTCTTTTATACGTTAATTAATAATTGCTTATCTTGTTTTATATTAATTTACATACTTAAAATTGATTGTGAGAAGGAGGTTTTCTTTTTAAATAAAATGTGTTGTGTAGTAGGAATTACGAAATGTGTCACAACTCCACATAAAAACCTGTTAAGACCTAGGATCCACAACAATGTTACTTCCAGTGAGCGCCAGATTTACGCATGACCCAAGCTGGACCATGGCGAACCTTAGAATACATTACAAATTTTTTGTTTTAGGTAGATTTCATATAAAAATCTACCTATTGCAATGGGCTTCATCTCGGAATTTCGGAAAAAATTTTTGTGCCAAACGACTATATATGATAAGCGGAGACGAAAAAACAAAAAAAAATTTATATATATATATATATATATATATATATATATATATATATATATATATATATATATATATATATATATATATATATATATATATATATATATATATATATATATATATATATATATATATATATATATATATATATATATATGTATATATATATATATATATATATATATATATATATATATATATATATATATATATATATATATATGGTTGCATTTGTATATATATATATATATATATATATATATATATATATATATATATATATATATATATATATATATATATATATATATATATATATATACATATATATATATATATATATATATATATATATATATATATATATATATATATATATATATATATATATATATATATATATATATATATAAACGATATGAGATATAACGAAAACGACCGGCACTCTCACGATCGCATTTGTTGAGATAGATCAAAAAAGATTTTTGATTTTTTAAAACCGTTATAACGGTCGTTTGGATACTAATATTTCAAAAAAATTAACAAATTTAGAATGTTTGAAATCTTTTTTATCAATTTGTTTTAAAAATAGACCTCTGCAGCTAGAGGTTCCTGAGTGAGCGGCTTCAACAAAAACGTTTGCAAAAAAAAATTTTTTTTTGAAACAACCGGCATTCTCACGGTCGCATTTGTAAAGCCAGATCAAAAAACCTTTTTTAAAATGTGCGTTTTATTAATATCTTGGGCAAGTTCGTAAATCAGCCCAATCCAACACATGGTTAAGAAACTAGAGGCTTTATACTAGAAAAAAACTCGGTTTTTTAGATCCGTTATAACGGCCGTTTGGATTCTAATATTTTTAAAAACTTCATAAACTTAGAATCTTTGAGACCTTTTCAATGAGTGTCTTTCAAAAAAAGACCTCTGCAGTTGGAGGTTTCTGAGTGAGCGACTCCAACAAAAAAGCTTGTAAAACACAAAATGCGTTTGAATCAACCGGCGCTCTCACGGTTGCATTTGTGGAGCCAGATCAAAAAAACCTTTCTTAAAAATGTGTGTTTTATTAATATCTTGGACAAGTTCGTAAATCAGAAAAATCTGACACATGGTTAAGGAACTAGAGGCTTTAGACTAGAAAAAAAAATTTTTAAAATCTTCATAAATTTAGAATCTGTAGAAACATTTTAATCCGTTTCTTAAAATATAAACCTCTGCAGTCAGAGGTTTTTGACTTGTTGGCTTCAACAAAAAAGTTTGCAACAATCCCCAATTGCACGACATATGATATAGGCTAGGTTTGTGTCATAAATTGTCACACACATGTTCTGTGGTAGATTTGATATTTGTTTGTTGCAAAATTGGATAGATATAATTTTGCTTATAGGTAGCTAATTTTCTGTTTAAAATTTGTTCGATATCTGTTTGAAATTAGTTTGTTTTGTTTTAACTAATCTGATACATCAGATTCTACTGGCACACAAAACTGTCTGATCTCGAAATCTACCTATTTCTAGCGGATATACGTGCGGCTTGGACTTTTTAAATTTAAAATATATTTTGACTATACTAGTCGACGACCAACATGGCAATAATAATTTTTTCCAAGCTTTAAAGAATAAAATAAACCAATGCAGGATATCTTGATCCAGTCGCATTGAGTCATTTTAGTTTCATTTTAAGGAACTTTGGTTTTGCTATACGTCTTTACTCAAAATTTACAACGATTGTATCAGTTTTCTTCCAAAATTTATATACTAAACCACTCCGCTTCGTAAATTTGCAAGTTTTTTATTTAACGAAGATCGGAGTAAGAGGTCAAACACATGTTCGTTTTCCGCTTATCACTAGCAGTCTCTCATACCAAAGAGCAACAAACTTTAGGGTGGTCGTTATTCCTTTTAGTGAATTGAATTTGCTTCTATTATAAATTTTATGAAATTTTTTGGTCAACTACGATCGTAGTTGGGGGATGGAATGCACAAAAAAATTTGTTTTTTTCAATTAATATTCAATTTCTAAACATCTTCGCTGAATAATAGAATAATTTAATTACTCGATTATTACATCTTTCTATTGATGTTTGAAAGTACGAAGATACAGAATAAAAATAAAAATATTTTATCAATCAAATAATTTTGGTTTTGCTTTCACTTGCCTCATTACAGCACAGCACCTTTAGTTATTTGATGTTACTCGAAAAATTTATGAATTAACTTTTTTAAACGTTCAGGTTTATTAGTTTGAAATAGTCAAGACTCAAGGTACTAACGGACCAGTTCCATTCAACATTTTCAACAACAAAAGAAAATTAAAATAATATTGGAAACAACTTTTAAATTCAAGATAGTAATCTTATATGAACAACCATATTAAATTTACAGAGACGTTTTCATAAGCGGTTACTCATACCGATGAATACCTAAACTATTTAAGTAAGATTAAAAGCCACTTCGATTAGATTAAGCTTTTGTTACTATTAATTTCAAAATGTTTATTGAAAATATTTATTTTAACCATAATTAAACAAAAATAAAACTATAAATAACCTCAAAATTGACCAGACAAAATGACGAGGTAATTTTTCAATTAACAACAAAAGAAAACTTAATTTATTGATAAACAACTTTCATAAATCATCTTTTGCTTGTCTTCTTAGATGAACGTAAGTTTAATTACTTTTGTATAATAAGCTGATTATTAGACGTTAAAAATGGATTATTTTTTTGTTACGAGAAATTTCGTTTTTGGCTTTTTTTAATAAATAATAACAATAAAACTTATTTACGATAATGATTATTAATTGATTTATCGGGATTATGCATTTTTATTAATAAAATGAATATAATGCTAATTTACTGATAGATGTTTTTCTATATCCGAATATTTATTCAAAGAAGCGCCAGTGCATTAGTTTCTCTATTAATAATTGTCAAATATATCGTTGTGTTTTAGAATATTTGGTCAAAACCATCGTGTATGCCGATTTTGTTATCTTTTTCTTCAATATACATAACTTAGCCTTCTATTATATTGAACTCCAAGGTTGAGAGTTAATAACATTTCTTTTTGAACGCCCGATAGTTATTCTGTAACATAGAAACTTATTATACGGGTCAATGCACTATCTTAAATTAAATCCGTAAACATCTACCAATCCTCAGTAAATATTGACTTTTTCTTAAACTACCAATCATATGACAGTAATACAGTGAAAACCCACTGAATGAACCAATGATCGCTAAGTGTGGCAAGAAAGAACAAGCTCTGTGTATGTGCCTCTATTAAATGAATGACTGATATTTCATACGAATGACTGATATTTTTGTTTCTCTGTTTTCTGTTTGTGTATATGTATGTACTTAGCACCAATAGTCTTTTACCAATATCTGATTACCAATATCCTTGTGGTGAAACATCCGAATATAATACCTCAAAAGAAGTTACTTTGAGAGAATATAAAAGTCATGTGAACATGATTTATACGCAATAAATGAACACTTCACGAATTTCACTGTACAAATTACAAATTACTGAAAATGAGATTCGTCTAGTGGATATGTCTACATTACTTTCCCGTGATTGTTTGAATGAACCATTTTCTAAGTCACTTCTTAAAACTTTACCAAACGGAGGAAAATAACGAGATTATCGTTAGTTTGGAGCTCCAATAAAGATGCCTTTTAAATTGTTCTTATCTCTGTCGTCCTCAAGGATATTCTAAAGTTCAATCATGGAAGGTCAATCGGGTCTTTTTCAATCGATAAATTACTTTGTGACCAAATCCAAAGCCAAGAATAATATGAAGCGAAATTTGTTGTTAATTTCTTATTTTGATTACTATTTTGTTTTTGCTGAAAAAGGCTTGGCTTTGACGGGGGACAGCCATATGGTTTGTGAACCTTATAACGATAACTACATTATCATTAAAAAGAGAAAAACATTTCCCAGCAAGCACAGCATCGTTTACAAGTCCATTATTTATCACCAGAAATCCAAAATAAATTCATTAAACTATGCACAAGCATAGTAGAATCAGTAATTTAAACTGAACGAAAACTGCAAAATAGTATTCTATTCTTGATGTTACAACTGCCGATTCTTCACATGTCGAACAAACTAGCTTTATTTGGCGTTACCTTCGTTTGGACCAGAAAAACAAAGCTCACGCAGTTCAAGACAGATTTTAAACTTTTGTTGAATGTACTAAAAATACGGAAAAGGAATTGCTAATATGAACCGCGTTCGATTTGACGAAAGCAACTAAAACAACTGAAAAATTGTATGTAATATGTTGTTTTTTTTTTTTAGCTTATTCAGTTATTTATTTCTGACAAATTGAACGTATTTACGATAAAGGATACATTGAACTAAATGAAAAACTCTCTAAACCTTTAAATGATTGTCGAGAACAAGAGCATGATAACGCAAGAAACATGAAAGGTGAAGACAAAGGTATGCAATGTGAGATTTGTATAAAGAAAAACCATATGCAGCTTCTACAAGGTTGTACAACTGGTCCAGTAATGGTCCGTTAATGGCAACCAGTAACGCAGCAATGGCTGAGTACTGGCAACCATGACTGGGCCATTAACATAATTTTACTGGATGATAACCGGAAAATAAATAGCTGCCATTCATGGCCCATGGGAAAACAACAGCAGTGGCCCATACAAGTTTGTACAGTTGGCCCAGTAATGAACCAAAAATGATGATCAGTACTGACCCAATAACAATAGCCAATTAATGTTTACCATTAACGGGCCATTGCTTGGCCATTTAAAGTAAGCTGTACTGGCCATTTTCCATAAACCGCAGATCGGCCGGATAATGGTTAATAAATTTACCGGAAGTGACAAACCCGAACTTGGAATGCAGATCTCATACTCTAAGCATATATACTAATTTTAATCAAAATCAATTATCAGGAACTGATGTTATTGAAGTTTCAAACAAACCGGAGCTCGGGAGGCCCCTCACTACTCAGTCCAATGTCTTCTAAAACTAATCAGCTCTTTATTATTCAAATCTCCATATTTTGTCAAAGTGACGTCAATATTATGAAGTCTTTATGCGCCCAACAAACTTAAAAAGTTAAAAAACAAAGTGTGAAAAGTGAGCAGTTGTATGGGTGTCCCCCCGCCACTTTGACCAATGTGTTCCAAAAGTTGAGCATTGTCTTCTCACACTAATTGAAACCTTTTTCATTGCCGAACTTTGCAATACGGCCAAGCACTGGTCCATTAATGGTTAACAGTACTTGGCTTTTGTTATTGTGCCAGTACTAGAACCGTTGATCGGCCGATCTATGGTTTACAGAAAAGAGCCAGTATTTAGTTACCTTTGAACGGCCAAGCATTGGCTCATGAAAGGAAAACAGTACTGGCTGTTGTAATTGGACCATTACTAAAACCAAGAATCGGCCGATCTACAGTTTATAGAAAATAGCCTGTACACTTTACTTTAAATGGCCAACCAATGGCCCGTTAATGGTTAACATTATACAGTACTGCAACCATGAATTGGCCGATCTATGTCATTTGGTTAAAATTCACTAACATTCGTTTTAGAACTTTATAGTTTAGAACATTTCCCCTAATAGTTTAGCTATCGCTTCTCGGCTGATAGACTATGATAATATTGACAAGATTGGTATATGTTTTAAATTTTTTTTCATTGCACATTTCTATTTTATTTTAATTATTTTTTATTTTATTTATATAAATTTACATATTATAATATTTTATTTTTTTTTTATAAAGGCACAATTGTGCTTGCCAGTAACCGGCCATTGCTGCAATACTGGTTATTGGTACGTTAATTGGCAACTGTACAACCTTGTATGGGCCGTTGCTGTTCTTTTTCTGGCCCATGAAATTATATTAATGGCCCAGTCATGGTTGCTAGTACTCAGCCATTGCTGCATTACTGGTCGCCAGATATGGAACATTACTGAACCATGTATGGGAAGTTTCATCATAATCACTTTATTATTGTAGGCTGTGGTGCATAAAAACAATTGAAAAAATTGCAAAAAAAATTTTTTGCCGAAAGTGAAAAACCAGAAGTTGGAATACAGAGCTGTTATAAAAAGTGCGTAAAATGGCGGCAAAAGTTGTGTTTTACACAAATCTAAGTAAGCGTAAAATAGTTCTTTATATACAGGAAGTATAACAAATTATTTAAGAAATGTTACAACATGTTTTAATTAAAACATAAATTTTTTTTAATACTCCTCACTTTCTTTTAAGAAATTAATCTGTATTGGATTAAATGAAATTTTTTTTAATTAATATTTTAACTAATAAATACAAATCTGTAATTACGTTAAGCGAAACCATATTTTATGACTTGAAATACAGTAAGATGATAAATGCTACTCATCATTTACAAACAAAATAAAAGTCAAATTTACGTCTTCACTTTCCCTAAGGATTTAACAAGATTTTCAACTTTTTATGTTATTGAAAAATAAAAGTAAGCAAATAAATTTATTATTTTAAAATTAAGTGATTTCTCATATATAAAAGAAACATAAAAAAGGTTGTTTAAAATTGTGATTTAATTTACAAGAACAAACACATCTGAAGATGATTATTATTACTCTAAGACTTAAGTAAAATTTATACTCTTCAATCTGAAGGAAAACCTTTAAATTTTTTATTTATGTGAATTGTGAGAAGCATTTTGTTTAAAGAAAGTTACACAAAATAAAATTAAAATATTATTTATTTGACATTTCACGTTATGTTTTTGTTGTATTATAAAATACAAATATTTAGTTTTTTAATGATCTTCAATTAATAAATAAAAAACAATGGGAAAATTATATGATTTGTAAAGCTAACAGTAGTGAAAACGTACATTTTTATTTAACGATATTTCTTAGGTTTTTCTACCGGTGGTCTAAATACAAGATTTAGATAATGAGGTAGTTTATTTAATTTTTTATGATTGCCATCTTTCAAAATGTTATTTTTCATTTCTACGATCAACAATTTTAGCTTGCTATTTAATCCCATCACGTAACAGGAAAAAATTAACGATTGGCTATCGGTTGAAACGTCCTCAAACCACATTTTCCAACTGAATCAAACATCAACCACTTTCCAATATCATAACTCCAAATGAATGCTTATGTTATAATTTATTTCTAAAAATTTGGTAGGCAGTAAATTTTAATCTATATCATGGTAGCCGAATGTCTCAAAAAAAAAGAAAATTAAACAGAAATATTCTCGGTAGGTATTCAAAGAATCTTTTGTTAACATTAATGAAAAGGCATCATGAATAATATCTCATTGTTTTATAACATTATGTTTGGTCACTAAAACAGCGCCACATTATTGTTGAGTATGGTATCCGGTGTAGTTTACTCAACACTTTCTAATATTCAATTATAAATTGTCGCGTGACATTTATTGTACGTGCAGAAATCGAAAGCAACAATTAATATTTGGTGGAGAGAAAAATATTATGTCTGCATTTATGAAGGAAAAGTTAATGGAATAAAATGTACTCTATAATTAATCTTACATTAAACTTAAGATGCTGTAAGCAAAACTGATAATTATTAATTAGTAATACAAATTTTTTTGTACTGCAATATTTTTATGACATTTTTTAATTATTATATTTTATGATGTAAAGTCGTGCGTGATGATGCATTGCATAATGCGGAAGTAAATTAATTTAAAAAATTATCAATTAAACGAATTATGGAGGTAAATCCATTATTAAATATGGTACTTTTGTTTTGTTGGATGAAATTAGTTGAATTTATTTACGATATAGGATTTGTCTAACCAATAAACTGCA